>OZ038000.1:13539311-13576811 GCA_964035705.1 Porites rus | reverse complement strand
CGCGAAAAGTACTGTCTTGTTAGTTTAGGTGCCAAGCAAAATTTGCTGTCGAAGAATGGCTCGCTCTACCGGAAATGTCATTATTACAAAGTTTACCTGTTTCTCACGTCATAAAAGCAATAGAAAATGAAGCAACGACGCAAGCAACGCCCAAAGGACAACGAAGCAGTGATGTCAGCTAGAAAAGGAACCACTCTGAATTGAAAACGAAAAACCTCAACTCGAAAACGAAGCATATGTTAAAAGCGAAGCACTCTTGACTCATCATCAGCTCCAGTTAAATCCTGAATACAAATCAACATGTTCAGTCAATTTTATGTCCTCAGCAACCCTCCCCCCCCCCCCCCCCACACACACACCCCTCCCTCATGTATTAATCGCCATTTGTTGAGTTGTTTGTTTCTATGGTAGGACTTTTGTCATCAAGCGATATTCTAAGAGTTACTTTTTTTAATCAGTTTTTTGAATTATTATTTTTCTTATTGATGGTAAATTGTCGGAAATTTGATAAAATATATCATATTCATCTCTTTTTTGGAAGTTCATTCTTTTCGATCGGTCCTCCCTTCCCTTTTGTTGTTAGATTTTTATTTCCCTCGGGGTGGGGTGGGGTATTTGCACACTGGAAGTGGGTATCCCCTGAGCACTTAACATGTGTCAAGGCATCTGGATTTCCCTCTGCTAATTTGTCAGAAATTATTTCCTGATCTGAATCTGAAAATGAGTTTGGCTTAAGCTTGACTGCTAACTGACCCAAATTGCGTTACATTCTACTGGCACTAGATGTCGCTGACATAAATATGATGGATAAAACTCCAGTTTGGATAATATAAATCTACAAGGCACCACAAGATGCTTGGTAAATTTAATAACTATCCAATGTAAGCTCTCGATGGCGGTAAAGTAAACCACAGCTTAAAGACGGCTGCTACCTGATGATAATATTAACTGAGAATTTTATATCGTATTTTTATGAGAATCCAAGCGCTTGCTCATGCAGCATGGCGCAGAGTGGAACCAAAGCAGGATCTGAGAGCGATGGGCAAGAATTGGATTGCGATGAGATCACTCTAGAAGGTGAGGATATTTATAACAAAGTTAACGGTGTATTAGCAAGCATTCAGTTGGGGAAACTTTTAAATATCTTTTGGCAATTACAACCATCGTCGGCTACAACACAAAATTTGATTTCAAGATTATTGCTAAGAAATATTGTAAGAATCTAGATGACAGGTTAGCGTTAAATTATTTTAAATAGTTCCCGGGCCTCTCCAGCTTCAGATCAAAGAAGACTTTCACAACGAATAAGAACGACACGGATCCAATACAATTATATTTTATAAGTAGGTTGAGAATGATCGTCCGGGTGAACGAAGTCCTGAATAGGACTGTTGTTGTTGATAGTGACTGACGTTTCGACAACCTGTGCGGTAGTCATCTTCAGAGTCAAAGTGAGTTGATGGTATTAAACTCTGGTTATAGACCTGATTGGTCAATTAAGTCGCGATGTTATTGGTCGTCTGTCAGTTAAGCTGTGATGTTATTGGCTATGAAGACTCGTAAGGTCAATTATATTTTGTATATATATTATATTATATTTTGTATATATATCTAAAGACTTAATTAATTTTTACCTGAGAAAATTTGAAGAGAGACTAGTTAAAACGGGAAAAATAGCACGTAAATTTACGGTTCTAAGTAGATCCAGTATTCTTCTAGTGCTGTTTTTACCAGAGTTAACGAGATCTTTTACTGAGAAGTAAAAAACGCTTTTTTCTTTAAGTAATTCCGTTCTATTGCGCTTTAATTTAACCACTGATGGCGTTATGAAAACAGAAGAACAACAAACATTTCCAGAAGACTATTGAAGTAAAATAACGATTTAATGAATGTAAAATTTCCTGTAGAGTTTTGAAGACGATATGAACCGAATTTCATCAGGGAGGTGATTTTTGCAGGCGCATGTGAAGTGTCCTATGAGAATCTTTTGATTGTGCAAGAAGAAAGTGTCCATCGTCTTCGCATCCGAAATCGCTGAACCTCGGGGACAAAAATTTCGCTAATAAGCGTAATAAGCGGGTGTCCGTTTAGCCAAGCGGCGTTCGACTGTACTTGTAGTGTAGCCTACCGCTGGAGTTTTTTTTTTTTTTTTGATTTTTACTTTTAGATTAGACCACGACAAGTACGAGTTTTCAAACTGATTTCATCCGCCTCAGATTAACGCCTGTCACAGTAATTTTATCTCTTACGTCTCTATGTTCTATAGCTAGTCAGAAGATGACAAATTGGGTACAAATCGGGCTTGGAATTCCAAAATCGTATTCGTACTCGACCGCGTATTCGTAGTCAAATAAGAAAGTAGCTACAATAGATATCTTAAATCACTTAAATACAAATCGTCGTATTACTCGTGATATGGAAATTAGTAGGGTGGGCAGTGAGATTGGGAGTTGCTTTGCACCGTACAATTTTGCAATGGTGAAATTTTATAGAGCAACATTTGTACAGGTGCAATAAAGTTTTAAGAACCTGATCGCTGACTCATTCTTTCATCCGCCTCTATACAAATTCACGCTCTCGAGGATGTCGGCTTTTTGAAGTATTATGTACCTGATTTTGTGAAGTAAACACTTCGGTTAATGAATTAAAAATAAAGGGCTGGGTGTAATAAAGCTACCGGTAAACATTTACTCAAAATAAGCTAACCTGCAAATAGAGGCTGTGGTCTTTGGACAACTCTCTTCTGTAGTTATCATTCTCAACAACGATTCATGCAACTAGTACAGACAAGTAGAGTCTTAGAACTCTCTTCCCAACTCCCCAGTACATGCACAGACGTTGCACTACAGTGAGGACCGTCAATAGGGTTTTTTAATCCCGTCATCCCGACCCTAAACTTCGCTCAATCCCTTCATCCCGACACAAATCTTCGCTCAATCCCGTCATCCCGACCCTAATCTTTGCTCAATTCCGTCATCCCGACACTAATCTTTGCTCAATCTCGTCATCTGGACCCTAATCTTCGCTCGATCCCGTCATCCCAACCCAAATCTTCACTCAATCCCGTCATCCCGACCCTGATCTTCGTTCAATCACGTCATCCCGACCCTGATCTTAGCTCAATCCCGTCATCCCGACCCTAATCTTCGTTCAATCCCGTCATCCCGACCCTGATCTTTGCTCAATCCCGTCATCCCGACCCAAATCTTCGCTCAATCCCGTCATCTGGACCCTAATCTTCGCTCAATCTCGTCATCCCGACCCAAATCTTCGCTCAATCCCGTCATCTGGACCCTAATCTTCGCTCAATCTTGTCATCCCGACCCAAATCTTCGCTCAATCCCATAACCCCGATGGTTGTTTTCGGCATCCCACATCCCATGGAAACTTTCGATCCCAGTAGAATCCCGCTCTTCTAATAAGGCAAATCCCGGATCCCGAAAAACCCGTTGTAGTTTGATTGATGGTCGAGTCATCCGTAGGCCATTTCCGAGTTGCCCTACGCCACTGTTTCAAAGCGAGGCTAAGTGCGAAGCCAATGATTTGAAACTGATTTTTTTTTCATTGCCCTGCAAATAAAACTCATTTTCACAAGAAAGGTCTTGCACTTAGCCTCGTTTTAAAGTAAGAGTTTTTAGAACTCGGAAATGACCTATATATTCAGAGTTGCCTGTGATGAAGTAGAACTCGTAACAGTTTGGGATTTTTGAACAGTAACCTCCATTGTACTACATTGCATTTACAAAGTATGGGCCATCTGCCATAATCTTAGGAAAACAGAGAGAAAGTGTGAAAGCGTGTTCGAGGAAATAAATGTTAAACTCGATAAAACCCAGAGCACCTACGCTTGATTCTGGGTTCAAGTGTCTGAGCGAAACAGCTTTTGCTCGTACGGTCGCTTGCGTTTAAACGTGATCCGGGAAGAAACGCTCGTGATCGGTGAAATAACATTCCAAGGCACAAACTAGACAGGGTAAAAGAAAAGGCTAACAACGCTACCCGATGGGGCTGCTATTAGGATATAAACTGATGATATAAAACCTATTAAATAACTTTCAACGAAAATCAAGCCAGTCTGGAGTCAATTTGCGGATGTCCCCGTTAATCTATTTACAGAGGTTGCATTTATACTTTTGAATTACTCAGCACTCTGCCTCATGGCATGGGTTTTAAAATAGCAGGAACAGCTTCCCAGCGACAAACCTCATGTTAGTAACTGGATCGACTCGTGCACGTTTGGCTGTCTCAGCGAGACCCGAATCACTTGTTCTGAAACACAACACGTTCACCTAAGTCAGCCGTCCAAAGATCAAATTCTAGGGAGCTTTAGCAATAAGGACGACGACGGTTTTATAAACGAAACAACAGCTTCGTACGTGCATCACACTTTTTGCATATTTCTTTGAGTTACACTGCACCAGTGAGATGTTAGGTGAAACGTCCTAATGTGAGTGGCGGACGGGAAACTTACGACAACGACTTTTTGTTTTTCTTTCGATTTTATTTGTGACCTTCTATAGGTGAAGAGACGCATTAAAGTTTGAAAGAAGTAACGAAACTGACATATTGTTTTAGTTACGTTTTCACACCGCTGTCTCCGGGCTTGCTTAAGCTGCCTGATTAACCCTTGATGACTTTAAGGAAGTAATTTCTAAAGAGAAGTAACACCACGTACGCTTATACGTCATACAATGTACTCTAGAAGGAGTAACAACAATTTGGCTTAGTAGGAAATGCCATGTAAACTTTCAGGTATCATAGCAAACAATGCTCGAGCAGGCATCACACTGGAATAGGGCCGAGGGGGTAACTACAGTCAAACTTGTATTAAGAGGCCCTGTGTTAGGCTGTCACCCTCTATTAAGCCGTCACCGACTAAGGACCCAAAATGCTGATTTTATTGTTTTCACCTGTATTCTGAAACGGTCACTTTTTTTACAAAAAATAAATTCTCGGAGTCAAGTACAGCAAAGTTAAAATCACAAGAGTTAGTGTAACTTGTTTCCACAAAATTTCAATTCCTAGAGCGAACCACCGACTTCGCGGACTTGTTCATTACAAAAAGAAAGACGATATTATGTGATATTCTCCTCTATTTGGATATAACTGTACACGTGTTATTGCCGGTTTCTAACTAACATAACTGAGTACTGTACAAGTGGTTTCAGAAATTATCTGAGGCACAAAGGACCTCACGTACAGTTTTGGATGAACAAGTTTGCTACAGTTTACTCCGCTTGGTTTCTGTTTTCTTTGTATTTTTATAGTTACTGTTTTTTAACTTCACCACGCGAGTGTTTTTAATTTAAAAATACAAAGGATAATTTAGATCATTCTCTCTTGGGATAATCCAGTATCAAACAAAATGCCATTCCTACTAACCCTGATGTTGAATTTTACAATACCTGTATTAAGCAGTCAACCTGTATTGAGCGGTCTTTTAGCCATTCCCCGTGGGTGACCGCTTAATAAAGGTTTGACTGTATTAACTCTTGTTAATATCAACAAGTTTAGTTTACATTAAAACAGGCTCAAACCATTATCTAGGTTTACCCGCTTAGGTATTCATAGCAGTCATTTCATTTCATTTTCAAAGAAATCGGCACAGACAAACCGTCTTTTATTTGCTTTTTACGCATTTCATCATTAACACTTATCCCCCCCCCCCCCTCCCCCTACATCCCGGGATATGCAAAATGAATTTCCTTGAGGGCACGTGTTTAACCTTGGGGCGTTCAATTAGTCCCTTTTTTATGACACGGTGAAACATACAAACAGGAAGAAAATTCCTAGCTGACGCGAATTGTGTTAATAGTTGGGTGAACCATCGCATCGTGGGTATAAAAGAAGCCAGGACAGATTGAGCTTCCAAACATCTTGGCCATCAAGACAGACGGGCAATAACTTCAAAGTGTCAAAACGAAACTTGTATAGAAGCATACTGATCATTCTCTCTGGTCTTCGTAAAACATGGTAAGAACGGAAAATACCGGCTTAGTGTTTGTAATGAGGTCCGAGTCTTAATCTATTAGTTCCAATGTTTCTTTTCCCTTTGTCATTGCTATTTTCGCCTTGTTTAAGGCCGGCCACTACCACGATAACACCCAAGCTGTCTTTTAATTAATTATTAGAGAGCTTTAGATTCTGAGACGTGTACGACCAAGAGAGGATCCTCTCAATACTGAGTATTTCCCACGCTTGAACCGGCGTCATTTTGGCGGGAAAATGTGATAGCCGTTGTTATTCTACTACGGGTTTTAGCCAAAATGTGGTAGTGGCGGAAACAACTTATCAAATGTCAGAAGTTTTATCATTTTGCTATCGGGAGAGGGCTTAACCTCCTTCATTATAAATAACCATACCAACTTTTTTGGTGGAAAAAAGTAAGACGAAGCTTTCCAGGATGTCTTTTTTTGAGAACGCGCAAAAACTTCAAGTTAAATCTCATACTCGCACTCGTTCTGCTCCTCAAATCTAAAGCTCTCTATTACAGATTATTCTAACTCTAGTATTTATTGTTGTTAGGCTTTTCGTCTTGGAGTTAATTGGATTATTTTTCTGTTCGTGGCGTTTGCCATACTGAACGTACCAGTTGTTGAAGGTAATTTTTCTATAACCTCCTACTCCGCTATCCAGAAACTGTAAGGGGAATTGGTCCTAGCTTTCGGCCTTACGATTTCTGAGATCGCTTGTGTTAGTTATGATTGGTCGATGTTATTCAGGTAATGTTTGTCAACCCAAACGTTCCCAGAAATCTTTGCGCCAAAAGCTTGTACGCATTCCCCCTTATAGTTCCTCTTAACGTCACTAAACATCAGAAGTAAAAGCTGATCACCGCCGGTAGAGCGATTTTCGTACGACCTTGAAATGAAAACGTGCGAACAAAACAGAAACAACAAACGAACGGAAATATAGCGATTTGATTGGTTTATCGAACAGATACAAACGCGCGTGGCTTTTCGTTGGTTAAGCGGGCGAAAATACTTCATGCCTCAAGAACTTTCTGGAAATCAACCGATACTTCGCTTTGACGTCATACTGCAATACGATTGGCCAATCGAACAACGACTTCTCCATATAAGGGTTTACTTTGGCGGGAAAACGAAGAGGCCATGTTTTGATCTTTTCATCCATTGGCTGATAAAACAAATAACAAACACTTACCGAAACCATTTTTCGAGGTCATACGAAACTCACTCTAACACAATTTTTATTATGTTTTGCTGTGAAGTATTGCGGACACCGTAAAAAATCCAGCGAAGGCACAGATCCTTGATCACTAAAAATGTTGTAAAAAAGTTGAAATTTTAGGTGTACAGTAGCTGACAGAAAGAGTAGAAAAGTAATGCGTCCATAAAAACGCTTTAGCTTGTTTTGTCAGCAACCAACACTATGCACATGCATGCATGATTTTTTAATTTGCCTTTGCGCATATGCGAAGAACAAGAAGCAGCTTAATTACAGACATATTGGCGGGAAAATGTGACCTAAGCGTTCGGCCTCGGTGGATAACACCCTCCGAGATCTGCTTAATTCTTCATATCCTACGAAAGCCGAATTCATTAATTGCTTTATTATTCATTCAAAATAATTCCTAGTTTAAAAACATAGCTAAAACACGCTTACCTGCATCGATGTTAAGTTCATCTTCGATAGTGTACTTTTAGGTTTGTCCAGCTCCGCAAATATTCTCCAAATAGCAGATGTCGCCCTCCGAGTTATTTTCTTGCTGTTTTTGCTATGTTTTTAGCTATTATTTCGCCTAGTTCCAGCCGTAGTTCTCACTCTTGAAACGATTGAAGTGTCCGCCATTTTTGCTTTCACGACCAAAACAACTCAATCTCGTCCCCAGGTCTTCTCGGTTAACGGTGCATTAACCTTTAGCGGACGGCATTTTTGACGTCATTTCCTCGTTAAACACAAAATTCTTCCAAATTTGGTCATCAGTAACTGGTTATGGTGAATTATGCGTGTGCTTTTAGCCAATCAGAATTGGGGAAATATTTTGAATGAATAATAATTAGCAATTAATGAATGGGACTGAGTAGGATATGAAGAATTAGGCAGATCGAGGAGGGTGTTATCCACCTCGGCCGAATTCTTTATATCCTACTCAGCCTCATTCATTAATATCTTAATCAGTCATTCAAAATAATTCCTAGTTTAAAAAAAGCTAAAACATGCTTACCTTCGTCGATGTCAAGTTCACCTCCATAGTGCATGTTTTGAAGATAAGGGGCTGTTCAGGTCTGCAAATATACTCCAAATAGCAGATTTTGTCCATCGAGTTGTCTTCTTGCTATATATATTTTTAGACAACAGTTCGTCGTAAAACGGGTAAAATGTTCCGCAGACTGTTCCGTCATTTTTGTTTTCACAACCAAAACAAATCAACTTCGTCCCCATGTCTTCCCGTTTAACCTGCAAGAAGGCTGCATTTTTGACGTCATCGGTTGATTAATCGCAAAGTTCTTCCAAATTTGGTCAACAGTAGCTGGTTATGGTAAATTATGCGAGTGCTTTTAGCCAATCAGAAACGGAGAGATATTTTGAATGAAAAATAATATTTAACAGCTGGAGAGATAATGACGGGAAATTGCGACATCTTTATTTTTTTTTCAGGAAACTGCGAGACACGGAGGACATGCACCGGACAGAGCAGCGTGGGTTGGTTGTGGAATGGTTGTAGTAACAGGTAACTGATTCGACGAACGGCTTTTTGCTAACAATAACGTAGTATAATAATACAAGGGCCGGTTGTACCAAGTATCGAGTATTTTCTCAGACTCTTTAATTGTCCCTTAAACTTACAGTACGTCCTGTAACTTAAATTTTTTTAATTTTTTCCCCTTTTTTTTAATAACCCTCGAGGAAGTAACGTTCGTGACAATAGTAATGGGAGCTCAAGGGTCACAGAAAGAGGAAAAAAAAATCGATATCACAAAATAGATTAATGCTTTGGAAGCTTTCGTACGTTTGTTACATTGCTCAAAAAGTTCTTCGAATCACCCCTCCAAAGAAACTGAAAGCTACCGACGATAGCTATTTGAAAACATACGGTCTGGCAAACGGTCCCCCTTATAGTTACGTAAAATCCCTTAAGACAGCGCCAACTGAAGTAATAATTTAAATAAATAAACCAGGAGCCCAAGGCAATAGCGAGCTTTACCAACGACGACGGTGACGGCGACGGCAACGAGGATGTCAGAAAAGTAACAGGTCTATTTTAACAACCAAAACAACCATTTTGCACTTGCAGCAGACCTTTTGGTACAATTCATTGCTGTACCAGTACGACCTCGACGTGAAAAAATTGCCTTTTGCGACGTTTTATGGAGGACGTAAACACACGACGACTGAAACATATACGTCGCATCTCTTTCGATAAGATAAAAAAGCGAGCTCATTTTAATTGCGAGGTTTAAGCTGCCGTCGGTGGCGTGGTTGCTAAAGCTTCCTAACATTGTATCAACTACCCCCCCCCCCCCCCCATTCACCTCTCTCTCACGCTCACACCCACACGCCCCATTATATTCCCCTAACCCTCACCTCATATATTTTATAGGTGTGCAAAACTTGGCAGAATTGGTGGGAGCTGTCGGTATTGTCCCAGTTCCTGTTGGAGGGAACCCCGAATCCTGGCGAAGGTGTGGAAGTGTATATGTTATGGCGGACCTTACCCTATTTCCTGCTAAGGAAAAAGGAGTAATTAACCGTAGAACTGGCGTTTCAAACATGATCTTTAGCTAGAAAGCTATCAGAGATAATCAGCTTTACGACAGTTAATCAAATCAACTGTTATTTTCGGATACTGGTAATCGTCATTAAAAAAGAATCATTCAAGGTTATTTTTTCCGTATAATTCCTAAAGGAAACTGATTTTGTTACAGTAGATCATAGCCAGTCATTAAATAAAGAAAGGCTGACGATCGAGGTATTGTGTTCATTTTATGACTTTTATCACTGGTCACCCGCACATTAGTTTACCCCCATTTAATAAAATAACCGTCAGGTTCTTTTCTCTTATCAGTTTGCGGCGATTCTAACTTTTCTGCCGGTAAAATCCTAACATGGGACTTCTTAAACGAAAGCTACTGACCAATATACGCTCCTGCTCGATGCTGTGGATACTGTGACCTTTTAAAAGATGTAACTTCTAAGAAAACTTTAAATGCCACCCTACCTTCCACATAGACAATTACTGGGAACTCAAATTCCATCGAATAGCAATTTCAACGTGACACTGGAACACTTTTCCTTTAAGAAACGGTCCAGATAAGAACGGTAGCAACAACGGCAACGAACATGTTGGAATGCAAACCAGGTGCTAACTTTTCTATTGTCTGTACTTACTTCTGATTGGCTTAAACAGCAAAAGTTAACAAAACTTCATAAAGCGGTACATATATTCATCCTTACTTTCCAACCATCTTCCATATAACAAAATCTGGTCTATGTTTGAATAACAAAGAAATCCTATGTGCGGAACATGTAAAATTGTAAACTTTGCTTGGCTATTGTTTTCAACTCTTGTGATTGTTCAAAATCTTTTAACACAAAAAAACACCCTTTCAAAGTGGAGTGTAAATGCATTTTATTGCGTAAACGACCTTCATGTAGGTTTATGCATTCTCTGTGTGAAAATGAGAACATTCCTATGTGGGGAAAGCACCGTTGCCGCATAACAAAAGAAATTGCTATCCATCTTACCCGGATCATTACTTAATATGATAAATAATCTTTATCGCTTTTCATGAAGTAAAAGCTCTTCGAATTCACCTTTGAAGACAGACAGACCAATCTAGGAAGTTAAAAGCTTTTCATCGGGTTTTGAAACAGCTCATAAATAAGATATCCATATTGGCTTTATAGTCTGGACCTAGTTGCATAAAACGCCCGTAACGGGCGGGCGGACAGCGCCGTCTCATAGCTGGCTGACTGTGTCCCTTTAAGTGAGCTCTTAAGTCAAGGTTTTATGCAATCTGGCCCTGGTTCCTTAATATTACAGTAGCTAAATCACAGGACGTAATCGTAAACTTGATCAAAACGATTTTAAGATAGTTTGTTTTGACGAGCATCAAAACTCTTCAAAGGAATGATTTGACTAATTATCCAATCAGTAGGGTGCCCTTTTTTCCGTTCTTGTTTCATAACCCCAAACTAATTACAATATATTTCGGGGAAAAAAAGTCGCTGTTCCCCTTTCTGCGCTTTACAGTTTGAAACCGTTTCGTCCAAGAACAAGAACGTCCTTTTATAATAAAGTGCATTAGGGGAGCCAGGTTTGTACCACGGGTTACTTAAAATCTTTACAATCATTTTCAAAGCACAAAACCGATTATTTCACAAGGCACTATTTCCCTATCCCCTCCTTCCGCCCTTCCTAGGCGAACCTTTCCCACGACTCTGACCGATGTTCTGAGTGACATTGGAGAGGTTAATCATCACGTTTACGTCAAACGACAAACGCGAACTTTTGTACCACGTGACCAAGTTTCCCCTAGATTGACTTGTCGTTTACCGCTTCATTATCTCTACACATAAAGTACTAGTTTCATGCATTTTTTATGATCCGGATGAATTGTTTTGGGCTGTTTTTATCTGCTCATTTTCTATTTTTAGAAATTCGCAACTTGATTCTGACGTTTGCCGTTTGCCTTATATGTGACGCTTAAACACCCCATTGAGTTTAAACACTTTGGAGTGAGTCTTGCACGTCTCAAGGGGTTTAACGCCTGGGTCAAAGGTGTGTTCGGAGCATGTGAATGACTGGCAATATCTCTCGCTAGGAGACCTAGAACAAAATGAATTTTTCCCCAAAAGTAAATCTTGAGGTGGTCCGTGACCAAAAATTGAAAATGAAGGAAATTGGCGAATTGGTGGCGAATTGACTTTGTTTGGATAAACAAATTGGCATTTCTGAAAGAGTTTAAATATACCTAACTTTCTACGTTTGGAATGAATGTACGCGAAGTTCAAAATTAAAGTTTTAAACAATTCAACATTGAATTTGGGCGTTTAAAATGATGTTTTCCCTCATAATTTTTTCTTGAAGAGCAATGGACGGTCATTCAGAGCGTGAAGTGTTAGAAATATTTAATATGAATTAGAAAAATATTATCGCTCGATTTCTTTTTATAAACCGGCCACCAAATGTCAAGAATTTACGCTTTTTGACAAAATGGTCACGTGACATATCACGTGGCTTATTAACACAACAGTTATACTTAGACACGTTAAGAACGATGAGTTCTTTATGTGTGCCACATTTTGATTCAGCGCCATCATCTATGCCGAAGCTATAGCCAACAAGAACGCGCTTACAGCGGCTGTCAGTCTCGCCTGCTTGGAGATTAAATCGAGAAATGAGGAGGCGATTAATTCTAACAGAAACATGATTTACTCGCTAAAGGTTTTTTACTTCCTACTTTGTCGACGTCGATACTTTTTAATTTTTTTGTTTCTGAATTGAATTTACTACGCGTGTTAGCGACGACCAGAAATACCTCTGCTGTCGCAGGCTATACACGTGAATAAATACGCGAAAATTCAATGGCCTCGATTCCAGAGAAATTTCATCTTTGCCAGAGATCAAAAAGGTTATTTACATGGCACGTCATTTCAATCATCGCCGAAAATAAATCGCATGCTTATCACAAGACCATTTGCATACAATGAAAGTTTTCAACACCCGACCATCGGAGTTTTGCTAACTAGAATTAAGATTCTTATTTTTTCCGACCACTTAGTAGTCTTCACTTGTTCCAAAGTAATCAATGCTTTCAAGCAATAGAATTCGTGGACCGACACGTTTCGGAAAAGCTGTAAATTTAATTTTTCCTAATCTTTCTTCGCAAAACATGCGTGGCTTTGATTACGCAACGATTCTTAGTCCCAGTTTCCACGGTCTCCGCAAGGAACGCCTGGCGCAATGACCTCCGATTTGTGTCCTAAATACGACGAAAATGTCCGGGGGGTACTTCTACAAAAATTGGGTGGGGATGTGCGGCACGCCTCCTGAAACCCTTACCCTATTTCAGACCAAAATCTGTGATTTTCCCTACCCTATTTCAGACCTGAAGCCCTGGAGCCCGGCGCGTGACCGGAGCTCGTGACAAGCTGTTACGACACGTACACGGTAGTTGGCGTAAACATTAAAAGGTAAATGGTCTTATCGCCAAATGATGAAGAAGTAGCTAACTGTTCTAAAAAACATACCCAATTCAAGACTAGAGTGCACAAACCATACCCTTTTTCAGACCAAAATGGTCGAAATTGATACCCTATTACAGACTAAAACGGCTAAAAAACCATACCCTTTAGCGCGTCACATACCTACCTAGCCTATATAAGGGACTACCCTCCCCCCCCCCCCCCCGGGAGAAAAACGCGTTGCAGATTATAAGTCTTGATGCTTACGCAAGCGAGACTAGTAAATCATTTTCCATAGGAAAACCCCTTAGTCCTAGGCCTTAAACTACTTGAGGTGCTGTGGACAGGGCTAAGATGCAATACTGATTATGAGAGCTGCCAATATTGTTCCAAGGGTGGTTGGTTTTCAAATGACAAACAGGGCAGCAAGGTTGATGATTCGTGGAAACTGAAATTACTTTGTCAAGACATAAACACGAAACAACCCAACCGAGCAGGTCAGCATGCAGTGCAAGAAGGCTGTTCCGTCCTCCCTACGTACTTCTGAGTTGCAGATGCGGCTGAAACGATAAAAGCTGACTCTAGAATCTCTCTAAGTTTTTATTAATGAGTAAATTCGAGTAAATATTCTCCCCTGAGAGTTTTAGAACTGACAGGACATTTTTAGCTTTCTTAAACTTGATATTCAAATTATTTATTGCCTTTATAGTATTTTGGTAGTTTCATAGGGCCATAAGGGAAACCACAGTGCATCTCTAATTATCAACCCTTGTCATATTAATTCACCTACGATCAGGCGTTTTTTTTTTCAGGGAAAATAAAGCACGAAAGTCGTCGGAAGGGCAAAGAACAAAAGGAAAGGAGAAAAAGAAGAAGAAGATGGAGGAGGAGGAGAAGGAAGAAGAGGACCGCTTGATCGCAGATTCAAGAATCTCAGGCGTTTAAACCGATCCAGCAATGTTGATGAAGTTGGGCCAACACGATGGATTCATTTAAACCGGGATTTAGGTCTCGTCCTGTATGATCTACACTTTTCATCTCAGAGAATTGAATGCTGTGTGTACTCCATTTCTTTAATTAGTGACTTGCGTAAAACCGTCTCATTCCTAAGCTTTAATCTAAAAATGAAATAAATTCACTCTTACGAATGAAACAGTGAACTTATTTCTTTTTCCTGTTTGATTTCATTAGTGCACTAACGTGAATTGTTTCTATGAATAAACTGCGGTTCCCTAATAAAAAGTGAAACAGGGATATTTTGTACCAAGTAAAGTTTTGCAGGACAATATCAATAGGAATCCATGAAATTTTTCACCTGAGATATCTTTAGCCAAACAAAAGAGTGAGTAATTTTGAGTCTTCACGCCGTGAAGTTACAAACCCAGTGTTACAACCTCTAACTTTTAGTTACTGAATTCTCTTCACTGTTTAGTTAAAAAGTCTTTTTGATTTTCACCTCGTGTTTAAAAAAGCTCCACACGGATTTTTAAAAGGAAGGTTTCGTCGTTTATGTCATCGGATTGCATGATATTCACAGTGTATTCAGATTTTTTGACAAAACGTATATTACACTTTCACCACGGCCAAAGGCCAAAGTACTTTTTCAGTCAAATATCAAAACACAATTAAATAAGTACGACCATTTTGTTGTTGGTCAAGAGGGGTTCCGGCGGTGGGTTGGTGTAATGAAATAATTATATTTAAATTTCATTTTCTGAAATGATTTTGCATCACCGCGTCGTGTCCTTTTTATTTTTTTTATTTTCCATGATTTTTCCTTGAGTAACACATTTTAATTTCGACCTTTTGATCACATGACTGTCCAAAGACTATTTATTCCTACTGGTGACTGTTCATATTTTATCATATCATCATTGCAAGGAGTGGCAGTGAGAAACAAGTGTACTGGAAAGAATCCCTGGACGGTAATTCTTCATTACAAATACAGGTAGGCTAACCAATCGACTTGCTTGCATTGACCGCATGCCGTTAGTCTAAATTGCACTGACACTTGGCAGTTGATTTTCGGTGTAGTGTATTGGTAGTCATTTATGTCTCCATAGATTAAACAAGTTTAAAGAAACAAATAATTAATTAAGAAATAACTTAAGAGTTGATTTTCTCATCTCTTTGACTGATATTAGGCCCCTCTTAAAGAAACAATCGAGTATAGGTTACTTAATAGTTTTTTCTGCTTTATCAATTTATTATACTGCTCTCTCGTGAAGATCAAAGAACTCAGAAAAATTAAGGTGCACTTAGTTGCAGGCATTTTCTGCTTATTTATTTCCTGTTCCGCAAAAACAAAATCTGATAAACATATTTTGGTAGCCTAGTTTTCTCAGTCCTTCAACTGTTTAATACCGGTCCTTCATTTTCCCCTCCACTATCCGCCAAGTCGCGAAAAGTACTGTCTTGTTAGTTTAGGTGCGAAGCAAAATTTTGCTGTCGAAGAATGGCTCGCTCTATCGGAAATATCATTATTACAAAGTTTACCTGTTTCTCACGTCATAAAAGCAATAGAAAATGAAGCAACGAAGTAAGCAAAGCCCTACAAGTCGAAAACGAAGACCCTCAGTCGCAGTAGCTCGAAAACGAACCACTCTGACTTGAAAACGAAAAACCTCAACTCGAAAACGAAGCATATGTCAAAAGCGAAGCACTCTTGACTCAACATCAGCTCCAGTTAAATCCTGAATACAAATCAACATTTTCAGTCAATTTTAAGCCCTCAGCAACCCTCCCCCCCCCCCCACACACACACCCCTCCCTCATGTATTTATCGCCATTTGTTGAGTTGTTTGTTTCTATACGGTAGGACTTGTGCCATCAAACGATATTCTAAGAGTTACTTTTTTTAATCAGTTTCTTAGAAATGTTTATTTTTTTTATTGATGATGAATTGTCGGAAATATGATAAAATATATCATATTCATCTTCTCTCTTGTTGGAAGTTCATTCTTTTCGATCGGTCCCACCTTCCCTTTAGTTGTTAGATTTTTATTTCGCTCGGGGTGGGGTGGGGTGGGGTATTTGCACGCTGGAAGGGGGTATCCTCTGAGCACTTAACATGTGTCAAGGCATCTGGATTTCCCTCTGCTAACTGGTCAGAAATTATTTCCTGATCTGAATCTGAAAATGAGTTTGGCTTAAGCTTGACTGTTAACTGACGCAAATTGCGTTACGTTTTAGTGGCACTAGATGTCGCTGACATAAATATGATTGATAAAACTCCAGTTTGGATAATATCAATCTACAAAGCACCACTAGATGCTTGGTAAATTTAATAACTATCCAATGTAAGCTCTCGATGGCGGTAAAGTAAACCACAGCTTAAAGACGGCCGCTACATGATGATAATAGAAACTGAGAATTTTATATCGTATTTTTATTAGGATCCAACCGCTTGCTCATACGGCATGGCGCAGAGTGGAATCAAAGCAGGATCTGATAGCGATGGGCAAGAACTGGATTGCGATGAGATCACCCTAAAAGGTGAGGATATTTATAACAAGGTTAAGTCAACAGTGTATTAGCAAGCATTCAGTTGGGGAAACTTTTAAACATCTTTTGGCAATTAAAGCCATCGTCGGCCACAACACAAAATTTGATTTCAAGATTATTGCTAAGAAATATTGTAAGAATCTAGATGAAAGGTTAGCCTTAAATTATTTTAAATAGTTCCCGGGCCTCTCCAGCTTCAGATCAAAGAAAACCTTCACAACGAATGAGAACGACACGGATCCAATACAATTATATTTTATTGCCAACGAGGCAACCGAGCTAAGAAGCGAGGTTGACTCGGCGGCAGAATTATAACGCCGCGCAATGTAGGCAAAAACTCTCAAATTCTGCGTAACCCTCTAAAATTTGCATTTTGACCATATTTGGGTGTAAGTAAGACCCCATATTTGGGTAGTGACGTCATGGTCTTGCATTTACCTCGTGGTCCGAAATTGGGTGATTCAGTGTGCAGCTGTTCGTTGTGTGCTCTAGAGGACCTAACAGGTGAGGAAGCTTTAATACGATTTCTAGTTTGAAAGGGAAATTAGTGCTCTAGTTTGCTTGATAAATTGCATTTAAAGCAGCAGCTGATCAAGGAATAGGTTTTATTTACTCAAATTTTTGTCAGAACCAGCTTGTTCTTTGCAGCTCGATTTACATTGAGGTAGCGTGTTCGCTTCTCGACTCAGAACCAGGGTTTTCAGTGTTCTCTTTTCCTTCGTGAATTGAATTTTAAGGGGTAGTTGAACAAGGTAAAGGGTTATATTCTCAAAACGTCAATCAGAAACCAGCGTGTTCTTCGCAGGTCGATTTACATTGAGCCAGTCCTCACCTCCCGTGAGGAATGCAATGTATTTGCAGACCTTTTGATTGAAATTTCTGAGTCAAGAAGCGAACACGCTACCTCAATGTAAATCGAGCTGTAAAGAACAAGCTGGTTCTGACAAAATTTATGTCTTTCGAGAGATTTTATCAACCACCATGTTTTTTTGCTGCTCGATTTACATTGAGACAGCCCAAAACTCCCGTGAGCAATGCAACGAACTTGCGGACCTTTTGTTTTGAAGACTACCATTGTGCCTTTCAAGAGACTCTTTGTCCTGTGACACTCGCTCATTAGATCTTTGTATTTTTTTTCAAATTTATATTTTTATACCTCTGACACATTCCGCCCCATTCTTGCGCTTTTCACACATTTTACTTTACACCAATTTTTTCACGTATATTACCACGCGAAATATTTTTCTTATCCCTGATGACGCTGTTGCTCGGAATTTAATTGTTATTTTTAATTTCAGCAGTCAAAGGCCTCATTTGAACTATATTTTCCTTTCTAACGTTGATAGTTTTGATACAATGGAATCTTCCATGAAACATAAGTACTAACTTGCTCATATTTACCAACAAAGCTTTAAGCCATGTTGTTATTGTTTGTTAAAAGTGAAAGCCTAGAATGTGCCAAAGTTGTTGTTTTGAAGTTGGGTGCCATCCTTTTCTATATAGCGGAATCCATTTTAAACCTCTAAAATTATGAAAAAAAATATCGCGAAGATCTGAATAGGCACATTCCACAAAAGATATATGAATTCGCCTCGTTGGCACTTGCCGGAAGATACCCCTAATAAGTAGGTTGAGAATAACCGTCCGGGTGAACGTAGTCCTGAATAGGACTGTTGTTGTTGATAGTGACTGACGTTACGACAGCCTGTGCGGTAGTCATCTTCAGAGTCAAAGTGAGTTGATGGTATTAAACTCTGGTTATAAACCTGATTGGTCAATTAAGTCACGATGTTATTGGTCGTCCGTCAGTTAAGTCGTGATGTTATTGGCTGTGAAGACTCATAAGGTCAATTATATTTTGTCAGTATCTAAAGGCTTAAATAATTTTTACCTGTGAAAATTTGAAGAGAGACTAGTTAAAACAATTGTATTTTAAAATTTCAAAATATGTTTAAATCTTGTTTTGGAACATCGTAGCAGTTCTAGAGGTTAAAAAAGAAAAGGAAATGATAAATCATCAATAAATTTTGAAATGGAAGGCACATGAGCCAATATTTCGCAAATTACATTTTACAAGCTAAAAGTACTCTTGACATGTTGCAGCAATTGCAGAAGTTTACAAGAATGACGGTAACGAGGAGTATAAGAAGAAGAATTTTTATGGCGCCATTTACTTCTACACTGAAGGAATTGGAATGAACTGTAAGGATAAAGAACTGAACGCAGAGCTGTACAGCAACAGGGCGGCGGCACATTTAAATTTGGGTGAGAAGTTCTTATTGTTTGTTATCGATGACTTATGCCCCAATTCACACCAGATAAATATGTTTAATTAAACCAGGTTTTCAAAAATGACGAACAGATAAGGAAAACTGGAAGACATGCAGTTTCTCACACAGGATTCAAATGAAATTCATCGTGTTTTATATTAAATTTGCACTAAATTTGCAACCAACTTAAGTCAGTAAGAAGCTTTCATGAAGGAAACAGTTTTAAACCGTGTTTTAATAACTGAACAGCTTTTAAACATGTTTAAGCATTGGTGTGAATGGATCCTCAGTTATGTGTGAATGGAGCCTCAGTTATTAGTTGTCAGATTGTAGTGATGAAGGTTGCCCGGGGAGGTTACTTGGGTTAATTTTTGCTGGGTTTGTACCGCTGGCCTCTCAGAACCCCTACCCCATTATTGTCTATTCTGTGGCCAAATAAAGATCCCTTCTCAGTCACTTTTGGGAAAATGTAATTTTCGTGATCCCAACTTAGTAACTTTCTGTTTACGCATCTACTTTATAAAGCCTTTCAACTAAGTCACGATCACCCTGAAATGAACTGACACATTGGTTAAACTTTATGCAAATATCTTCCCATTTTTAAATCCCTACCTACCTGATCCCCCAAATCCCGAAAATTTGCGATCGCATTCTAGTAACTCTAATAAAAATGCAACCCCATTATTGTCAATCCAGCCGTGAAAATGCGACCCCATCCAGCGGCACATTTCCATTAGCCTAGTACTAGGAAGTACCCCCCGGGGGAAGGTTGCTAGGGTGGGGAGGGTAGGGTAACATCTATTGCCTTGCGTTTTGAAAAGTTTTCCATATAAAGATTATTTTCAACGACCACATCATAACGCTTTAAACACTAAAAACTATGGGAAAACAGCAAAACTGCCAAAGATCAAACTGGATTTTGCCGCGCGCAGTAGTTTATATTTTTTAGGTGCCTTGATTTGATTGCCTTTAAGTTTAAGAAACATTAATACTAGAGCCAGGAACCCCTGTAATTTCTATTGTAGCTTTAAACGGTTTTTAATTTAGTGTGTGGTTGCTCTAATAGGTATTTTTTCTTATATATTTTAATCTGAATTCTTAGTTACAGCAACTCCCTTTATAGCGGACACTGGAGAGACCTTGAATCGGCGTCCTCATTAGCGAAAGTCCGTAGTAGCGGGAGTTTATTTCAGTCAAGCAACTGTAATGTATTTTTTTGCCTGGGATTTAGCTGCTGTCCGTATTATCGGGGTGTCCGTTAGAACGGGGCGTCCGCAAGGAGAGAGTTGACTGTATTAGATTTTTAATTGTTAGTCAGCAGGACCCCGTCAATTGACAACAGTACTTTGTACTGAAGGGTTATCCTAGATAAATTTAAGTTTCTGGGAAACTGCCCACATACCCCTCCCCTAAGCCAACACTTTGCCTTAAGTGAGAAGTAAGTGTCAATGTTAGCTTAGGGGAGGGTTAAGTGGGCAGTTTCCCAGAAAACTAAATTGATCCTAAATTAGTTTATTACTATTTCACAAGTAGGTTGAGTAACTCATTATTATTATTATTATTATCATTATCATTATCATTATCATTATCATTATTATTATTATTATTATTATTATTATTATTATTATTATTATTATTATTATTATTTAACTCTCTTTACTGGTAGTGGCTATGTAACTACGGGCAGGTTAAAGTGGCGCGAAGTATTCGTCCTGCCATAAGTGCTACGCCGAATTCTTCTGGGCTGTTGTGCATTTAGGCGAGGATCCAAGTCTTTGTAAGAAGGGTTGGCTGATACCAATCGACCACGAAACAAAACGTTAAGTTTAGTTTAGTTTTTAACGCGTTATAATAGAGAAAAGATGAATAGGAACCTGTAAACCCGCAAATTCTTACAAGTTAACAAAATAGAAGAAATAATTACATCACCATCCTAATCATGTCTCTCAGTTGTAGTACAAGATATCTCTAATGAAACGGAAATAAAGAGCGAAATAAACTCTTTTAACAAACATGTAAGTCGGTCAAGAAAGTAGCGGCTAGCCTCCCAACCCACCAGGGTGGCAAAGGGGATTTCCGTGACGCGTGATGGGACCCTGAGTATCAGCGTGATGTGTGATCGAGCCCAAATAAGCCACGTGAAGCGTGACTGGACATAGGAGTGTGATGTGTGATTTACTATTTTCGCAACGCGTGACGAGTAAGTTTCCCTTGAAATTTCCTTGATGGTTAATTTCGTTTGAAACTAGAAGCAGAGACATTAAAAATAGATAGTTATCACACCAACTTCTCGTCCTTTTTTTTCGTTCCTCGACCTCTGATTTCCTCAGATCAAATGATAATAGGATACTTGTAAGTGTAGTTAATAGCAGGAGCACATAACCCGGAGCGTGCAAGTTCAATGCGCTCGTGTCACGGCGTTTTCACGGACCAGTCTATTTTTAGAACGGTTTTGGCGCGAATTTTGAATATCTTTTAAATTCCACAAACCAGTCGATAAAATGAAAAAAAAAGGTCTATAAAAACGCCGTGACATAGGCCTAGTATGGAAGTTGCTCGCTCCGTTTTATGGGCTCCTGTTAATAGTTTTAACTATTAAAATATTTTATTTTTTCGTGGTGCGTGATAGCTTAAAAAAATCGGCATGTTGTGTGATAGGTATCCCCCTTTGCCACCCTGATCCACCTTCTCTGGCGTTTTGTTTTTTCATTTAAATTCTTTTCACAGGAAATTACACTGAAGCAATAGATGATTCAAAAAGTGCCACAGACTTAGATCACTCTCTTTCAAAAGCTTTTGGACGAGGTAAGAATCTCTAATTATATGTACAGACAATTGGTAATGTAGTGAAACCTTGAAAACTTGAGGATGTTCATATTTTTGCCGTGTTGTAAGCACCACATGGATGAAGTTCCAACCCAGAAATTGAAGGAAATAATGAGTAAAAACCCCTGAAACTTGCTCTGCTGTTAGTTGTTGGTATAGTCTTTATAAAGTTCACACGCAGTTCCGGGAAATCTGTTCAAATTCTTCCTCCATACAACACACATGGCCCAGACTCTGGGGGAATTCGTTAGACTTTGCTAACAATAAGAAGTTAGTTACTGTTAGTACAACCCAAAATCTTAAATGTCAGGTAAATGTCGATCGATAAAACGGCTTCCAAATGGCTCTAGAAGCCAAGAGAAAGTAAATAACAAAACAAAAACATAAGGTGAGTCATTTTATTTCTATTTTTGTCAAAAAATGGAATTTGGGACGTATTTTGTATATTTTCGTACATTCTCTTATAAATTATAATTCTAACGAACTCCCACAGAGTCTGGGCCGCCTGTACATGCAAGAGTATTTTCTCGTATTCAATTGAGCAGATTTCCCAAAACTTAGTGTAGACATGTCAGATGACAACAACTAACTGCAGAGCAAGATTCAGGGACTTATATTCGTTATTTCCAATAAATTTGAGGGTCGGAACTTTATCCCATACAAACACTGTAAATTTGTCTTATCATGGTATCGAGGTGGTAACATGGAGCCTGGGTTATATTACCTGTGTGTTAAATAGTAACCCGCGATCCCGAGAAGGCCTGCTCGCAGACTCTAAATCGTACCGTCGCTTCTTGAACTGAAAATTTTTTTCAATCTTGTAATTTGTATAATTGAAAGATTATTAAGGTCAACAGAGGATTACGTGGAGATACCCTGTCTTCAAATCCATTACACCACCGAAGGAGCCCATAACCCGGAGCGAGCATTTCCCATACTATGCCTTATGTCACGGCGTTTTTATGGACCAGTTTATTTTTAGACACATTTTAGAGCACTTTTTGACGCGAAAATAGAATTTCCATCATGTCTATGAGCGTATTCTAAATATAAGATATCAAAAGGAAAACTAAAGGCAAAAACATCATTTTAGGTTTGTAAGTTTTGCTGACTGGTTTGTGGAAATTAAAAGATATTCAAAATTCGCGCCAAAACCGTTCTAAAAATAAACCGGTCCGTGAAAACGCTGTGACACGAGCGCATGGATGTTGCTCGCTCCGCGGGTTATGGGCTCTTTACCAGCCATTATTCGGACATTATATAACTCAAATCTCTGTTCCATTGTCGATTACTGTGCTCATTCAATACAAGCATTGCAAATCCATATGTAGATGAATTTAACTTCATCATGATTTTACAGGAGCAGAAGCCTGCATTCAGTTGAAAGCATTTGTCGAGGCCATCAGCTGGTGTGATAAGGGATTAGCAGTATCTTTTAGCTTCTTTTGTTTACTGCATCTGATAGAAAAATTTTCCTAGGATCATTCTTCGTTACAGCTTAATATATCCCCTATCAACGTTATTATTGATGATACTAATAATCAGTGACCTCGAATCTTTCTCCTTGATTTGCTGTGATGAAAAGTTCTTCGATAAGCATTCACAATCATTTCAACTGCAAACTGTCGCTATTGCCTCGAATCTCTAAAAGGGAGGATTAGTCACATGACTAAAGGGGCGCTTGGAATGGTCACCTGAGCTAAAGAAAAATGCAAATAACTTCAAACGTGCGCGATTGGTTTCTTGTGATTTTGACGGTATTAGCGCAAAAGCCGTATCCTATTTAGGCTTGTGTGCGCGTCTCTGTATTCTTGCAGCGTTCTGTTAGGATTAAGTTTAGGTGGCCTGGGGACCACACTTAAGAAACGTAGCACATCTTGCTCCATGTAAGGTAATCCCAGGATTCCATTCAGTGTCTTCTGGATTCCAGGAGCAAGATTCTGGATTCCTTGTCAGGGGAACTTGGATTCCGGATTCGAACCGTTAACGGATTTCCGGATTCCTTGAGCTAAATTCCAAAGCCCAGGATTCTAGCCTTTCATAAGGAAAACATTCTCAGATTCAGGAACCCGGGTGACCTTACAAGAGACGACACATCTAGGATCTCACCGGGGCAAGCTGACACTAAGACAATCTCTTTGCTTTTTGTAGTAATTTGTTTCACATTTGCTAGCTTTATTTCCATTTTAATAAAAGTTATTTAACAGTTTAACTTTTACAAGGTCGACCCGAATAATCAGAAGTTGTTGGAATTGCGGAGCAGATCAGAGAGAGAACAAAGAAAATTGCAAGGTGGAGAAAAGGTTAGGATGAAGTACCTACTATCAGCGCTATTGAATAAGCATCGTTGGATGAATTATGCCAAACAAGGATGGAGTTTGTATGAAAGCTGAGTGACATAATTACCTTATTTTTAAGCACGAACACACGACATCTTTAACTCTGCGTAAAATTTCTTTAAAACGTTTGTCAGTTTGTTAGCAGTTCATGAAAAGGAGCGGGTTTTTTAATTCAGATAATACTTTAAAAAGGAGTCGACATCCTTTTTGTGTATTCTTGGTACTTTTTTGAGTCGGAAATTCGGGCGGCTATTTCTCCTTGATAAGCGTTTGAAAAATTCAAGCCATTTTCTTCAACTATTGATGCGAAAGTTTTTTTATGTCGATGTATGAGAGCTAAACCGGTAAAGCAAGCCCTCACCTCATTCATGTATACTTGTGCATTTAATTCATTCGCCACTCCAGATACTGTGAGTTGGGTACAAGCTTTCGGCGCAACGATCATTTGGTTGCCTTGAGTACCACCGACCAATCATAGCTAAAGTTTGTCCACCCAAACGATCCTACAAATCGCTGCGCCGAAACCTTGTAGCCTTACCTCACCTCACCGATACTCTTCGTGCCTCGTGGCACAAAAGGCCTTCAAAGAGTCCCTCCACTTATCTCAATTAGCCGCAACGGTCTTCACACTTCCTGCCACGATCGCCATCCCGCTTCTGCTCTTTCCTTTTCAGCCGTTTGCCTCCAGGTGGTTTTTGGTCTTACTCTTCTTCTTTTTCCTTCTGGTGCCGAAGTCATTACTATGTTGCAGTCGCTGTTTTGGTTCTGTTTTAGTATATGTCCAATCATCTTCCATCTACGCTGCTTCTCTTCTTTTCTCATAGGTTTCATATCTGCTCTTTCTCAGTAGCAACTCTTCAGTACTGGCATGGTCCTGTCACTGGATCTGTAGGATTATTCGTAGACACTTGTTATCAAACAAATCCACTGCTCTGTCATCCCCCTTGTTCACTTTCCATGTTTCACATCCGTACAGCAGAACTGGCACTACCAGTGTTCTATACAGTTTTGCTCTTCTCAGGATGGTTTTTGAGCGCCAGATTCTCTTTAATCTGACAAATGCACTCGTCGCTTTGAAAGTCTGTTTTTCGGGTCTTTCATACCGGCACCTCCCTTTTTTACAAACTGTAGCTCCCAAGTAAGTGAACTCATCCACTTCTGCTACCCCTTGTCCGTCTATCATAATCAGTTCCTGGTTCTTTACATTGATTCTCATCACCTTTGTCTTCTCCGTGTTGATTTTTAATCCCACTCGTCTGACTTCTTCATCCATTTTTGCTGTTTCTTATCCTGAATCCTGCTGTTTGGTAGAGGATATTAGCACCACATGTACATTATCTGCAAAGTCTAGGTCGTCTAATTTAGATGCGAATTTCTACCTAATACCATTCTCATCATGACCCACTGTCCTTCTCATGACCCAATACATAACAATCAGGAACAAAAAGCCTGACGTGTTACATCCCTGTTTGACGCCGGTTTTAGTGTCAAACCACTTGCCCATTTCTCCTTGGTCTTCTACAGTACACTTGAGGTCTTCATAGAATATTTTTCCATTCTGATGATCTTTTATGGGATTCCGTATTTCTTCATGATTGCCCACATGCTTTCTCGGTGGATAGAGTCGAAGGCCTTTTTAAAATCTATGAAGTTCAGATAGAGTGTTGCTTGCCACTCGTTAACCTGTTTAATGATGTCCCGCAGTATAAATACCTGCCTTTTCTATATTCTGCCTGTTCTATCGTTAACCTGTCATCGACTTCACTTCTTATCCTAGAGTTGGTTTGCTTAATGCTATGAAAATCTCTTCTACTGTGTCATGGACGTCATCCTCCTGTTCGTCAGTTATTGAGTTTGCTGGTGCTTCCCTATTTAGCACTTCCTTAAAGTGTTTAGCCCATCTTGCCTTTGCTTCACGTTTACTACTGATGAGGTTTCCATTCTGGTCTAGAACCTTTGGACTCTGTCTAGATCTTTCATTGCATAGCATCTTTGTGAGCCCGTATAGTGTCTTTATTTGTTGGCTCTTATCTCCGGAATGATTAATCCTACTGATGGTTAGAAATAAACAATGATTAATAAGTTTCAAATTATTTTAAATATCTAATTTACAAGGAATCAATGATTAATTTCAAGTAGCTTTTGCAATACTGTAATACTTTGTTATGGTCATGCAAATAAAGCTTATTGTTGTTGGCTCTTTGCAGCTTCTTCTGCTTCGTCAGCAATGTTCTACGTCCACTTCTTTTTATCTGCTTTATACTCCTCTTAACGTCACTGTCATTTTCTGTATACTTCGCCCTTAAGTTGTCTCTTGACCCTTTCTGATCGTGTGCTGAGAATCTTTTTATTGATTTCTTCCCTTTGGTCAACAAGGTTCCATGATTTGTCACTGATCCACGGTTTCTTCCTCTTTTATGGTCTACCTAGAACTTTTTCTGCAACCTTTGTTTACGTCTTCTCCATCACTTGAAAGTCATGCTCTATTTCTTCGTCTTCCTCTATTGCTAGCACTTCATCCTCAAGCACCTGTTATCTGTTCTTCAGGGCTATTTTAAGGCTGCATTCATTATGTATACTGCAGGGGGGGCAGAGGATATTTCTTAAATGAGCAAAATTTTTTAAGATTCCCCTCCCCCACATCAACAAAATTTTTTGACAACCCCCCTCTTGACCCTTCGTCTGTCAAAAAATTAGGTAAACCCCCCTTGTCCCTTTCCAAAAAATTTGAGTCCATCCCCCTCCCCCTAAAAAAATCCTATTTCACCGAATCCCTTAATTTTGTATTAATTAGTACGTGATCTATCTGATTCCTGGTTATTCTATTTGGCGATACCCATGTTGCCTTGTGTATTTTCTTAGGTGGGAAGAGTGTTCCTGTGATGACTAGCTCATTCATATCGCAAAATTCGCACATTTCATTTTCATATCGCTGTCCTAGCCCATGCTTACCCATCACTTTATTATAATCCCAGTTTTCTTCTCCGACCTTAGCGTTCACGTATACAGTGACGATCAGCAGACCATGTTTGTTCCTGTGGTCTCGTACATCTTGCAGTCTCATTCCTCTTTCACTTGCTCATCCGCCTCTTCTGTAGGTGCATAGATGTGCAGCTCGATTTGTTGGGAAGAGAACCGTGCCTGAATGATCCTTTCACTGATTGGAGCCAGTCCAACAGGGCTCTTGCTGACATCCGTATACCTACTCTTTCCATATGATTGTCTTCATCTCTTCCAGAGTAAATGATGGTTTCTTCTGTTAGTTGCATTTTCCCTTGCCCTGTCCAGTGTGTTTCGCTGATACCCATGGTGTCTATGATTTCAAAGGTCATTTCTCTAGCTACCTGCGCAATGTTACCACTTCCGTACAGTGTACGTACATTCCAGTTTCCGATCTTTACGATGTTTTGGGGGTGTACCAGTGGCCTATTCAGCTCGGTAGCGTCCTGTTGGACCGGCCACAGTGTTCCCTTGATAAAGTGAATTTTGTCTGCCTCTGGTTTCTTGTGATAACAGGGTTTTACGGGAGAGAGTTATCAGCCCCCAACCCAACCTGGAGGACCAGGGGATCAGACTTAGGGCGCTTTCCATTTGTCAGAACTGACCGGCCAGACCATTCCAGTGGTAACGAGAATTTCACTTTTAATCAAAACTATCCAACTAGTTCAGTCAAAACCTAAACACTAATGCACAAAGGAGATGGCTTTTTAGCAAAACTCTTGGCAAAAAGCTATTTCATTGTTAAAATGACAGCTCTAGCCATGGTCCGGCCGGCCAGTTCCGACTTTAGGAAAGCGGCCTTAATCTGGTCTGTATATTTCGACCTGGTCGAAATGGGTGCGCCCTAGCAAGAGTCAAAGACTCCAGCTAGCATATCTCTATGGGTCATTGAAACACGCAAACCACTCCACCACGGTAAGGCCCCCAGCCAGCCCCTCGAGAAGCTATTTTGGAATCAGTTGAGGCCCAATTGCCGAATGAGCCTCATCAAAGAACTATAGATTTCAGCCCGATTTTTGAAAAAGGCGTAATTGAAACGTGACTACTTTTGAAAAGCCAAATTAGAGTCGGAAATGAAGCATCATTTTTTTGATCGATTAAACGCCCCTGGCGTTTATTTAAAAATCAGCAGTTTCAACTCGGCCTTTATTAATAAAATGCAACTTTCTGTCATTTTTTTCAAATCAGTTATTTTATTACCTATCATCGGAGACATAGGGGAAGTCTATTAGAACGGTACGATTATTCCCTTCGTTCTCAGTGCCCCTCAATCTTCGAGGATGATTACCTTACCTACATTACCCAAAGTTACAATATTACACTTGTTGGGCAGCGTCCATCCTAGTTATGTTACGCGGGCATTTTTCTTTGAACGTTTATTAAAATACCAATTACAACATACTGTACTTGGTATGTCTTTACAGCGTTGTTCAAGAGATTATATGTACTTGTAACTGGTCCTTGTGACCTCGACCTTAAAAAAAAACACCGGGACCTCGATCAAACACCGCTGCCCCGATCAAACGCCCCCGGCGTTATTTAAAAATCGGCAGTTTTGACCCCGCGACGTTTATACACACGACGATAAAACAAGAATCAGTAAACTTAAACAAAATGGAAACTAAGCATGCAAACAAATTTTACATTCATGGCTTCCTTACACATAGCTAAAAAAGCGTTCTGAGGTTGATAGTTTCTTTGATTGTATCAGGAGCGACTTTTCAAGCGTGCAAAGTCACCCTATCAAAGTATTTCTCGTTTCTGAGCTTCTGGTAGCGTTACAACGCAAAACAAACACTAGACCTTATTTATAAGACCCGCCATCTTTGTATGCCTTAAAGGACTGATGGGATAAACGCAATTTCACTTGGTTTCTTAGGGGCAAACATGTGAAAAAATTGTCAATACGAGTAATTGCGGTTGAGTTTGTTTATTCTATCAAAACGAGACGAAGATTTCATAGTCATGCAAAATGTACGTATCGAGTTTTGGAAACATTTACGTCATTACTGTTTGCTATGAGGACATCTACGATAGCTACTGCATACATAAAAGTACGTAACAGTGATCACTTCCACCCATTTTGCATGAAAAACCGACGATTCGATGGAAAACGCGCGACGAAACCGACGTCCGCAAGAACGAAGGATCACTCCAACCTGTTCCCCTGCAAGCGGAAAGGGGGGTGTACTGCCGTGCGTTCTAAGTGGATCGGACCAAGGAGAATTCGAGGTCCATAAAAACGAATTTAAAAAGAAGTTTTCTTCTAAGAATATAGCAGAGCAAAGAAGATAGGCAGATCTTGTCCGCTCAAGTAGTTCAGTATCGATCAGTAATCAGAACACAGTATAGACTTCATCTCGCCCAATCGCAGAGCCAGCCATATTTAAAAAAAAATGTTTTTGGCATGAAATGACTATTTAACAATTATTCCTCGAGCCCGAATTAGCCTGGGTGGCAGGCGTTCGAAAGGGAAGGGGAAGGGAATTAGGGCCCAAGACCACGCGCGAGGGAGGAGGGAGGAGGGGAACGTCTGCAAGGAAGCCATTGTTTTCGCCATCCGGCCTACTAATTTAAAAAATAACAAAAATAACGCAACTGAGAATGACTAGCTGTCAAATAAGTCTGGCCGCGATGCAGGTATTCTAGTTTTTCTTTTGTTTTCCTAAAACAAGAAATCTAAAGTAAAGGTACTATAAAAAAAGTTCAAATGCGGTCGTCTGTCGAAAGAATCTTCCTTGAAAGTTGCAACGACGCGTGCCGAGTTGCATAAAATCCAGCATAAATCTATTCAAGCTGTTGCTGAAGGAACCGGGCTGGAAAACTATTTAATAAGAAATGTAGCGGCTCTTCGCAACTTGCAATGCAATGTTTGTCTAAGAAAAACTAAAACACTTTGCCGTCACACACTCTCTGAATTTCTCTCAAGATCCAGCGGAGCACACAAAAGAACGCTGGCGGCGGGGAAAGAAGTGCTGAACTTCGAAGATATGAAAGAAGACAACAATTTATTATAAAAGTAAGTTCCTGGCGGTTTTATAACCGACGAGAAGAAGTCCTCAACCAAAAATCACCAAAAGTTATAGATCGCTTCGTCTTCAATTATTATGCCGTTGATAACGCGGGTCAAACAGCAGATAACAAGCACACTAGCCTGCGAAAACATCCGTTTCTCCTCGCTCTTCGCCGCTGGGGACGTCTCTCCCCAGCGGCGAAGAGCGAGGAGAAACGGATGTTTTCGCAGGCTACAAGCACACAGGCAGCACGATTTTTCCTTTCTATCTTCTGGCGAGTAAAACAGACAAGCCGTTCGGAGATGATATTTTTCAGAACGAGTCAGCAAAACTCATCTGCTGAAAGGCCCTTTCCTTCATACGGTTCTTTAACTACGTCCGACTAAGCTCCTCGTCAAACGCGAGAAAAAACCTCTGGTACCCAGGGTAAAATTGATGCCTTTCAACGATGAATTCTCGTAAAGAAATCTCATCACGACATATGTTTAGTTACTCAAATGGCGTGATGTTGATTTCAACCAATCGGAAAAAGGTATTAAGTCGAAGATTGACATTTAATTAATTCTGACCAAGCACTATTTTCACGCTCAGAATCTGAGCGTGAAAAATGGAGAAAACAATGGCGTCCTTGCAGGCGTTCCTTTCCTTTCTCCCTCGCGCGCCCAAATTCCCCCTTTTAACGCCTGCCACGCAGGCTAAGCCCGAATGGGCTCTGTGTCAATAGCCCATGAGGCCGAAGGCCGAATGGGCTATTTACTCAGAGGCCATGAGGGCGAGAGGAATAATTGTTTTAGTAAAATCCAACTAGTTGGTAAAAAATATCGTGACAAAAACAACTTTAGCTAGTTAAAGCTAGACTTTGATCCTTTTTTTGTCGCTAAAAAGCTGGCGCTTTTCGCTACTAGTGGGCTATAAAATACAGTAAAATTCCGAAAATAAGCCTCTCCAACGCAAAAAACCCCTCCGTTAAATCGCCCCTCCGAATATAAGCCCCCCGGGGGCTTGAACTTGGAAAATTGCCCTCAAATACAAAGTAAAACAAAGCAAAAACGGAAAATTTACTTCCAACTACAAGGCTAGCCCAGTCGATTTTGAAACGCAAATTTTTCTTCGTAGATAAGCCCCTCCGAATATAAGCCCCTCTAAAAATAAGCCCCTCAAAAAGAGCCTTTGAAAAATATAAGCCCCGGGGCTTATTTTCGGGATTTTACGGTATAGCCTAGTAGTAGCTCAACCAACCAGAACGCAGCACTGATAATACACCACCAGTTGGATTTTACTAAAGATATATATTTGTTTCCACTAAGGTTTTCTTGTGTAGTTATCATCTTGGAATTGCAGCTCTCGGGCGTGGTGAGTTTAAAACAGCTCGGGATTACTTCGAATTAAACCTAAAGGAAGCCAAAGAGACTGGAAACAGAGACTCAGAAGGAGCGGCATATAGGAACCTTGGTATTGTTTATCACTCTCTCGGTGAGTTTAAGAAAACACTTGAACTCTATCAGATGGGTCTTGGTATCGCCAAAGAGACTGAAAACAGAAACTTAGAAGGAGCGGCATATGTGAACCTTGGTTATGCTTATCACTCTCTCGGTGAGTTTAAGAAAGCACTCGAACTCTGTCAGATGGGTCTTAGTATCGCCAGAGAGACTGAAAACAGAAACTTAGAAGGAGCGGCATATGTGAACCTTGGTAATGCTTATTGCTCTCTCGGTGAGTTTAAGAAAGCACTTGAACTCTATCAGATGGGTCTTGGTATAGCCAAAGAGACTGGAAATAGAGACTCAGTAGGAAAGACATATGTGAACCTTGGTTATGCTTATCTCTCTCTTGATGAGTTTAAGAAAGCACTTGAACTCTATCAGATGGGTCTTGGTATCGCCAAAGAGACTGAAAACAGAAACTTAGAAGGAGCGGCATATGTGAACCTTGGTTATGCTTATCTGTCTCTTGGTGAGTTTAAGAAAGCACTTGAACTCTATCAGATGGGTCTTGGTATCGCCAGAGAGACTGAAAACAGAGACTTAGAAGGAGCGGCATATGTGAACCTTGGTAATGCTTATTGCTCTCTCGGTGAGTTTAAGAAAGCACTCGAACTCCATCAGATGGGTCTTGGTATAGCCAAAGAGACTGGAAACAGAGACTCAGTAGGAATGGCATATGGGAACCTTGGTAATGCTTATTGCTCTCTCGGTGAGTTTAAGAGAGCACTTGAACTCTATCAGATGGGTCTTGGTATAGCCAAAGAGACTGGAAACAGAGACTCAGTAGGAAAGGCATATGTGAACCTTGGTTATGCTTATTACTCTCTCGGTGAGTTTAAGAAAGCACTCGAACTCTGTCAGATGGGTCTTAGTATCGCCAGAGAGACTGAAAACAGAAACTTAGAAGGAGCGGCATATGTGAACCTTGGTAATGCTTATTGCTCTCTCGGTGAGTTTAAGAAAGCACTTGAACTCTATCAGATGGGTCTTGGTATAGCCAAAGAGACTGGAAACAGAGACTCAGTAGGACAGACATATGTGAACCTTGGTTATGCTTATCTCTCTCTTGGTGAGTTTAAGAAAGCACTTGAACTCTATCAGATGGGTCTTGATATCGCCAAAGAGACTGAAAACAGAAACTTAGAAGGAGCGGCATATGTGAACCTTGGTTATGCTTATCACTCTCTCGGTGAGTTTAAGAAAGCACTCGAACTCTGTCAGATGGGTCTTAGTATCGCCAGAGAGACTGAAAACAGAAACTTAGAAGGAGCGGCATATGTGAACCTTGGTAATGCTTATTGCTCTCTCGGTGAGTTTAAGAAAGCACTTGAACTCTATCAGATGGGTCTTGGTATAGCCAAAGAGACTGGAAACAGAGACTCAGTAGGAAAGACATATGTGAACCTTGGTTATGCTTATTACTCTCTCGGTGAGTTTAAGAAAGCACTTGAACTCTATCAGATGGGTCTTGGTATCGCCAGAGAGACTGAAAACAGAGACTTAGAAGGAGCGGCATATGTGAACCTTGGTAATGCTTATTGCTCTCTCGGTGAGTTTAAGAAAGCACTTGAACTCTATCAGATGGGTCTTGGTATAGCCAAAGAGACTGGAAACAGAGACTCAGTAGGAAAGGCATATGTGAACCTTGGTTATGCTTATTACTCTCTCGGTGAGTTTAAGAAAGCACTCGAACTCTGTCAGATGGGTCTTAGTATCGCCAGAGAGACTGAAAACAGAAACTTAGAAGGAGCGGCATATGTGAACCTTGGTAATGCTTATTGCTCTCTCGGTGAGTTTAAGAAAGCAATTGAACTCTATGAGATGGGTCTTGGTATAGCCAAAGAGATTGGAAACAGAGACTCAGTAGGAAAGACATATGTGAAGCTTGGTGTGGCTTATTGGACTCTCGGAGTTCGAGAAAAAGGAAGCGATTGTTTTCGTGAAAGCCTCAGAGTAGCAAAAGAGACTGAAAACAAAGATTTAGAAGGAACGGCATATGGGCTACTTGGTGGTGAGTGTCATTTACTCGGCGATTCAAAAAACGCAATAGAATTCTATCAGCAGTGTCTTAGTATCGCAAAAGCGACTGGAAACAAAGATCTAGAAGGAAATACAGACGGTAAACTTGGTGTTACTTATGTGTGGCTCGGTGAATTTAAAAAAGGGATCCAATTCCAAAAGCAGTGTCTTAATATCGCAAAAAAGACTGGAAATAAATCCTCTCAAATGTTTACATTTGAGAACCTTGGTCATGCTTATTGGTTTTTCGGCGACCTATCTAGAGCTGAGGAGTTTCTCAAGTCCAGTATTAACAGGATGGAGGAAATGAGGGTTCTTCTTCAAGAGAAAGACGAGTGGAAAATCAGCTTTCGGAACCAATTTAAAACTCATCATAATCTATGGCATCTTCAATTACAACAGGGTAAGATCATGGAGGCGCTATCAACAGCAGAGCAGGGACGTGCACAGGCTCTCGTTGATCTCATGAAATGTCAGTTCGGAGCACAATCCCCTCGATCATTGTCAGAAGGGCTTCCAGAAGGAATATATACCTTTTCAGGTGACACTTCTTCACCTACGATTTTCATCGCGGAAAGCGATGAATCAGTGAATCTCTGGTTAGTACTAAAAGGACAAAAGTGGTATTTTTCACAACAGAAAGTCAGTCAGACCTTGGAAAATTTGACTCGCAAATTATACAAACAAATCGGTGTTAAGTATGTTGTCCAGTGCAAGAACCAGGCCTTGTCACAAGATGATTCTGATGCGTTGAAAACTTTTCATGACATGATCATCGCGCCTCTTTCAGACTGGATAACGGGGGATGAACTCATCATTGTCCCTGATGGTCCATCATTCTTGATTCCTTATGCTGCCCTTGTGGACCATTATTCCAGGTATTTGTCCGAAACGCTGAGAATCCGACTGGCTCCATCATTGACAAGCTTATGGCTGCTTACAGAGTGTCCTGAGGGTTACCATAGGCCATCTGGTGCACTGCTTGTTGGTAATCCGTGGGTGGAGACTGTACGCATCAAAGGCTGCAACCCGTTTCCACCCCTCCCAGCTGGCGAGAGAGAGGTACAAATGATTGGACAGATTCTTAACACTGAGCCTCTCACTGGGAAGAACGCTACAAAAGATCAAGTTTTAAGCAGGCTTAACTCAGTTTCCTTAGTACACATTGCAGCTCATGGTCGTTCAGGAACCGGTGAAATAATTTTGTCTCCTAATAATGCCAGTTCCAAAAGACCCAAACAGGAAGACTTCCTCTTGACGATGGCAGATGTGTTGAATGCACCATTACGCGCCGAGCTTGTCGTCTTAAGCTGCTGTTGTAGTGGGGTGGGGAAGATCCAAGCCGAAGGCGTGGTTGGAATTGCACGTGCCTTTTTAGGAGCCGGTGCACGGTCCGTTGTTGCAACGCTGTGGGCGATAGACGACGACGCTACTCTAGCGTTTATGAAAAAATTTTACGAACATCTGATAGCGGGGCAAAGTGCAAGTAAGTCCCTCAGTCATGCCATGAAGTGGATGCGGCAGAGTGAAGATTTCAAGGCCGTGAAGCACTGGGCGCCCTTCGTCTTGATTGGTGATGACGTCACAATGGATTTTGGACAGTCATGGTGAGTTAAGGTAGAGAGTCAATAGCTTCCATTTCCCGGTCGTTAGACAGGAGAAATGTGATAAAAATTTGCGCTTGCAAAATAGAAGAACAACAATAATCTTAATTTTTTTTGGCGTGACCATACAAAGACAAACTATTGAGACAAACGCAAGTCGATAAAAGGTATTCAGTATTTTAGACCGTCCAGTTACGTTGTAGGGTGTAATAAAAGCCACACAGGAAAGTAGTTTTTCATATTCAAGCTCAAAATAGATAAATAGATAATTAATTAGTTAATTAATTATCCACAGGTTCAAAATTAAAGGGGTTCACACCCAACAAAAAATCCCTGATTGCCTTTGAATGATAGAAGGGTAAAATTTCAAGGGACGGTTTTAGATGCATCTTCATCATATCTTGAATTGTAATCTTTTTCATCGGAACTTGCTCTTTAAAATTGTCCGTAAATAAAACTACAGTGCGCATAAGGTTTGAAGGACAGGTTATGGATTACATATCAAGCGTCTTGCTTTGACCAGTTTAATGCATAATATTTGCGCTATTTTAAAAGAAGTCGAGAGAAATGAGAAAACAATAGCATAAAAAAAACGGCGGAAGTCTCAGCTATTTATGAGCATTTCCTTATGAACTCTTGAACTACTCGGTTCTGTTTTAAAACGTTCATGCTTGTGGATCGTTAATTTAACATTGTTTCAAGCTGGAACCTTTTCCTTTTTATTTCTTTCAGTGATGCTTCAGCCCAGTAAGACGCAGAAAGATTATACTTTCAGAGCCGATGTTGTTTGTGTGTATTTCAAACTTTTAGTGACACTTGTGTTCATCGAGTGAATCGGAAGTTATGTCCCTCTTTCGAGCCACAATTTTTTAAAATTTTTTATTTCCAATTTGCACTTGTATCTGTTTAAATCTTGTATCTATTAGCGAATTAATTAATTAATTAATTAATTAACTGAGGTAGAATTGAGAATGAAACAAAAACAGGAAAGAAGAGGGTATACACGTAAACTGAAAGATTATTAGGAGGGATTAAACTAATTTAACTGAAAACTAATGTGATCCTTGTATGATGTAAATAGTTAAGTAGAATTAAATAAACGAAGTTTTATAAACCTGTGTACACTGGATACGCTAGCTTGCTGGTTGGAACCTCCAACCCTGATTGCTAGCCTGTTCTAGGCGTTCAGATAGTGGGGAGCGGTGCGAAGTAAAAAGAAGCGCGAAAAAATAACAGCGAGGGAGGAGGAGAGGTGAGATAGGGAACACGCACCTCTCTCCCCAGTCCCGCTCTACTTTTCATCGCTTTCCTTACTTCGCACCGCTCTCCACTATCTGAACGCTTGGAACAGGCTACTGATCGCTAACTCTTAAACTAGGATTTTAAAGTACGGAATGCAGTAAATGCTTGGCTGGATATTAGTATTTATTGTTGCCCTTAAAACACAAGGAAAAAGTCGTGCAGGCCTGCGGTGTGGCCGGATGTGTCGCTCGAAACTTAGTGGTTATATGCGGGCCTGTCAAACCCATCTTTTGTTCGGAGAAGCAAAAATTCCCCACAATTTTCTATAGCTTGAGGAAGGCTAAAAATTTCTAGATGACCGTTCCATTTATGTACAATTTTCGAAGCATATCAAATAAATTCCCTACGATTTTCTAAAGTTCAATTATTCGCATTTCAGTCCCCAGGTAAGGCTTCCTTTTCTTGTAGAAAAAGGAAACCTAAAATTTTCGGATTCGAAAATGAGATGGAGAGAGGAATCAGAAAATTTCTCACTTTCGTAAAACTTGAAATTACACATAAAATTTTCAAGAAAATAATACCGAGTCCCTTGTAATTTCGAAAAGACTCACGTTCCTCTAGGATGACCGAACAGATGCAAATGAATCTGCAAATGCAGTTGAAAAGAATCTTGAGGGCGGTTTTATTCTCAAATCACCCCCCAAAATAAGAACGTTCGGTTATAATCCCCAGCTGAAAATTGGACGTTCCTATAAAAGAGCTAAAATTGGACTGGAGCAAAATAGCAAGCGTTGAAGGAAGTGAAATGGAGTAACCACAAAGCGTAGTTTAATAACCATCATAAATCCTCATAGCTAAGAAAATCACGTTTCGTAAAAGGAACAGTCGCTCGCATTTCAAAAATTTCAGTGAAACGTGTAGATAATCATCGGCGGAGTAACGCAACACGTTCAGGTAAGATAATCGCTTTCAAGGAAGTAACGGGCGAAATTAATTTGTACAGCAAGCCCGAATGGGCTCTGAGTCAATATCGGCCTCATGGGCTA
>OZ038000.1:13499311-13534311 GCA_964035705.1 Porites rus | reverse complement strand
TAATTCCTAAAGGAAATTGATTTTGTTCACAGTAGATCATAGCCATTTCTTTAAATAAAGAGAGGTGGACGATCGAGGTATTGTGTAGGATGTGTCCATTTTATGATCAGTATTTTCACTGGTCTGCCGTCCATTAGTTTACCCCCATTTAATAAGCTATCCGTTAGCCTAGCGATTCTAACTTTTCTGCCGATCAAATCGTAACATGTGACTTCTTAAACAAAAGCCACTGACCAATTTACGTCCCTGCTCGATGCTGTGAATACTGTGACCTTTTAAAAAAGGGAACTTCTAAGAAAACTTTAAACGCCACCTTACCTTCCACATAGGCAATTACTGGGAACTCGAATTCCTTCAAATAGCAATTTCAAAGTGTCTGGAAAACTTTTCTTTTAATATGATAAATGATCTTTACTGCTTTTCATGAAGTCAAAGCTCTTCGAATTCACCTTTGAAGACAGACAGACTAATCTAGAAAATTAAACCTTTTCATCGGGTTTTGAAACAGCTCATAAATAAGATATCCATTTTGGCTTTGTGGTCTGGGCCTAGTTGCATAAAACGCCCGTGACAATTACGGGTATACGAACGTTTACTTGTAGCTTAAGTGACTTGCATTAAATATCTTGAGTGGTCCACTTAGGGAATTCACTTACCATTTTCGTTAGTGTTCACTTAAGCGTCGTTTATGCAACAGAAATTGCGCGTGTTGCATATATTATAAGCCTTTTTTTACGGGAAAAATAGCAAGCAAAATTTAAGGGGGCCAAGTAGGTCCCGTATTCTTACTGTTTTTACCAAAGTTAACGAGATCTTTTACTGAGCAGTAAAGAAAGTTTTTTCTTCAAGTAACTTCGTTCAAATGAGCCTTAATTTAACCTCTGATGTACACTTTAAAGCCTTTGTTAGCTCATTTAAGGGCACACGTAACTTTGATATGGTACTTTATTATTTACTAACACTGTACTCACTTTTTTTTCTAGGTTAACCATCCTTAAATGAAAAGAAGCTGTCTAGTCGTTTCGAACACTTTTAAACCTCTCAATGAAATAAAGTTTGCATGCAATCGATATTTAACTTCAATATCTACTGGAAATGTTTGTTGTTCTTCTTTTTTGATTAGTAAGTTACCACGTAAAACAGAAACTTGCGAGAGTGCTAAGTGCGTATCATGCACCAGTGTAAGTGTACCCATATACAACCCGTAACGGATTCGTAAGTGACCTACCTTCAGAGTGAGTACTTAAGTCAATGTTTTATGCAACCGGGCCCTGGTTCCTTAATATTACATTAGCTAAATCACAGGACGTAATCGTAAACGTGCTCAAAACTATTTTACAATATTCTGTTTTGACGAGCATTAAACTGATTAAAACTCTTCAAGGGAATGCTTTGACTAATTATCCAGTCAGTAGGGTGCCTTTTTTTCCGTTCTTGTTTCGTAACCCCAAACTAATTTATTTTGGGAAAAAAAAATCGCTGCTCCCATTTCTGCGCTTGACATTTTGAAACTGTTTCGTCCAAGAACAAGAACTTCCTTTCATATCAAAGTGCATTAGGGGCAGCACAGTTTCTACCAGGGGTTACGTAAAATCTTTATAGTCTGATTTTCAAAGCACAAAATGACACCAACTTCTTGCTCTTTATTCTCGTTCCTCGACCTCCGATTTCCTCAGATCACAATGATAATAGGATGCTTGTTAATGTAGTTAATATTTCATTTTACTTTTTCGTCATGCGTGATAGGTAACCCTCCCCCTCCCCTCCCCCCCACTTTGCCACCCTGATTGGCAGCAACAGACGACGGGAAGCAGTTTCAAGGCCTAAATATCGTCACTTTATCGTCTTAGATAACAAAACAGAACCATCTTTTTTTATTATTAATTGTTGCGGAAGACACGTTCTAGCTTTCTAAAAAGACGGCAAATAAAGTGACATAGCCCCTTTAAGTACTGTTTAACCCTTAAGAGTGATCAGCATCAAATTTCTCCTCGTGATATCAATGCTTTGTAAAACAGAGTGGTCATGAGAATTGAGGACATGATCACCCAAAATGAATTTGCTTGATATTTTATCACCTTCTCCCCACTACTTCTGTAGGAAATGAAAAGGGGCAAGAAATGAGAATTCATATTTTGATCTTGGGGATTAATAAAGGTTTAAAAAACGAGCAGGGGTGTATTATCAGGTTTAAAACTGGCAGCGAAGCCGAGAGTTTTTACACTTGATAATACACGGCACTCAAATCGCCCCCCAAAATAAGAACTTTCAGCTTTAAGTCAGAGCGGAAATTAGACGTTCCTATAAAAGAATGAGTTGCAAGACTAAGTTAAAATTGGACTGATGCAAAATATCACACTTCAAGGAAGTGAAATCGGAGCCCGGGGGGGGGGGGGTTACTGCCATATATGGGCTAAATAGGTATGTGCCGCTGTGAAGGGTATGGTTTTCAGGCAGTTTACTCTAGGATAGGGTATATAAATCAGAGAGTTTGGCTCTAGAAAAGGGTATCATATTTCAGGAAGCTGATCAGTTGGTTGAAGATTTTATCTAGACGAGGGAAACAGCTACTCTAGGATAGGGGGATTTGGGGAGTTTACTCTAGTATAGGGTAGCAAAATTCAGCTGAACTAGCTCTGGTTTAGGTTAAGGGTTCCAGGGTCCCAGCGGCACATCCCCACCCAGAAATTCCTAAAGTAGCCCCCCCCCCCCGGAATCGGAGTACCCACAAGGTAAGCTATCATAACCATCATAAATCCTCACAGCAACGAAAGTCACGTTTTGTAACATGAACGGTTGCTTTCATTTCAAAGATATCAACAAAACGTGTACATAATCATCGACGCCGTAACGGAAAACGTGCAGGCAAGTAACTGCATTCGAAGAAGCAACGTACTTATAGCACAAACGCGTGTTGCAATAAGACTGATACATATCGATATTTCAGACGGCTCGTCCAGAGGAAACATCGACAGTTTGGTCGTGTAAACATGTTATTTGACCTTTCTACTCCTAATAGTGACATGAAGAACATTCACATAAAAAAATTGTGTTTGTAGAATCCTAAAACATAAATAATACTTTGCAAAAAGTTCATCCAAAAAGGATTTGCAGGCTTTCTATTCAAATACCAGAGACTTGGAGTATGGATTTTAGAGGCCAGGTCTGAAAACGGGTGTGGAAAATGATACTTTTTAGTCTGAAAGAGGGTCAGGATTTGGAGAACCGGGCGGCACACCCACACCAAGAATTTCCAGGAATACCCCCCCCCCGGGCTCCAAGTATGAGAGAAAAGTTTTGACATGTACGTTAATGCGAAAGGGTTGGTATTTTCAATAGCATTAGGAAGCAATAGCATGATTTCCAAATCAGTCTTGAGCTAGCAGGAAGAGATGCTAAACGTACGAAAACCGTAAAAGCAAGTTTTAACGATTTCGTTTTCTAATAACGTGGGAAAACAGAATAAGAATTCCATTTTTCAATGCCATGAAAATGGAGAAGAAGAAAACGAAACCCGGCAAATCCGTTTATTAATGCCAAAAAAACGAAAACGAACAACGAATGCCAAACAACCACCCCTCCAAAAAAAGTTCGACGTAGAATTTGGTAGCCAATTTCCCATTCCAGAAACTGTGAGGCGAATGGGTACCCATTCCCGTTGTACTTAATTTTTCTTTTATATTTTCTTTTACTTTTTTTCTTTTCTTTAAAACGCTTCTTAAAATTGTAAGCCAGACAGAAAACGGTAAGGCTACGGTAAGAAACTTTCCAAATTATTCACAGACACTAGCGACATTTATCACGTTTGTCGATTGGTCATGGCCGAGGTCACGTCCTTGCGGTTTTACAATGTTTCGAGGCATTTTCATGAGAACTCGCTTATGACATCATGCAGCACGTTCAGTTAAGTTAGTAACGCTAAAGGACTTAAGGACGGCCACAAGGAAGTAATGCTCTTGGACAAATAAAACTGCACGTCCACTTTAATAGGTGTATTGTACACATGTTTTATGTGATTGCTAGTACCTCTAGAATGACTGATAATAATCCACTGTAAAAACCAACCAGTAGTATTATCATCCTGAAAGCAAGATCTCCTTTTGGGAATCGCAGAGGCTAATCGAAGCCCCTCAACCCTCCCCCCACCGCCCAAAAAAATTGAACGTTTCTAAAGTGTACGAGAACATAACCTGCAATTACCGGTAGGCATTTTTTTTAAAAAGAGAGGGGGAAAAGAACACCCTCCTTACACAGAGAGAAAAATATAGAAAGGTATAGGGAGCCCATGATATCAAGCTAACGTGAGATGCCTGTAGCTAACTTCCTAATCGAATGGCTCACATTCGCTGGTTGGAGCTAATCGGAGTTACGAACGATATATGGACAAAGAGCTCACAAGGAGAAACGCTTTATGGCACGAATTTTGTTCAGGATGCGCTGAAGGGCTGGCATCTGTCATTTAATCATAAAACGCCTTTTATCAACAGTGTGAGTATAAAAGAAGGCAAACACGATCGTGCTTTTAATCAACTCTTGTTGAAGAAGTGTGCTTAACCATACTAAAGCAAATCTCGCTGAGAGTGGATCTTTTCTTTTGTCGTCGTCATCGAAGATATGGTAGGAACAGTCACTTCATATTTAAAAGTTTCTCTTTTTTCCACATTTATCTTTGTACTTACTTTGAGCAGAGTTTACAAAAACTTTAGAAACGATTTCTATAGACGAAATGAGGAGACTCAGATGTAGAGGGGATGTATGGAACGCTGATCATAAAGGGTTTTAAGGCATCTAATGGCAACACAATCTAACTCTCATTTGATTATTTCTTTGCCAGGCTGTTCGACTTGGACCTTGGTTATTTTTGCTGTTCGTGGCCTTGATCATCCTGAACATCTCACTTGTTGAAGGTAATTTTCATATTGCATTCATGACTGTGTGAGTATAATTTCTTCATTATAGCCAGGAGACTCACTCGCTGAGATTATCATCTCGCCAACTACAGCTGTTCGTTTCGCCAATCACAAACTTGAACACTCAGAGCGCTTTGTTTTCCTTTTGAAGACTGCAGCCTTGTTTCCAAGGAATGCTGGGAAGGACGAAAGTGCTCCGCGCGTGAGTTTTGTGCGGAACTTCCCTTAGGGTTGATTTGAAGTGTCGCGCAATTTTTACGTGCGTATGTGTGCAAACTTTACGTTTGCAAATAAAATAGAGGCAATGCATGAAAGCTCGCTTGTAAGTGTGAAAGTTGAACCTCGCTCAACTTCTCGTTTAAGCTCAGCAGTTTTTATCTTTCCTCTATTTTATTTACGTTATTAAAATTTACGTGCGTTAACGTGTGTAGCCAAAAACGCGTCAGTGGAAATCAACCTTTAAATGTAATGTGGTCTCATCAAATTTGTCGCTATACCCTAACCGCCATCTTTAAAGATTCATAGGCTTCGTTAACTTCAACATCATTGACCATCGGGCGATGTTATCGAACTCTCAGAGACTGATCGATTTTTTTCTTTTACCGGACATAGAAAGCATATAGAAAATTCATCATAGCGTCTTTAACCGCGATACCCACGCTAGAACCTTCGTTTTATGTGACAACAAGGCGTTCAGCACGTCTTCCACTTTTTATTTTTCTTTGTAAAGCGCATGGACATGGGGGACATAGGAGACATGGATCATGGCGCGGCAGGTGCTGGTCATCACATCACAGTTGTTCCTGGGGGACTGGAATGAAGCACTGCGACGACAGGTATATAGAGACTTCTAGTTTCCAGGAGGAGAACGACTAAAAGACGTCGCCCAAAAATCTCGCCCGAAGATATGTCGCCCGAAATGCCCGACTTGCGGGAACAAATTATCATATGTTAGTTTTATCATTTTGCGATTGGGTGAGGGCTTTCAAAATATAGAGACGCTGGAAAGCTTCGCTGTACTTTTTTTCACCATAAAAGTTAGCACTGTTATCTTTATTGAAGAAGATTTACAGTGAAGCTTTCCAGCGTGTCTATATTTTGAGAATACGCGAAAAACTCACATTTCGGACGACATAACATCGGGCGAGATGAAGCAGTACCAAAGCAGTAACAAGCGTGAATTGAAATCAAATGTAACAGCCTTGAATAGAAAACGCCTATGTTATAAACACGACTGTAGATAAAATATGAGGTGAACTTCGGAACGATTAGTAGCTTAGCAGCTAAACTATTCGTTGTTTCCAAAGCAATCGTGAGGGGGGTCACTTTCGCAATACGCGAAATATATGGGCGGGGGGGGAGTCAATTCTAAAAAGCTAGGATGAGGTGGGAGGTAGGTTTGAAATTCTTCTAAGCTTTCCCAAAATGGCCGGCCTCCAGGGGCACCCAACGATCGTTTTCTGGGAAACATTTGTTCGGAGCTCTCTAGAATGGCTAAAATTTTCGAGAGCCCGAGAACTCCACCTCATAATAGGTGACCAACGACCAGCCCTAAAGAAAGTCTCATATGTTGCCAGATGTGGTTCGTCTTTATCAGATCCTATGTGAAAATGTGGCTCGGATTATTTCTTGCTTTCTTGATTCACTATTTCAGCACCTCCGTTAACAATTTTAATGTATGTTTTTTTGTAATTTTGCAGATGTCGTAATTCTGGTTACCGTGGTGGAAGCTGTCAAATGTGTCCCAACTCCTGTAGGGGGTCCAGAGGGTCACATATGTGCTCATGCTATGGCGCTAATTCTTGCTATTAATGGTGTCGAACATACAGTGTACAAGAACCTATCATGTGCGCGCAGAATAATTGAAATTTTAAAGTTCTTTCAGTAAAAGCTACAAATAAGATGATTATCTTTAAGAAAGCTTATCCAAATTGATTATAATTTCAGATATCGGTAATACCAGTTCACAGGAGTCATGTAATTTTTGACCGTGTGGTAGATTTCCTGAGGGAAACTAATTTTAATTGTATACAGCGGATTATAACTAAACAGGAAGAACGGGTACCATTCTTATGAGTCGGGGCTGTGTTTTCTACTATTTTGATATCGAAATAAGCAAGCTACCCTTTTGGAATATCATTTTAAACTGAAATCAGTTCCATATTGCTTCTCCCGGGGGGACACTCAAGAAAAATATGGGTGGAGGTCTACTACCGAAGCCCTCAAACCCTGACCCTGTTTAAGACAGAAAACGGTCGTTTCGCTACCCTTTCTAAGACAGGAGACCTTATTTCACGACCTTGGTTCATTTCGGTTCGCATACAGAATTAAGCATTTTTAAAAATTGTTTTAACAAGTACGAAATGAAAGAGCGCGCGCTTTTTGCACGTAACTTTAAATTCTCCACATTAGAACGAGAAGGGAACTGGAGCCGAAATGTGTCTCAAAATTGTTTGTGGGATCGTTGCTGAACGTTGCTGGTGACGCACCAGTCTAATCTCGTACCCAGATCTCTCGTCTCGCCTTCGGCTTCGTAAAAAGAGATCTGGGTACGAGATTAGCCCCGGTCAGTTATTAACCTTTTTTTTGCCTGTGCTTAGTAACAGTACCAGAAGTCTCACGTTACTAAAGTAGCGAATAGCAGTCAATTTGTGGTCATTGGCCGACGCCTGTCAACCGGAAGTGAGCGTTTTTCTTTTTCAATATATCTTGACGCAACCAAATTTGTATTGCTAAGTTCCTTTACTCTTCAAGAGACGTTTTGCCCAAGAATTTGTTCTAAACCACGGCTGAAGAGTGCAAAAGGTTCACTTCCGGTTGATGAGCGTGACTCAAAAACGTGGTTCCTTAAACTGGCCCCAATGTGACCGAGATGGGAGCAAATGTTGGGAGCAGTGTTTGTATGCATCGCAGACGTGCTATTCGAGCTAGCGAAGGCTCAGTTTTTTTTCGTTGTACGTAGTCGCCATCTTTTGGTTTAAAACTCGTGGGAAGACTGGAGTAGAACGTGCATCACAACAATGAGTCACCAATAGCTCCTGACCCCACCCCCTACCACGCCACCCAACCAAACGATTGTAGGGAATGTGCTGGCTGTTTATCAATTTAAAATTTCCCGACAAAACCGTTTGAAAATACATGGAGCACAGCTTTTGGTGTCGTTCCGGAAAAAAATATTCCGGAGCAATGAGAACATCTGAAAAAGTAGTCCTGTATTCCCGGACGGAACTTTTCAAACGAAAAAAAAAACAGTTTCAGGCTTTAGCGGCTGTTTTTCGGTAAAATTCAATGATTTGTGCAAATGGTAAACACGATTCCGGAATAAAACTTACCATTGTTTTTCTTACCATTTGACCAAACTGTGAACCGACCGGTTTACTTATGTACATAATTTCACATGACGTCACGGCGACCATATTGGTGTCTCAAAACAATGAAACGGCGGCCATGTTGGTGTCCCAAACCAATCCTCTGGGAGTTGAACTCTTTTTTATTTCTTATGCAAAAGTTTTCTTTTGTTCCAAAAAATTTGCATAGATGCTGTCCACGTGAGCGAAATCGCTTTATTAAACCAACTACTGAATTCCCCTCGTCTCGAATCGGCACGAGTTTTTCAACGAAACCACAGGTATCTCAAGTAGCGAACTAAAATAGACTGCAAGAGGCATCAGTAGGTGGGGATCCCGGGTCGACCAACAGAAAATTCGGGAGAGTTTACCAAGCATTTCGGTGGCAACGGAATAGAAATCAGTGCGGAACTCAGCCGAGGATTGTTATTGTTGTTGTCTTTTCTGGAGACTAATGTTGGCCAAAGAATAAAGTACTAAAAACAGAAAATTTATCAACTATCTAAAGTTAAGGGAAATTACTTACATCGAAGTAGTCTTTTGTCCTTTCTGTTCGCTTCTTAAAACCCCTTAGAAGGCGCCGGAAAATACGACCTCCGAGTTCCTGTTCGAATATACGCGGGCGCTACTTGGTAACCGAGCATCTCTTCCAATCTAGCCTGAGTATCAGGCGTTTCTGGGGGAAAAGGGGAAGGAGAGAAGCGAAAAAGGGAGGGAGCGAAAGGAGAGGATTCATGAATGAAGTAATGGATACTGTGTACGTCCTTTCCCTCCTCCCCCTCCCCCCTCCCCCTTCTCACATCTCCTCTCCTCTCCCCTAGCCCCTTAGGAAGGCCTGATACTCAGGCTACTTCCAATCATCAGGCGCGGGCGCTAGAGGAATGAGAAACACAGGCAGCCCAGGCTATAGACTGAATAATAATTCAATATAGAAATACTCAAACAGGCCGTTCCAACCTTCCAACGCAACGGTAATCACAATGGTAAATGTCGCATAGAAAAACGAGTGAGATGGATAATGACGCTAATTATGGCAGTATGATGAAGGTGATGATCAAGGGGGAATTTATAGAAAGGTAACTGTTACATACAACAGAAACGAAAATTATTAGTCGTTCAAAATATTTCGCCATTTCTGATTGGCTCCAATCCGCCGGCAAACCTCATAACCAGATGGTCCTGACCAAATTTGGAATATACCATCGTTTCAATGGTATATTTTGATTGAAAACGAGGTTGATCGATGGTGTATTTGGTTGAAAACGAGGCTACATGGGGGATAGGCCACAGATCAACGTTTTTTTCCAGGTGCTGCGGCCTGTTCATGAGTGACGACTAAAAAATGGCGTTCACGGCTAAGACGAAACAGCTGAATTTCTGACTAAAACTGATCGGAAAGAAAGCATGAATACGCTAAACACATTACTCGATTGATGTTATCTACTTTTGTAGGAGTAATTAAAGGAAATGAAAACCCTGTGTTTATACCCTGAAACTGTGCCGAAAAACAGGTCAAAGTTTAGATAAAAGTCTACGAGGAGGTTTGCTTGCAGGGGTGTACCCAGCCTTTTTGCATAGGGGGGTTCCTAATGTAGTATTGCTGGCCCGATTGACAACCGAGCGCCATAGACGCTCTTTGTTAGGGGGGGTCCGGGGTCATGCCCCCCCCCGAGAATTTTGAAATGTTAGTCATCAGAAATACGATTTCAAGCGTTCTAAGAGGCAAACCAAAGTGCTTTAATTGCTGTGAATTTAAGTCAGCCTTCGTACGTTTCGTACTGACAAAAATTAGGCGATATGGGATCGCAGCAGGTAAGTTAAGACATTGAGATACAAATTTTCTTTACGTTTCTGTAGTGCCCGAAAGGTCGACCAGTTTTGCCGGAATAAGTTAATTTTTTTTTGACGACTGGGGGAGTTGTTCTGTTCTTCAGAAGCGAAGATCTCTTCCCGCGGAATTCCGAAAGGGGGTTCCGATAAATGTTTCCTCTTGAAATTATAAACATGGTCATAGGTCAAATGGGGGGTTCCGGAACCCCTGGAACCCTCCCCTGGCTTGTTAAGATCTTGAAAATATTTTGAACGAATAATAAAACAATTATTGAATTCGGCTTTCATAGGATGTAAAGAATTGTGCGGATCTCGGGGGATGTTATCCACCTCGGCCTGTGGAAATATTCAGGTTTGGTATTGTGATCATTCGATAAGGTTTCAGTACCTTCTGTAATCTAGCCCGCAGGCAACAACCTCGGACAAAACCTTAGGCGTGTCTCTCGCGCGAGACTCCACACGAGAAAGCGCGCGAGCGAGTCGCAAAGCCCCCTTTTGTGGCTTTTCCTTCTCTTTTCACACGCCTCTCTCGCGTGACTTCTCCCCTAATAGAGATCTTGCTCTTAGGCCCTCTGTAAGCTAATAAAACTAAACTACCCACGTTTATTAGGAAGAGGACAGACTCATTTCCCGTGCATCGAACATATACTGACGGTAGCGCCCCCCTGAGAAGCGAGGTTGGCGTTACCGGAGGTCATTAATAACGCTGGGCATAACTGTAATGAAAAGTTTTAGTCACATGTACTTCACGTCTTTGATGGTTCTGGCCGTGTTCTGGGCGTTTTCTCTCTAACATTACGCTGTTTTTTCATGCTGCCCTAACTGGGAAGTTAGTGTCAAGGCTGGGTTAGAAAGGAAAAGAAAGGTTGGGGGGGCAGTTACCAGAATCTTGAACTGATCCCCGTACTTTCGTGCCATTGCTTTACACCGTTCAAAATTATTTTGACATTGAAGAAGGAACATCAAACCACTAGTTTGGTAAAAAAGAACACACCAATGAGTTATAGTAAATCATAAGTGGTTAAACATGCTTTACGATGGAGGAGATTAACCGTTCAAAACTGGGGCCCATGTATAAAAACATTATTCTTAACTCAAAATATTTCTCCGTTTCTGATTGGCTAAAATCCCACTGATACTTCATTATAACCAGTTTCTGTTGACCAAATTTGGAAGAATTTAGCGATATATGAAAAATGACGTCAATTCTACAGCATAATTGCCAGAAACCTGGATAGTTAATCAAGAAGACCTGGGGACGAGGTTGAATTGTTTTTGTAGTGAGTACAAAATGGAGGGACATTTCACCCGTTTCGCGAGGAAGAAATGGGCGAAGTATTAGCTAAAAACATAACAAGAACAGCGAGAATAAAACTCAACGGACGACATCCGCTATTTGGAGAATATTTTCAGAATTGAACAACCCTTCATCTCCTAAACCTGCCAATAAACAGGCAGATGAACTTAACATCAATGGAGGTAAGCACGTTTATAGCTTGTTTTTAAACTAGGAATTATTTTGAATGAATAACAAAACAATTGTTGAATTCGGCTTTCGCATCATCTGAAGAATTATGGAGATCTCGGAGGGTGTTATCCGCCTAGGCTGATTAACACCAGGGGCGGAACCAGGTTTTTTGTTAGGAGGGGATGCACTCGTCTCTTGCTCTACTTCAACACCAATGAACCACATAGTTTTTTTTCCAGAATACCAGTTGTATTAGAAAACCGCAGGTCATCTCGGGGGGGCGGGGGGGGGGGGGGGGTGCGCACCCCCTGAACCCTCCCCCTAGATCCACCCCTGAACACCCTCCTTGATCTCCAAAATTCTCCAGATGATACTCAACCTCATCCATTTTAATATCACCATGGATATTCTCCACACCTTTCTCCATACACTTCCCAAGGTACTAATGAGGAGAATCTGTTGAACTATCCAGAACTTTTACACTTATTGATCATTTCTTTTATTCTCACAACCTTTATGATTGTTTGAGCAGTATCACTACAGGGAGAAGTTAGCGATTGGTCACCCCTGGAAGTTGAAGAGTTAGAGCGATTTTCGTATGACCTTGAATAATAGTTTCGGTAAGTGTTCGTTATTTGTTTTATCAGCCAATGGATGAAAAGAAAGATCAAAACATGGACTATTCGTTTTCCCGTCAAAGAAAACCCTAATATGGAGGAGGCATTGTTCGATTGGCCAATCGTGTAGCAGTATGACATCAAGGGAAGGATCTATTAATTTTTGGAAAGTTCCTGGGCTTAACTAACCAAATGCCACGTGCGTTTGTGTCCGTTCGATAAACCAATCAAATCGTTTTCTTTCCGTCCATTTGGTGTTTCTGTTTGGTACGCGCATCTTCATTTCAAGCTCATACGGAAATCGCTCTGACAATGGTTACAAAAGACAAAACTTGGAAAACGTGAATTATTTCAGATACTTCACATCGTGATGTACAGTGTAGCACTTTTACAGTCCATATCAACATCGTCTTAAGCAAGCAAAATAATCTTACATGTAAAGCAAAAACCAAAATGGGAAAGCCAAAAAGTGCACAGATGTTTTATACCATGATAGACTCAATAAGGATAGAAATGTGTGGGTCTCAGGCATCAGCGACGGCCTCTTCTCTCACGATCATATGGTGACCTGTCACGGCGAGGTGAGCGTGACCTATCCCGGCGAGGAGGAGAACGGGAGCGACGACGGGGAGGCGGAGACCTGGACTGTGAGCGGCGGGTGTAGGGAGGGGAGGCTGAGCGAGATCTATAAATCAAAGCAGAAATACTATTAACAAATAAATAAAAACAAACAACTAAATACGAGACAGTATCAAGCATGTAATAAATAACTGTAAAAAGCTGTCAGAGGTTTTTTCATAGTCAAACTCAGAACACCGTGAACACCAAAATATTTCAGGAATGTTGATGTGTACTGACCAATGAAAACAAAGACCACAACAGTTTATGGAAAGTGAAAAGCGATGTGAGGTTAGTCCCAGAATTTTCACACTGTTTTTTCGCCACTTTTATAAATAAAAACGAAAACAACAGCTATGGCCCAGCTGGCTCCCTAGAATAAACTGGTAAAAAAACCTATTTTTTTAAAAATAAAGATTAAGTTATAGAAAAAATGTATTAAATAAGTAAGTAAACAAAATAATGTCTGACAATATTTGGTTGGGTAGGAGAGTCTGTCCTTTGCCTTTTCCAATAGTCAAGTTGGAGTAAAAAGTTCCTTTCCTGAAAATTGTAATTGTAGAGTTTTCCAACAAAGAATACAAACAAACTTTCAACACAGCCAGAAATAATGACACGATTTCATTCTTATAATAACGTTTAAAAATTACAGCATTATTCCAGGTATTAGTTTTAAAGCAGAATGATTGAATAACGCATCTTCCAGTTGCCTGAAAAGGCTCTATATCAGTTACAGAATCATGACTTAAGGTCTCGGTAAAAGAAAATTTTAGTACATCGCTCGATTTTGTTTTTTTTTTTATTTTTGGCATGAGTGGGACCTAAATTTTATTTTGGCAGAAAAAGAAAATCAGAAAGTGGTTTTTAACCCTTCTAAAATGAGCCTTTTCTGAGCTAACCAGCCAAGCGTGGACCTCGCGCTAAATCTTTAGAGCTGATTTTCTCTCAATCTATTTTAGACTCAAAAATCAAAATTCTCCGACCTCCAGTCGGGACAGGTTTTAAGCTATCGCTTTGAAACTTTCAGATATGATGGATAATGATATAGACTCAGAAAGGGTGTGAGGGATTTTCCGATTTCCCTTTGTAACTCATTTTATGTCAGTTTCTTTGCGTAAATCGCGCTCGAGATTCGACTTTTTACTTGAAATTCAATAATTCCGCTAATACGAGACATATGCAAATTTCCTCACACCTTTTGTTAGGTCTTTTATCTGTCGATCATCATCATCATCATCATCATCAATCTTTATTTATACACGAAATCGTATCATTTTACATGGTCTTCCTAGGAATCGTGTTTAAAACTAGACTAAAATACTAAGACTAAAAGACTAAGGAACTATTGACTATAATGTTAAAAATACAAAAACTTACATTATGGATAATAAGAGTTACAATGGGTCATGGTGTATTAGAAAAATCTTTCCCATGAATTGAAGTTTTAAAAACATTTAAACTAGGCAGTTTTCTAATCTCTGAGGGAATCTTGTTCCACAGAACAGATCCTCTGTAGTGTAGGCTCCTTTTTGCAGACTCAGTTTTGGGTCTGGGGACATAATAATTTAACTCAGAATTTCTAAGATTGTGTGAATGTACATTTGAGGTGTTGGTAAAGATCCGCCTCAGATACGATGGGGAAAGATTATTATGGATTTTATACATTGTCACAGCCAACTGTTTAAGTCTTGCATATTCTAGCAAGATACAATAAATATTTAGATGCAATAAAAAGACAAGACAATACAATATATAAAATATACAAGACAAGACAATATATAAATATACAAGACAAGACAATATTCTAGATGCAATAAAAAGGAAGTGAATATTTAACAATGCGAAAGGGCTGGAGCTTCAGCAGTAAACTCGATACCTCTGAGTTCGAGAGCAAAAAACTTAAGCGCCTTTTGAAATTCGATGAAATAAAATCTTTTATAAGGTAATTTAGTCTTTTAGCTTTAATTTGATATATAACTTGCCTTTGTAGCAAAAATACTCGCGCGACTAGAATTTTTTTCCGTAGGCACCTCGTTTTCCTTTACCGAGACCTTAAAGCATGCAACTTTTAAAAATGACAATTTTGTTATTGCCTTAAACAAAACAATACAGAAAACAAAACTTTGCACCTTGTCAATAAAAAACGTTTTTTAAAAGAATGAAATGCCCTAATTAAGTTAGCTTTCAATTTTGTCACTTGACTACCTCTGAGTAGTGGGTGTCAACAGACATTATACACAGTGACCAAAAGTGATACACACAAGAAATATACAAGTACCTTAAGGAGGGATTGTTGCATAAGACCCCGGGGGGGGGGGGGGGGGTGGTACTCCCTTATAAGGGCTTAAAGGGGACGTGCGGCCAGCCAGGGTATGTTTCTCGAGATTTTTGTCTTAAACAGGGTATCGAATTTATCATTTTTTGTCTTAATCAGGATATCGATTTATCAATTTTTGTCTTAAACAGGATATCTTTTCTTGGACGATAAACAGCAAAATTTTTACAAGCTCTAATTTTAATTAATATTGACTTCTGTTGATTTTGGCATTGGTACCAGGCACATTAAATTTCCATTGATTACACAACAAGAAAGAGTTTTGATATCTATTATTGTCTTGCACAGGGTATGTTTCGGGTTAAATGTCTTAAACAGGGTATCAAAAATCAGAATTCTGTCTTAAACAGGGTAGGAAAATCAGTGATATTTGTCTTAAACAGGGTCAGGGTATGAGGGGCCGCGCCGCACCTCCCCACCCAGGAATATATCGAGTACCCCCCCCCCCCCCCCCCCCGGGCATAAGACCAAGATTAAGATTCAAAATATGTGATACCTAACTTAAAATCTTTTTATTATTTGAAAGGCAGTGTTACCCAAGAGTTTAAGATCCAATTGGCCCAACAATGTTTGTTATGAACATTTTGACATATTTGGACATCACAGGAATAATTTTAATTCTCATTGACAAAAAGTTCCCTTATTAGAATCTGTCAGAGGGGCGACAGTGGATAACTAAGCCTTTGCTGATATCATGATGCCTAGTTTCAAGCGACAACACGATGAATTTGTCATAACTGTAATCTAAGGTAACAGAAAGTCAAGTGAGACATGTCCCTGCACTGCACTTGAAGATAGAGCCTTGTTGTCTTAACTTGTACATGTACGTGTAACATGGAAGCAGGATCTTGTGTTGAGGTTTCATGTTGGCCTTCCCACCATCTTGCAATTCAATGGTTTTGCCACGTGGCAAAACTCTCAACTTGCTCTCTGCTCCTTTTCTATCAAGATGGTCTCATTGCAGGCTAATTTCATTGTAACTATGACTATGTTTTGCATGTGTGTGGGTAAGGTGTGCCTTGGCCTGCTACTGATTCTCTAAGGCCATTAGACATTGTATGTAAACCTGAAGATGAATGCTCTATTTGAGATCTACCGGTAGTTTTTCAACATTCTGTGTGTGGCACATTTCATTAACAATGTCTTCTTTCCTTTAAGTTTGCACGGCTTCAATATTAGATCCTGATTAAGAAATTTTTTGCCAATATATTTTGGTCGGGTATTTCTGGGAAAGGATCAAGGACTTTTCTTGAACACTGTTTTCCACATAACAAAATGATGTCCTTTTTGTACTAACCGTGGAGGTGATTCTTTAGCCCCAGCTGCACCTCTGAAATAAATAAGACTTCAATATGCTGAGCAGCAGACTAATAAGTATTATGAGAGCATCTGCCAATAATATTGATGAGATACAACTTACTTTGTCTCTGAAGATGACTACTACACTCAGCCAGTGTGTTAACAACAGTCCTATTCAGGACTATGCTGACCTAGGCGACCATATTCCACTTACTTACTTACAGCATTATATACTATAACAATTTTATAGCTGGCAAGAGTTTCATGGAGAGAACATTGGGGAAATGAGTGAAAAGTGGTACCATCTAGTTGATTGCAGGCCCAGTCAAATTTCATCGCAATAGTGGGCAGGAGAACCAGTGTAGCAGGTAGCAAAGGTTAAAACTTAAATGTTCTTTTTAATTAATATTATTTAATGCAAATGTCAAGTAGGCAGCAATTCTTCCATTGGAAGCTGCCTTCAAAACAGCTGACAATTCAAACTACAAGTTACAAAAAGAAAAGGGACATACCTCCTTCTGCGACGGTTGCGGCCATACAACTCTCGCCTGTATGTGAAAAATTAATTGTTTGTAATCACAAACAAGTACAAATATATAATACAGAATGTAGAAATGATGATACTATTAAAGTTCTTAGTATGCCCCTAAACAGGCCTTTGCCATAAACACCCCTTTAAAAATATACCAGTAACTAAATGAAGTAGACAGTTAGACATTATCCAAGAAAATTAACACAGCTGTGATCAAGTGGTCCCTAGCTGTCTCAGAACACAAAATTAACTGCGAAGATCACCGAGGGAAGATAGAGAACATTTTAAATCTAACTAACCCTAATTTCATAGCTCGGACCATTTGAGATTCCCACATTTCTAAAGTACAGTGTTTACAACCTTAGTCCTCAGAAGGAATACGAGGTTAGGTTACATACATGTAGGACCAGGCATAATAATAAACAATCAAGGAAAAAAGCAGGTGACTGTTACTTGCTTGAAGAAGATAGGCCAGACAGAGGTCTGTCTAAGCAGGTGTAGTCCAAGGAACCTGTTCAGAGGTTGTCCATAAACTGGGTCCCAAACTTCACTATAATAGAGAGCTTTAGATTCTAAGATGAGGTCGACTAAGAGTACGAGTCACTTTGGCCGGAAAACATGATAGCCGTTGTCATTCTACTTCTAGTTTTAGCCAGAATGTTGTACTGGTGGGACAAGGTATCAAATGTTGGAGGTTTTATAATTTTGCGATCAGGAGAGGGCTTAACTTCCCTCGATAAAGATAACACTGATAATTTTTTTGGTGAAAAAAAAACAAAAAACAAACAATAAAGCTTTCTGGGGTGACTATTTTTTGAGAATATGTGAAACAACTCCATCCTCAAATCTAAAGATCTCTAATGTTTTCCATAAAATGTATTTTTGCCACCTTTCATTCATTTTCTGGATCCCACTTTTTTCCCTTTTCCGTTCCCATTTATGCTCCCCATTCCCACTCTTGTCCCTTCCACCCAACTCACCGCAAGTCTCTTGAAATAGGCCGCATGTGCATGAAGTTACAAAACCCACCGCGAGTACACTCTCTAGGAATATACAAGAAGACTACAATTGATTACGCTGAGTAGTCCAGACACTCTTACCGGCTGTCCCGAGATATAGGCCTCAGATGCATGAAGTTACAAAACCCTCCTCGTGTGCATTCACTGCATAACAGAGGGGATCATACAATCAGAAACAGCCTTCTAGGAGCATCAGCTCAAAAAATTACACAAGTCTCTACTCATTATGTCAATTCTATCTTTTTAGGTCTCTTGTGACTTCTAGTTGTATTGATTTCCTGAAAACATGACGTGCCTAGATTAGCATAGCTACCCGCTGGCATCCCTTCTATACATGACATCCCTATTGCCATCCTCATCACAGTCCTGTTTGCTTAAACTCCCTAATATTGCATACAGTACAGTTGATAACAGACCAAGTCCTGAACATTAGCCACAAGTTGTCAAATAAAATTTCTCATCACTCTTTACTTACGCATTCTGAATTTCTACGGATGAATCTGTGGCAGTAATTGGCACCAACCATCCTTGTTAGATTCCCAAAAAGGCTGTGCCATGAATCTTTTGCTACAGTGTAAATCACTTTACTTACACATTCTGAATTTCTAAAGATGAATCTGTGGCAGTAATTAGCACCAACCATCCTTGTTGGATTCCAAAAGAGGCCGTGCTAAAGTGTACACTCTTTGTGATCCCTTTGAGTGTCCCCTTCAATTTTAAAGACTACATTTGTGTAGTACAAGCTCTCTGCAAGCTTCACTTAGGATCCAAAATCATATAATTCAGGAGAAGAACTTAATACAAATAAACAAACGAAAAAGAGACAGCACTAGTATGGAACTACTGTTAGTGTGCACTATAAGTTTGAGATTGTCAATGGACTAACTACATGTAACAAAAGCGGGAAATATTTTAGGCTTACCCCATTTCATACTGTCTACAGCATGCCTCCCTAAAACAAAAAGGAAAGGAAACAATATGTTTTAAAATTTGGCAAGCAAAGAACAGGCTGTATGAAATCATTAAACTACAGACAGCTTTTCTTCTAAATGTCCCCTTACTTGTACAAGAAACCTCTCAACAATGTCCATGCTCCCCTCAACCCGTTAAGCAACAATATCAAAACCCAAATTCTACTAACTGGCCTCCAAAAATACCTTATGGCATTAGTTGGGAGAAGACGCCAATAAAAAACAATGGATTTGCACGATCATTGTCTTAAATCTCATGCCTTCTTTCTTTGACTATGCCCTGATACTGTGAGGAGAAATTAGATACTGGTCACTATTGGAGGTTATGGAATATTATTTGTCTTGCTTGAAATTATGCTCTAATGAACCCAATTTGTACAATCTGAAACATAGTAACAGCAAGGTTGATGTGCTAACCTAAAGTCCGTAACAGGAGACAGCTCAGCATAAATGGGCTGACCTGAAAAAAAAAATGACGGAGAAATCAATAACAAAACACTCCCTTTAACTGCAAGAGACTGCCACCAAAATCTGCAACAATGTATATACAATGTACCAGTGCACGTTAAGAAATACTAGGGAGCTCTCAAAAGACAGTGATTTTTAGAAACATTTTGATCACCATGTGGCTGATGGAAAAAAACCTTGCACAAATTAAACCAAAATTAGTAAGCAGGATTTAGCTGATAAATAAAGAAAACTATTGTCATTTCAAACCATGGACCAAATGGCAACAAAAGACATTGTTGCAACATAGAGTCACAGCAATAAAAAGAATGCCATATAGGTTTAGTCCCGACAATGCCGGTTGCTTGATAATTTCTTGCACAAGCAACTCAACCTTTATGCAACCACAAAACCCTCCCGGACCAAAACAGAACAACTTGAAAACATCATGTGATCAATACTCACGATGAATTTTAAGTTTGACAGGTGCATTACTATGTTGATAACTTTAACTGTCAAGTCTGCCTCTTACCATTGTACCAGCGATTATCAAGGTCTTTCACAGCTTTTTCTGCATCTTCTTCATAGCGAAATTTGACATAGACGTTGCCAACAAGATGGTCTCCAAGATTGTCACAAACATTCATTTCTTCAATTTCACCATACTGAAACAACAGCAGCAAGCAAAATTAACATTTGGGGCATACAAGGGTTTGATAAACATGCCCCTTAACTTCTGGCAGAGAGGAGGGAATGTTGTACTGCAAGACAGCAAGTACTGTACACTGTTGGCCTTCTGGGGGTACTTCCTTAAACTATTGTTTGGACAACTTTGCTACCCACTCTTTAGTGCTTGAAATAATTAGTATATAGAGGATATTACACGGTGGTACGAAGATATGAATTTTATTTTCGAGTGGCAAAACAATATTTTACGAACGAGTGCAGCAAGTGAGTAAAATATTGTTTTTGCCACAAGAAAAAAGACAGAGACAAAAAGACATCCATAAAATAATAGATTTTTATTGGCCAAAAAGTAATTGTGACGGCTCCAATTTACAGTACAGCAATATAAGACATTGTTTACAATAACCTTCAGAAATAACACTGAGCTGAATAGGGCTCTACAATGACAAAATATCAGCAAAGCTTTGGAAAATGTGTAAGTGAAATTCAAAAGACGCAAGCCTACAAATTTTGGGTGGAAATTACGAAAATTACGTCATCAATAAACTCACGTGTGAGATTATGGAAAATAAACCACTCGGGTCCCAGATGTAGTTTTTATGAATTTTACGAGTGGTATATTTTCCAGTAAAACACTCGTGTCTATATAATAAATTCACAGAAGCTTGCTTGCTCTAGATACAGAGCTGTGTGAAACAAAATTTAATGATCTAACTTACTTTCTCTTCAAGTTCCAAGAAAACATCCTACAGAAAAAAAAATATCCAAGTCAATGAATTCATCACAAGATGGTTTTGTTAAGACTTTTTAACTATAAGAAGACTTTGCTATAGCAGTACCCGGTTGCTCCTGGCACCAAACGTTTTCTCCTGGGAGACTAGAATATCTTGGTTTTAATATAGAAACCCTGCACTGGGCACCTTGGTGAGCTACTGTACATGGATGGGCTCCCTTCAATTTCTCTTAGAGCATAGCCTTGGTTAAAAAATTCAGAAAGGAAAATGCAAACCTCAAAAAATCGATCATAATGTTCCTGGGCCTCTACATCAGATATTGCACTACCTGTGGATAACAAAGTAAAGAGGACATGAAATTTCTGTGAATTACTTTAAGGGTGGCTCGATAGAGTTTTTCAGGGTCAATACCTCCTAAATTTGAGCAGAAACTATGTCGCCATTAACAAAGATTTGCAAAAATTACCACCACAGCTGTATTAGATAAAGATGAGGTAATTGCTTCATTTCATTACTATGACAACTCCGATGTCACTGTAACCCTAATCATAACAAATTTTCATCTTTATCTAATACAGCTGTGGTGGTAATTACTCCAAATCTTTGTTAATGGGGGCGTACTTTATACTCAAACTCAGGAGGCCTTGAAACAGAAAACGTTATTGAGCCACCTTACCAAAGAAGTAAGTGCTTGTACAAGAGAGAAGCAACCTTTCACAAATTTTGTTTTGTTTAAAGTGCCTTTCTCGTTCTTGTTCATTCATATGAATCCCTGAACTTGTGAATTGCTGTTGGTAATAATCATTTTTATCAGTGTAAAAAAAAAAAGAAAACAGAACAAAGAAGAGAAACAAATAAGAGAAATCTGTTCTGGACAAAATGTCATTTATCCACCACAAAGAACTGGTCCTTTCTGAGCCACAGTTTAAAATAGTTATTTCACCTAGACACAATGTAATACAGAAAATTTTCTGGCCCAGTTTTATTGGGCAAATTCTTCATGTTGTCTTGAGAAAAGCTCGTATTAAATATAACCCTACTAAATTGTATTGAGAACCTTGCAGTTGAACATCAAGTTGGTAAAAGGGGAAAACATACAATGTAGATTTTGAAAAAACATTCATTTTTTACAGCATAACACAAGCCAGGTGCAATGAAATGTGGCTTTGACTTTTGACTCCTTTTCTGGGGAAGAGAGTTTTCTATAATGCTTACTTGTCCCATCTGCAACCTGGGCTGCACTCTGAGGATTCTGGTACATGTTTTGTAGCAAAATGGTCTGCAAACCAAAATATTACCACAAAAAGAGAACATGTTAACATGACATATATTAAGGATGGCTTAGACAGGTAATTTTTAGGTTAGCAACATCTCGTTCATCAATTCATTGCCTGTTTCACTAATTAGCTCTCCTTCTATATTTGTTTTTAAAAAAAATTTAAAGAATATTATCTCACTGACGGCCGATCTGTCGCTTAATTTTCTGATCTTGTTCACTCTGCATTGAGCCATGAATTTAGTTCACTAGGTAGTTGAAGGAAGCCTATTAATATGAGCTTCAAGCTTCGTTAGGCTTCCTTGTCACATTAATTTTATAAATTAATTAACAACTTTTATTCATGTTGTATAGGGTTTTGTGAGTGACTAAATAAATAAATAAAAGATAAAATAAAAAATCTCTTTTGATTTCTCTCATTCTATAAAATGGTACATCTTACTAACAGAGTCACAAATATTTCACACATTAACAGTGAAGTTCAGTTTGTATTTATGTTGAGACAAATGTCCAAAGGTCCAGTTAAAATGTTGCATTTCACAAGTGACAAATCTAATGCAAATGAGGAGAATGATAGATTTACCTCATAAACATTAAATTCAGCACAGGTGAGCATGAAATGTAATGTTTGAACTGGGCCAAAGGGTGGATTTCCACTGCTGAGTAATTTTTATGCGTGTAACTGTATGTGTGTAATTTACGTTCGCAAGTAAAAGAGAGGTAATGCATGAAACATCATGCATAAAAGCTTAATCTCGCTCAACTTCATGTTCAAGTGCAACACTTCATACCATGTCTCTATTTCATTTACATGAGTAAAATTTACGTGTATTTATGCATAACTGAAAATAATTTACGCGACAGTGGAAATCCACCCTAAGGCACACACATAACATAATTTCATTCTAATCCAGACAAAAACGAATAAGTTCCATTAACCCTTTAAGCCCCAGTATCCACATACAAATTCTCCAAACTGATCTCCATGCATTTCCTTTAAGAATTAGTTGAGAGAATTTAATAAAACATCAAGGCATTTTCTCTTTCATGGTCATTTTTTATATTCTCACAACCTTATCTCTTGACAATGTACGGACATTGTTAGGAGAAAATTGCTGTTGGTCACTATTGGGACTTAAAGGGTTAAAAGGTACACACCTGGCTAAAGGTGGGCTTGTTATGAAGTCTTGAGCATCTTTCTCCATGGCGACAAGCACCAATTTTGAAGTAGAAAGAGCAATTTACTCTAAACAGGTGGAAAATCAATTTAGCACACACAGAAGTATACATGCCTCCGTATTCAATTTTTCCCACATATTATCATCTACAACCTTCTTTCATTTCTCACATAATAAACTACGCAAAGTAATATAGAAGAATTCATAACTTGTCTTGGTATAGTCAAACTACGCAGGGCTAAGGCCGAGCTGAACAATCAAACCTTTTCGTCCGTCATAATATTCGTCATGCACAATATGGCCATGGGGTGGCTCAACGATCAAACTTTGGTTTGTGAACGGTAAAACATCCTTTTCAGACACGACGTTTGACGAAATATAATATTTGATCGTTTAGAAGGGGCTTTAAGACTGACAAGCTAAACTTTGAAGATATAGTTGTATAACAAAAACTGGGGTCAGGGATTTTCTTTTAACCAAAAATACCTTCGTTTTCATGCAGATCATTAAAATTATCTAACAGTAATAGGAAGTTTCCTGTATGGAACACAAGAAACAAAATTTGTGGGACAATATGGACGTTCAGATCTTACAGGTTTATATTTTGGAAACTCTTAGCTAAATAGATGGTTGCAGTAATAAGCTGATCTGACAACACAACAGTCGCTAAAGTCCTGCGCTTGTGGTACTCAAACTTGAACAAAATAAAATCTTATTTATTCAAAACATGAAAATGGATCGCCTACGACCCTGGATTGACTTACTTGTCTTTCTCTGTACCAAAGATCGACGCCAAATACTCCGCCATGCTTTCTTCCACCGAAAATTACCCAGCGTTCTTAGCTTGCGAGTGTCGAGACCCAACCTCCTTCTCAGGTTCTCTCTCCTACCAAGAAAGAGAGTGGTAATGATTTGGGGTTAACATTTCAATAGCGGTTTCAGGCTAATACATAGATAGCTTTCAAGCTTCAAGCAAGGTTTCCACCTGAGGGAGTCATGAGAAATCACACAAAAGCAGCATGCAAGAGGAGATTTGAGTGCGAGGGGTGTTGCTCTCCCTTGTGGCTTGCTTTCCTGGGGGGGGGGGGGGGGGGTGGGGGTACTCGATATATCCCTCGGTGGGGAGGTGCGGCAAGACCCCTCATACCCTGACCCTGTTTAAGACAAATATCGCTGATTTTCCAACCCTGTTTAAGACAGAATTCCGATTTTTGATACCCTGTTTAAGACATTAATTAACATTAGAGCTTGTAAAAATTTTGCTGTTTATCGTCCAAGAAAAGATATCCTGTTTTAGATAAAAATTGATAAATCGATACCCTGATTAAGACAAAAAATGATAAATTCGATACCCTGTTTAAGACAAAAATCCCGAAAAACATACCCTGGCTTGCCGCACGTCCCCATTAAGCCCTTATAAGGGAGTAACCCCCTCCCCCTACCCTGGGCTTGCTTTGCTGCCGATAAACGGAGAGCTTGCACGCAGGCTAATACACAGAGATGAAATCTTACTCTTCAGGCAAGCTGATACTGGTATGTTTTCTTTTCTCTTAGCAAGCATCTGTGGTGTAACAAAATCATGCTGGTTTATAAAAAGATCACTTTTTGAAACACTTCATTGCATATTTCCCCAACTAAGAGAGCCCATAAATAATCGAGTTATTATATAGCAATATAAAGCAAATCCTATGATCTGAGTTGGGCCTACATGCAACTTGCATACCTGGGCCGGGATGTTCAAAGCTGGGTTAAGATAACCCAGGGTTAGTGCAAAATTTAAATTCAAATTTGAAGGCTTATAAAGTAAATTCAGTTTAATTCTTTTTGTCAACAAATTGATGATTCGATGCTCTATAATATCAGAGAAAATTGTCCCAGAAAATGCTTTTGAACAAAAGAAAAAGAAACCTGGGTTAAATTTAACCCTGGGTTAAGTGCTCATCGGCCTTTGAACAACTGGGCCCTGGGTCTTTTCTCGCTTCATTATGAGTTCCAATTGCTTTCATTGCTGCAAAAAACAAATGCCTCATCTCTAGATCTCCACCAACCTCGTTCTCAGGTAACTTGGTAGTAAAAATGCATAATGTCGGTTTATGGGTTCTTTGACTGGCACTTGACTATCAGATGGAGATTTTGACGCACCCTTCAGAATGTGAGTGGTCTTTGGGCCATGACTAACAGTTACTTTTCAGGACAGTTACAGCTGTAGTAACAGTTATCTCCGTTTTCAGTCAAGCCAGGTCAAGCGTACCCTCAAGACTCCATTAATGAATTTATCATTCGAAAGTTGAATCCACTGATAGTTGTACATTTTCTGCAGATTCATCTCTGCATATTTCCTGCATGCATAATGTGCAGTAAATTTACATGTGAGGTTGTTATGAAATTTCTACCAGGTCAGTTTTCTTGAATTTGATTCAAATGTGTTCAAAGCAATATTATCAATTCAAAGATTTTTCAATTGGAAATGATTCACTGCTCATTACATGACGCACACAGGAGTGCATTTTTCAATTTGATCATGGTTGCAGCAATGACTACCAGATTCAAGTTTTAAATAATATATTCTCTATCTTGGGGGTTCAAGTGACCTGGCTGGACTGGAATAAACTGAAATCACAAAGAATCAAAGTAGTTGAGCAAACATTAAACAGAGAAAATGAAGGGGGCCCATTCATTGTGGTCATTACATAAATTTAAAGAACAGATTGCCCACAAATATCCAAAGAATTTTTTTGTTGAATAAAATTCTCTGTATACTTGTATGGAAAACATGCATTCCATGTATTAGTTTAAAGAATGAAAGAAAAAGGCACTAAACTAGCAGAATGCAGTAACTGATGATTTAATAAAAATTTTTTACACGGTCAAGTTCACTATTTACAATGGCACTCTGCAATGCAGAGAAAGTTTTATTACAAATACAGGAGGAGGTGACACTAAAGATGATATAGAAAACACGTTGTCCTTTATCATGGCTCTCCCAGTGGTATTACAAAAGATATCATGTCTCCAGTTGCTCCCCAGCTTGCTCGATACTTTTGATAAATAAGGATCCATGCAGTCAAGCCAGCAAACCACACTAAAAATCCTATTCCAGATTTAATTACATCTGAAAACAAACACAAGCAGAATTTGTTAAAAATTGTATTAAAACAGATTAAAACCCTTAACATGGAGCTGGTCGGTTTTTTTGGCTTAGAAGAATATAAAAAAAGTTTGGTAAGATCAGGGTTTTTGATAAGATTTTAAGTAGATGGCAAAAGCTTTGGAGTAGGTGAAGAAGGAAACAAACTCACGGCAAAGGCATGACTTGCGAGCGCAAGTTTCGGGAAAAGGTTTTGGGTAAAGATGTGTGCCCGGAGGCCTTCAAACCCTGACCTTGTTTAATAGAAAAAACATTCATTTTACTACCCTGTTTAAGACAAGAGACCTTATTTTATGATCCTGATTTACTTTTCTTCCCATTCAGACTTAAGTAAAGTCAAACTGCATTAATATGGACATCTGAAGGGCCATATAGAGTGTCTGTATTTTAAAAACAGGTTGAGTTTAGAGAAAATGTAAGGTCTTTCTTTCCCCAGGGACAATGCAAACTGCCTGTAATAATGAGGTGTCCATATTGGGCTGGTGTTTGTAAAGCACAGTTTGACCGTAATTTTTTCAACTAATATCATGGAATTAGATTTTTTGGAAAAAAATTATTGGTACCTCACATGTAGAGTGTTTCAGATAAGAGACGGATCTCGGGTCAATGACCCGACAAAGAATGCTTCCTGACCCAACAGATGACATATAAGTGTTAAGTTCAATATAACGAAAAAAATTAGTACATGGCCTTGGTGACCCCTGATAAGATTTTAAGTAGATGGCAAAAGCTTTGGAGTAGGTGAAGAAGGAAACAAACTCACGGCAAAGGCATGACTTGCGAGCGCAAGTTTCGGGAAAAGGATGTCTCCATGACCTTCGCTTGAAAGAATTAACTGGAATGCTGCATGTAGACTGCTCATCACATGCCAAAATATCAGCAGAAACATACACAAAGCTTATGGTGAGGCCACTGCTCTGATCTGTGTTTGGTCAAACATTGTTTGGCTATCCCATGCTAAGTGTGACAAACATGATGTTGAACCAAAATGCTGGGTCATTTAGTTAAGGTAAGTTATATCCTATCATTAATCATTATTATGTTATGATTACACTTACATGATTTAAGCTTTGATTGCCCTGAAAATGATGGTTTGATAAATGCCTCCTTGAAGAACCAAACAACATTGATAAACCACAAAAAAGGGAGCAAAGCAAATCCTCCTAAAAAATGTGTTGACGGAATCAAGGAAAACACAACAATAGCACATAACAAATGAACAAGTCATTCAAATCATGAAAACAAGGAGAATTTAACAATGTATAACAGAGAAAAATATTTGAGTTACCTAATACCCATGCTGACTGCTTTACATTTGAATAACTTACCAGTGGTTTGATTTATCTACAACCTAGTACTGTGTTGCAGCTCTTCTTGGCACAATGAGCTGAAGTATTTTTTCTCTACAGCAAAGGATAAAGCGCTTTTTTAAAGCAGCAGTTATCGCAACTACACCTAATGATGTTTTCTATCCACTGAAAATTACAAAATAAGATCAACCTCAAAGTGATATAAGGCTGGTAACTTTAACACATAACAAATTGATCGATCACGAAGAAAAGCGCAATGGAACACGACAACCACACTAAGGAGATAGCAAGTCAATGAAAAAAAAAAAGGGATTTACAATAAATAATAATAATTGAATATGGGAATGGTATATTTCCTGCACAAGTTGACTTTTTCCTCGTCAGAAACCTTCCTCAAATCCATCGTACAAATTTCTCCTTCGACGACTTTTCCCTACAGGAAAATGGCCGTGATGTCATTGTAATTTTCCCATCATGCAACTGACGAACGGTTCATTTCCATTACCCTTACATAAAGGGGTCTTGAAAAACGACCACAGGCCACCACTCGACACCACAGACAAACCCACCTCCTCTCCAGGAGGCAGGAGCCTGTTGGTATTTTCGACTGTAGTTCTTGGAAATCTTCAAAACGCGGAAGCTCATCGTGAAAATTCCCGTTTTTTCGCCCTTCCCATGGCCTCTAGCCTGTAAACAGTCTCTCTGTTTGGGGATGAGGTGAAATAAAATCGCGAGGAGAGGGAAGGGAAAGGGTGACCCTTTCCTTTCCCTCTCCTCGCGATTTTTTCACCCGTTTCCCAAACAGAGAGCCTGTTCACAGGCTAATGACTTCACGCGCCTTGACTACCGTCGAAGTCGAAAATCCCAGGAAGCGCCTGAGTAGGAGGCAGTAGGCACATCCGAGGAAGGTTCCGTTACAGCACATGCACCCTTTTATGCGATTTTTTGTGTTCTTGCGTCTTTCTGCGAGATTTGGACTTGTCCCATTCTTTACACCTGATTGATATAAGGTTGTCATAAAGTGTTGGAAGAAAGAGAAATGAATAAAGCTAAAAACGAATAAATTAAGCACACCCACTGTTCAGAGATCTAGTCTGAGGAAGGATGAACCTCAATTTGGCCCTCAATTACCACATTTGTCGCAATAACAGAGAAGTTTCTTGTCACGGGGCCGAAAACTGATTGATTGACTCTCGGAGGGTATGGGTACATACTACAAAGAGGGGTTTTCCTGGGAATAGGTAAACAAACAAACAAGCAAACAAAAAAAATTGGTTAAGATAAACTCAACAATTCTTCACCACATAAAATTACTTTTATTATGCAAACAAATCACAGTTTATCTGCAAGCTCCTGCGATTGGAGTGAAGATAAAGCTTATAAACCACAGGATGTTGCGATCTCTTAACTTCTGTCTGCCACAATCTAACATTTAGAGCATATTTTTTTATCAATTCAAATATGGCGCACAGGAAAAACTGTGGTTGAAAAGCGGGAAATACAAAGCGTTGGAGGTTTTATTTACAATGTGCACTTTTTCTACATCACGAAAGAGAAAGAGGGTGAATAAAACTGATAGGCAATAATTATTTGTTCTTTCTTTCTTCACAATTATAATCACAGTTTTACAACCCACTTTGTGATTGCGTGACTGCCATATTTGAACCACTTAATAGCAAAGTAAAAATAAAAACTTATCTCTAAACACACTAATATTAATTACATTACAGATGAGACCTTATTACAATATTATCACCTCTACAAATGGTACTTATCGGAAGCTATTATAAATAAAAGGGGCAAATAAACAAACCAAAAAAAAAAATGGACAAAAAAAAAGCAGGGAAACAGCAGAATTACAGACAACTATTTTTTTTTTTTGCTCTAAACGTTTGTCTCCAAGTAGCTGGTTTGTCACACAACACTTCTACTCACCGAGAGGAGCGTTGTGTGACAATTCACACGTGACTGCGAAGAACCGTATTTTATCAACATTTGTCGAATTTAAAAAAAATTACACAATTGTTTCTACTAACCAAAAATAGAGTATACATGATTATTAAAGTAGTAAGAGCGCAGGGTGGGTACCAATTCTACTCTCTGGCAATGTAAAACGCATTTTTTTCTCAATTCAAACGTTGAAAAATTGGTCACCACTGCACTTCACAATATTCATTCGGAGTAAATAAGTTGCCACACCTCAACAAGAAGTCATCTATTCTCGAAAAAGATGCTGTTCAAACCTAACTGCCAGACAATCTATTTTTTATTGCTAAGGGAGACGACGTTTCGTTTTTCACAAGGTACCGGCCGGTCGAAAATTCGTGCGTATAGCTGTTCCGTTCACACGGAATCACCTTAACCGAACACAAATTTCGACGCCTAGCCGTTCAAAGGTTCCGTGTGAACAGAGCGAAAATATTGAACGGTCATGTGTGAACAAAGTCTCCGGTCAAAATTTTCAGTAGGTCGAAAATTCCTCCACAGCCTAAATGTCATCAGAAATATTATACGTAGTGATGATACAAACGGAAATCAGTTAGTGGCAGCTTGTTGAGGCTTGAAGGGTTAAAACTAACTACAGGACAGAAACGTTAAACACAGAAACACTCAAAAGTAGCCAAATACGATGGCCTACTATCAAAAAGATTTTAAGGACTAGTCACACAATCTCGCTAGACCAAGAAAGCGTGACGTTACGCTAACCCTGCATTACGGCCAACATTAACATCACTGCTCAATCATTTATCAAAAACGACTTCTTATGCAGTGATTGCGTGAAGAGTCGACATCACGCGATGACTGACAACTTGACCGCGTAACAATAACAAAAACCAGCGACAAGGTGAAATATTAACAAAACATGGTATCAAGAAAACTGAAAGTCGAGTCTCTTCAAGACAAGTGGAATGAGCGCTGTCCCTCCAGGGCAGCCAGTTTAAGCTTATTGGCCATGATCTCCTTGCTGGAGTAGTCCGGCAGCTTCAGATAGTTCACGCAAGTCATGACAGAGGGTAAGTAGTTATCAGCACAAAGTGGTGGCTCAAACGACTTGCGGACTATGGTCAGCGGTGGGTTTAGACTGCGCAGGCCTAATTAAACAAAATACAATATGTCAAGATTTTTCATTTAATTCAGAAGAACACTGAACGATACTTCACTCTTCGTACTAACTTCTTTTGCAAAGCTGATACTGGGTCAAAATTCGTCTATACAAATGGTCCAGCAATGCAGTTCAATGCAACACAGGCCCAGTCTCTCTCGCCTAGTCTGAAATGTTAGCCGTCTCTTCGCCCCACCCCCTCTCCCCTAGGTGGCCGGTCTCTCTTGCATGGCAGCCAATTTTGGGGAAGGGTGGGGGAACAGACGGCTGACATCTCTTAACCTGTCAATTATTGCCAATTATGCAGACGTGGTCACCCTCTAGACTTCCCAATTGCTTGTTTTACTGTATTTCCATCAATTAAATGGTTACCTAGTTGAATAAAAGTGCGTTGTTTCGACAGAACGATAAACGAACCAAGACCAATTTCTCCAAACAGCTTGTAAACATACACAAAGTCAACGAACGAGTACTGTGTTGGGCAGATTTGCCTACATGGGTCCGACCCTGTTAGAAACTATGGCGCAAGTTCATATGAGCCATTCGTTCAGAATTACTCGTTATTGTTCGAAGAAACGAAAACATTGCGCAATTGCCGAAGGCTCCCTTGACCAGTTGGTAAAGGTTACAACTATTAACTGCATAAGGGCAGTATTACTTTTCGACAAGTAATCACCAGCCTGCGTAGCTGGCGTTTTGTTTGGTGAGAGGGAAGAAAAGCTGCCAAAACGCGCACGAAGCGCGTCCAGAAGATTATCTGCAAGCAAGCCTGTCTACAAGAATTCCTTTTTAGTATTGAAAGTATTTACGCGCAAAATGACGAGAAAAATAAAGGAATATCTGTGATCTTACCTCCGACAGGTAATCTTGGGCTTCCTGTGACAAACTGCAAAAAGAGCCGCTGCTCCTCCTGCGCGTAGCAGCTTAAAATTTCAAACAGACTCTTCACGGCTCGACTAAAATTATAGAAAGAAAAGCATTAAAGCTGGTTAAAATATCAACACCTCCAAAAAAAGCTTTCCTGTAAATACACATTCTTAACAGTACAGAAGTCCCACAGGATGATTAGGCCTCTCTTGCCAGGGAAGAGAGGCCTCTGTTAACCAGAAATGAGGGTGGTCGCGCGAGGGAGGAAATCAGGAGAAGCGAACGAAGAAAGTTCCCCACTCCAGAAACTATAAGTGGAATGGGTGCAGGCCCTTTGCTGCAACGATTTCTGGGATAGTTTGGGTGGCCAACCGTTAGTCATGATTGGTCGATGGAATCATTAACCTATTCCAACTAAAGCTTGTCAACCCAAACAATCCCAGAAACCCTTGCACCGAAAGCTTGACCCTTTCCCCTTGAAGTGATGTTACACGAGATAATTCGCAACGACGATTTTTAGTGCAACACACCGTTGGAACACTGTTGTTAGTAACATTGTTGCGACATTGTTTCGAATAGTTATAACATTGTTCTAATATTGTGATGCTGTGTTGCGTTAAAAATCGTCGTTGTGAATCGTCCCGTGTCACATCACGTTTACAGTTTCAGGAGTGGGAAATTGGCTAGCTGCAGGGAAATTTTCTCCAGTTCTCCTCTCGGCTACTTCGCTTTCCCCAATCCTGCCGAGCCACGACTTGACTTACTGATGAAGCACCGAAGTGTGATTATTTAAATTATGGTTGCGTTTATTTTTTGTGAAGACCATAGAAAGTTAGGGCAAGGTTTCACTCACCTGTCATGGGTGTAACCGTGATCGGGTCGGCAGCTCTCAACGAGACCTAAAATGCAACACCACTGTATTAACCAAAACAGCACTTATTTATTTTAATGCTAACATGTCAACGCCTAACGCCAGGGACGAGCAATGTGGCCAAATTCAGCCATTTTCTTGATTAGGAATGGCCACTAACTGAGTTAAATATAAAAACAACTTGTTACGACAATGAGGGAACATTATGTGGACGGGCAAATTTACAAATACAATTGAAGTAACGAGATGTTGCTTACATTTAATATCCCACTTTTCGGCTACATTTCCACAGAGAGTTAGCTCCATCTGGAAAGAAAAACGATCATAAATTTCAGAGAAAACGTCTAAGCAATTAAAAAAAGACAAAAACAAAAACAAAAAGGTTGAACGGACGTTGCGCGGAAAAAGTCAGAAGAAACAACGTCGCCTTGGAGACACAGCGGAAAACGGAAATACATCTGCGTTCGCACGCTAGAACCAAATTCTCTTACCGCCATTTTGAAAACGTTGATTCTGTAGTTTGATGTGCGCAAACAGCCTCCTCGACGTTTGTTTCAACAATTTTTTAAATGAATGTTGAAGTAAATGATGAAACCATATAACTCACCTCACTGTACGTAAAAATCGTCAGATTTGACAGAGGCAAAACTGAGTTAAACCCTTCTCGGAGAGAATCAAGCTGGCGTTTGACACCTGTTAGAAGAGTCCACTGAACAACCAACTAAAAAATACGAACAATTAGGCAAAAAATAAATTAGCTCTGAGGATAGAGTGCTGGTCCGCTGCGCGGGAATTCACGGGTTAAAATACCCAGGCCACACTAGCCTGCCTAGCTGGCGGGATTCTTGTGCCCGAGGTATTTTCTTGGCGGCTCCCGCCACGCGAAGCGAGCGGCGAAGCCGCGAGGGATTTTAGCGAGCTAAAACAATACAGCACTCCCACGCTAATCCCGCCAGCTACGCAGGCTAGTGCCACACCAACAGTAACAATCTTAAATAAATGATAAAGTATGTAGTTAGGGAGATTTACAATCACGTTAACGGATAACGGCAAATTTCAGATTCACATATCAAATTAAGAAATAAGGCGATCAAAACTGTCCAAAACAATTGTTATGGATGAAACTGGCATGAGTGTGCTGATGTCTGAGTAGATATGATGAACAGTAAACGTGATCACGTGGTGCAAAAGGACGTTTGCAGTTAACGTGATTCTAAATCTCTCTATTGTCTTCAGTGTCCCGCAAACGGTTAGACCTTCCTAATGGATTGGATGACCAGGCACGTGAAAATTGAGGAGCCCGTCTCCGGCAGAGAGGTGTCCTGAAATAGTACTCATGCTGAATACATTGATGATTTGCGTGAAAACACATCTTGGAATAATACACAGCATTTCGGCCTTGCAGTTAACACAAATGTTGAAATGTTGTAGACATTTAACGTATAGGACTGGACCATTGTAGGTCCTGCTGGGCAAGCAAAAATTTTGAAATTCTCTAATAAAGGGTGACATGATTTTCTTCAGATACGACAATATGACGATGTGTTCCTAAGAAAGCCTTGCTGCAGAGGGAGTTTGTTATTTAGTTGAGATCAATTAAATTAAATTTACCTTGATGTATTCTTCTAAATCTTGGATAGTGACAGCGATGTCTTTTCCACCTCTCTAAAACATCAATCAATCAATCAATCAATCAATCAATCAATCAATCAATCAATCAGTCAATCAGTCAATCAATCAATCAATCAATCAATCAATTAATTAATCACTAGCAATAAAAATCAACAGGAGTATAATTTAGTTGGGTGAAAGTTGCCATGCATTCCCGCTGTGCCGCTGTAAATAGGGAGCTTTAGCAACGACAACGGTGACAACAGTGAAAAAGTCACTTTAAAATGAAATCGAGTTTTTTCAAAACTTGATACGTTTATTCCAATTCGCTGAAAATGTCCAATGTAGGCGAATTTCCGTGGAGGTGATCTCATGGGGAGCACACTCAAGTTTAGAAAGCGAAAGAAAAATTCGTGGCCGCTTATTTGCGTCCTCCATAAAACGTGAACTTAATTAAGCATTTGACGGCAAAGAAATGTAAAAAAAAAAAGATGATTAAAAAAAACCGTGATGCACGTGCAAAGTTGTTGCTTTGTTGTCAGATTGGCAATCAATTCGAATATCATCATTATCATCAACATCAACTTTTTCTGCGCTTTCATAATGGGGTTTTAGCTTTTGAAGTAATCTTACACGAAACAGAATTTGAGATAATCGGTTGAATAATTATATGAGGCGTTGTGAAGCGTTTTTGATGATATTTGAGGTTCTTGATATTGTGATGAAACATTTTGTTGTGTGTATGATATAACCACTCAAACAAAATGTTTTAAGGGAGAAATTAAGGATGGAAATCTGGGAGGTTTTCTCAACACTACAATG
>OZ038000.1:13389311-13491811 GCA_964035705.1 Porites rus | reverse complement strand
CGCATTCCCGCCAGCAAAGGCACTAAACCGAGGCTTGAGTAGACAAAACACAGCGATTTTTTTTTACACAAACCTCGACCTGGCTTGACTGTGTACTCTCACTGAAGTGGAGTGAGGGGATAGTCTATCAATGAAAACATAAAGTCAAATAACCACACATATAAACAAACCTTCTTCCTATCAAATCTCGGTGCCACGCGATCGGAGGCTTCTGTATTCATAAGCTCGGGTAGTGTTTCCTAGGAAGAAAGGCAAAGTTACAACCTTGTGATGGGCATTATATGGCGTGATGCCAAGCATGTTCACAGACGTTCTGAATCTCCTTTCTTTCTTTCTTTTTTTTTTTCGACAATTTGGTAAGTGCACGAGTGCGAAGAGTGAGGAAAAAAAGAACGAAATTCCCCAGTCACACATCTTTGCGCTAGCGGTCAATAAGTTCCCCGCGGTTTTTATTTGTATGAGCGCGCTCGATGATTTCTTAAGATAAAATAAAAGGTCTGTGAACAAGTAACGGGATGCCTGTTAGCAGTTAAATCACTGAAAACGAACTGCCCGTCAGATCGGTACTCCATCTACAATAAAATGGGGAATGACATCGCAGAAGTTCGTGTTTTCCCCAAACCAAGTTTAACCCTTTTCACTCCTAGAATACGTAAGGGTGAGAATCTTTGTGTGCGCACCCCTCGCGGCTCACTTCGGCTGCCATAATTGGTGAGCTTACTCGCAGGGTAGCGAAAGGGGTTCCTTATCAGAGATTAGTCAGAAGAAGAAATAATCTTGAGAATATACTACTTCAGAGTAATGACCATACCTGTAACTTGCTAAGTGCTCTATCTCTGTCCATTGCAGTACAGTAGAACAGGTGTTGCCGGCATTCAAACGGGAATAGGAATGGACTGAAATACAGTAAGAAGACCACAGGGTCACCAGTTTTATCACTATCACTTCCTACCTCCTCTGCTGTATTGCACCGCATTGCATTAACTTACACCGTGTTGTGGTGTGCTGTGTTGTATTTTACTGTGCTGTATTGAAAGGCGACAGAATGTAAACGACTCTTGTTCCTGCAAATATCTTATTTCCGTGGCCATTCATTAATGGATGCCTAAAATGCGTGCAATAGAGAGAAGTGTGACGTCACGTTACCATGGTAACAAAATTTCTGGATCACAACAATAGGGAGCTTAAGCAACGACGCCGGCGACGGCAAAGAGGACTGGTAAAAAGTAACCGGTTTATATCAGCAAAACAACAACTGTGCACGTGCGTCACGCTTTTTTGTACGTTTCTTAGCCGTCGATGCACGACTGCGACGTGACACTTCCCGATTTCACGCACCCGCTTTTCGAAGTAGGCGAGCACAACGCAAAAATTGTCTTTTTCTTTTTCTAAACTTAGATACGGTCCTTTCGGATTTAACCCCAGAAAATTTCGCCAATATTTGACAAATTAAATGAAATTGAATAAGATAGTCAAAGTTTGAAGAAGCGCGAATTCACTTTTTAGGTGATGTTTTCGGTTTGTTGTCATCCAGAGATTTTGCTACCATGGCCTCGTGACGTAACGACTTCTCGTCTCTCTCCCACAATTGGTTTCGGCTCCATTAAATCCAATACCAATTGCTGAACATTTTGGGGGGAGCCAACCACAGTGCCCGGGGAGGGGGGGAAACTCCGCATATGAAAGGGGTGGGGATGCTCGTCGTCTCGCTTAGGGGTGTAAATTTCGGATTTTGGTCTCACTTAGGGTGTTCTGGGCAAAACGCCATAATATTTAGCCGCGAAGGTCTCGTTTAGGGTTGCACGCGAAAAAATATAAAAACATATATATATTGTCTGTGTTTTAACATGGTCTCTTTTAGGGGTAAAAAAAAAACTTGGGCCACGCCCAGATCGGTCTCCTATAGGGGTTTAATTCAAAATTTCCGACGAGCATACCCACCCCTTTCATATGCTGAGTTCCCCCCGGGCCACAGTGTAAACACAAATACTGGCAGGGCATGTTACTAAGGAAAAATGCAATGCAAGCAGGGTACAGTCATTGTGATGTATTGTAATGTAAAAAACGTTAACGCCATATCTAAACAACAAACGATAGAAATCAAAGAGCTCTACTGAAAACCTCACCATTTGCGAGGAAGCTCTTCAACCCAGGCAGGGAAATTCCCAGTTATCACGGTGATGGGATCTGAAACAGACACAGTTGTATAATGAGGCGCCAAACCGTAATTAGAGTTACTAAGGAACACCAGTACATTCTGAGCCCAGTTGTTCCAAGGCTGATTAGCGCTAACCCGGGGTTAAATTTTTACCCGGGTCTCTTTTTCTTCTCATCAAAAGTATTTTACCTAGCAATTTTCTCTTTTCTTCTTATGGGCAAGGCAAAAAAGAAATAAACTGAATGTGCTTTTTAATTAAGCTTTCATATCTGATTTCAAATTTCGCACTAACCCTGGGTTATCTTAACCCAACTTTCAGTGCCGGATCCCAAAAAAGTGTTTTTGGCCCTTCGGGCCTCAGTTTGGTCTAAAAATAAGGGGAGGGCGGGCCCCCCCGGGCCCCTCCCCTAGATCCGCCACTGACTTTGAACAACCCGGCCCCGACGGTCTAGCTTTAGATGTATACCTTAGGAAGTTCAGTCTCTGAGAATAAAGGCGATGACTAACAAAGGCGTCTACCGTTGATATAGTTAACTAGAATTGCTTTCGCTTTACTTAACTGAGCAGATTTTTTACTGATGCTTCTTATTACGCCTTACAAGGCAGGCTTCAACATTTAAAATTCTCAAGCAGTACCACCGAAATGACTTTCTTGATTTGGCAGTGTTTTCCTATACGGAGAGAAAGGAAGATGTTACCTTGTAATTGCCTGGTAACCTTTGCGGCAAGTTTGTTGTTTATAAACTCATTTGAAGACAAAAAAGACCGGCGGCTTTGCCCCTAACAAGAAAAAGAAAAAAGAAGTTAATTGTATGATTTCTCATTGGTACTGACAATCGCATGGAAAACACAACTATCACTGACCAGCTGCCGCACAGATTATTTTCTTGGCTATAAGACTGATAAGCATCTTACTTCTCCTTACAGTATTACCGCCGAATAAAGCATTAAGGTCATGAGAATAAAGCAACTGATCAGCAACTAAAGAAGCTCTTGATGCTAAACAACAGAGAGCTTTAGATTCGACGACGAGGAAACTACGAGATCTTCTCAATACTGAGTATTGCACGTGCATGAGCCAGCGTCATTTTGGCGGGAAAACGTGATAGCCGTCGTCATTCTACTACGAGTTTTGGCGCGAATGTCGTGGTAGCGGGAACAAGTTATCAAAATTGATGTAAGAAGTTTTATCATTTTGGTATTGGGAAAGGGCTAGACCTTCTCCAATAAAAATACCCGCACTAATTTTCAGGTGAAAAATAGGGCGATCCCGCACCTATTTGAAAGATTGTTTTTGATTAGCTGCGAAAACAATAGGGATTGTCACATAACAATGCCCCTATCCCTGAAAACAATGGAAGTGCAGATTAAAGGGGACCAGTGAAATAAGAAGTTTCGAACGGTGCAGGTCTATTGGAAAAATAGTACAATGAAACTTTCCGGGTCGAATACTTTCTCGAAAATACGCGAAAAAACTTTTAAGTCAAATCACGTACTAGTAGTCGTCTTCGTCGTCAAACCTAAAGCTCTCCTCTAAGAATTCAGCTATACTCACCTCGTAAAGGGTTGTCCAATGAGAATTGATCACGTGCAGGGCTTTCATAAGGCTGATTACCTCAATACTTGGATCAGATATAGCTACCAAGCAACAACGAAAATAATTTTAAATTAAATGGTGAATAGTCGATTATCTGTGATACGTAAACGAGCAGGTATCTAAAAGTTTAGCTTGAATTTCAGCTGTCTGCTTGAGTCTCTTCGATTAAACTGAAAAACTACTCTTAAACTCTCTTTCGAACAAGTTTATTTTCAGCTTGACTAAAACTAGCTCTGGACTTCACTCGTCACTTGTCTCCACGTATCTTAATACGAAAGAATATCCGACCGGTATCCGGAGGGCGTGCATTTAACACTACGACTTTTTCATTTGCCCTTTTCTTCTGACAAGGTAAATCACTAGTCTCTAAAATACTCTCTATTCTTTAAAATTTATTGTTGAACTCACTGAAGCTTTGTGGCTCACAAGCTGAAAGCAACTGACTCATGGATACATCATTTTCTGAATCTATCAAAGGAAACAATAATTATGTGAATGTATCGTGTTCACACGCACAGACCCTATAAAGGTATTGAACCGAAGAGCAACTTGGGCCGAAAAGAGCCATTGAGCCCTAGTTTAAGAGAATGAGCAAAAGACTGGGACGGTGATGTGTCGAATAGCGATATGGGATTCTTTTGGGTACATTGCCTTAGACTCGGTTTCCCTCGCAAAGTCGTAATAGCCACTACAAAGTCCCGAAAACAGTTCCACAATACAGCTCACAAAACCGCCTGGATTCAGGCGCAACAGCAAAAAGGCCAATACAGTAATGACACCACTATATGACTTAACACAACTTCTGATAAATGGAAAGACAAAGAACAAAAAACCCTTTTTTTTTGAGAACAATCAAAGATCAAGCAAATAAATGGCAACCTTAAACCACCACAACATGCACAGTTTAACGTGCTAAACTGCTCACCGTCTTCCTTCAAAGATTTCTTAGAAGATCGTGAAGCACTTGCCGATCCAGTCTTGGGTTTGCTGGTGAGGACAGGTTGTTGCTCTTTCTGGTTTGGAGTCAGAGGTCGGAACCTGACAAATATCACCATAAAAATGAGTTATGGACCGGGCTTATTCCTTAACGAGAATTAGGGAAGAAAGCTGCGCAGTTTAAGTTAGTTGAAAGCCCTTAATCTACGAATAGTGATAGGACTCTCATCCCGTGTAACGTCGGTTGCCTGTTAAATGACACCCGGTTCTTAAACAAGTAACAATTATACACCGAAGTAGGGAAAATAAGAGAGTATAATTGCCTCGCAGCCACGTGGCTGGGTAAATATCCTCCACTTCTACCGATACCGGGGGTGAATAATAGTTGTAGTATATAATAAGCCAAACATTTTGTACAACAATACTTAACGCAGGTGATGTCTGATTACAAAAACTGGTCTGTTTACCTAGATCATGGAAAAATTTCCGCCTTTACAACAAAGCACAATGAAAAGTCACTTTGTTAGCACAGGATATTCAGTTCGCACCTGGCAATTCACAGCGCGCGAGTAGCACTTTTCACTGGCTAGGTATTATTCTAGGTTATTTTGATCCACACTTTTTGAGTCAAAGAATGACACAAGCTCTTTATATCGAGTATAACAAAACTAAGCAATACCAGAAACTCTGGCAATACATAATCCCGTAACACAAAACAAATTGCTCTTACTGTTTGCCAACTAGTTCAGTACATCTTGCATCTTTTGCCGGCGTAATATAAAATACCAACTACACACAACAATTCACCGTATAACCTCTATTTTTAACTGAGCTTAAGTTGTCAAGGATGATTTCTGACTGTTTTGACTAAGAATACAAAAATCGAATACGAGTATGACTTTGGAAGCTAGACAAGTCTCTCAGATCCACCGGGTTGATAACAAGACCACAAAGAGACGGGAAAAACAGAACATGAAGTGGTGAGATTGCTGTAACAATCTGAGGCACATGACCTTGTTTTGCAAACTCGTACTCGCACAATCGCAGATTCATAGTCCAATCTAAACGTCCCTAATAAACTGCAAAAGCCAAACCACTCACCATATTGTGTGTGTAGAAACCCAGATACTGGGTCTTCCTAGGATACCTTGGTCATCGTCAAAGTCTTTGTCTTCATCGCACTACAAGAACGGCAAAAAAACACAATACGTTGAATAGGCAAAACAACAACTATGCACGTGCATCAAGCTTTTTTGTACATTTCTTAGGGCCTGTTTACATGGAGGTGGGGGACCCCAGATAGGTGAGGTAACATGCGGCGGGTCATCCCACCTATCATGTAAACGTGATCAAATTAAAATGACAGATTATATGGACAGGCGGGTTACCTCACCAAAGCGGGTTACCTCACCTACCTGGGGTCCCCCAACTCCATGTAAACAGGCCTTTAGCCGTCGTTGCACGACTACAACGTGAAAATGCCTAACTTCACGTTTTGTCGAGAACGTAAACACAAGAAACCAAATTTCTTTTTCTTTTCCTGGACTTTGATACTGTCCTTTAGAATTCCATTCTAAAAAAAGTTGCCAACATTTGACGAATTACACGAGATGGAATAAGCGCGATAAAGTTTGAAGCAGCGCGAATTCACTTTTTAAGTGACGTTTTCGTAGCCGTCGCCGTTGTCGTTGCTTGAGCTCCCTATTACTTCAACATAAACAGTGAACTATATTACTGCCACATTTAAATTCAGTCTGCCTTCTTGGCTTTGGGAAGACCATATGGTGCCTGCTTTACAAACGAAGCTTTTATCCATTTTTATAGTGAAGATCTTGTCATTTAGAAATCTGAATAATTTGTTTTAGTGTCAAGAAAACACTCTGTCGATGTGGCGGTCCATTGTTTTGTTTTGTTTTTTTTTTCATCTTCTGTTTTCTCCCTAACCAAAACACTGATCAGAAACAACTCTGGCAGTACTTTTACGCTGCGCTCTTTGTTTTTCAGCATTATTTGTTAATTTTGGAGCTTTGGCCACTTTGGGAAGCGAAAGGATGAAACCAGTTAATGACACTAGCGATTTGTGAATCACTACCGCATCGACCGAGAATCACAGTTTGTTCGTAAATTAACGAAGTGAATAAAACCTCATCCCTTATAGGGTACTAAATATTCCAACACGAAGCTTAAAGTCTAAGCGAACTGCTCGTCAACGCTTTATCAACACCTTCTGTGGCATTTGCTTCAAGGTTTCTGGGAAACTGCCCACCTACCCCTCCCCTAACCCAACATTTTGCCCCAAGTGAGATGCAAATGTTAACGTTGAGTTAGGGGAGGGGTAGGTGGGCAGTTTCGCAGAAAACCTAAATTGATCCACGCTTTCTTCACCCAACATACCTGACCAAACTGCTTAATTGCTTGATACACGGTCATGTTGTATGGCAGAGGATGGTCACCCAATAATATCTCCAGCTGATGTCTAAATACAGAAAACAAACTCATAAGTGTCACCAAAACAATACTCTTTTCATTTAAGACAACAAGCGGTTAACTCCGGACGTTCAGCACCATCCAAACTCTTTATTTTAACGGCTTACGTCAACAGTTACGTCTGACGCTAGGTTTCAAGCATCTATCCCCAGACGTTTTAACTTAAACTCTGTTTGTTTCCCCATTTTAGGCCACGTGCCACTCTCAAGAAAATTTCTCTTGAAATTCCGTTAGAATTTCCCCCTATGTATCGAGTAAATCATCTTCGTTATTCACTGCCGAGTTTAGCCTTTTTCACTACTTAGAATGCCAATATAAAAGAATCACAAATTATAACTTATTTGTAAAATCCTAAGAAATGAATAGAACCACTCAAAAGTTCTACCAAAGTAGTTTTATCTGATGAATGGCAATGCTACAGAATCTTGACCACAGATCTGGAAGTTGGAGACTATTCAAATGAAGCCTCTTCAGCAAAACGTTGACACGGTGCTATTTAATTATAAAGATTTTACAAAAATAAAATTTTGAATTTTTGTGAGTTTTTTATTTCTGTTTACCACCAATAGAGCGTTTTCACATGACGTCAACAATAAAACGGAGGCCATGTTGGTGTTCGAAACCAGTCCCTTGGGAGTTGTTTTTTTTTGTTGCCCACCTACCCCTCCCCTAACCCAACATTTTGCCTTAAGTGAGAAGTAAGTGTTAGTGTTGGCTTAGGGGAGGGGTAGGTGGGAAATTTCCAAGAAACGTATCCAGGAAAATTTTGTTCAGGTTCGAATTCTGTCGGGGAATCGAGAATTTTTCCTTGTCGCAAGGTCAACGCATGACGACTGTTTAATATTTCTCTTTCTTAAAACAAAATTTGAAAGAAACAGTTTACTAGAATACAATCATGTGATGATTTCCTTTACATTCTTTATCAGAAAACATTGAAATTATGACAAACCTTGAATTGTTTTGTCCTTGTAGTTCAGTCGCCTGTCAAAGTGGATCAAGCATTAGCAAAGTGTGTGACGCACATAACAACAAAACAAATCGAAAAGAATATTGCGAATATTGCAAAGAGCATGGTTGACTTACCAGAGATTCATCTATGTCATCATCAGAACTGGAAAAAAGGAATAAACCTTCATTAACTTCTAAAGACAAACTAACTAACTACCTTACAGACTAACCGACTGACTGACTGACTGACTGACTGACTGACTAAGTAACTAGAAAGATGACAACAATTATGAGGGAGATGGTTCCCTTCTCTGATGTTTTTTTTTTTTGGAAAAAAAAACCTTAAAGATTGCTACCAACTTGTAAGTAAATAAGTAAGTTTTTTAGTCTGTTATTGTGAAGCCGACGGAGCGCCGAAGTTGCCCTCGAAGTTTTTTCAATGAGTGCGACTTATTGGAGCCTTGGAAGCAGGTTTGGGAAGTTGCAGCCCTGTCACAACAGCACGGGAGAGGACAGAAGACGGCAAAGCTTGTGTGACAAGCGTTACAATAATTTCGTTTGAAATAACTTTTCGCCAAACTTTACTACCATTTAAATGGATCTTTTTGTATAAGACCAGAAAACACTGATGTTAGCGAAGATCACTACAAAACACGCAAGTAATAGCGATTTGTCGTCCCCTAACTTCCTTCCGTCCTGTTGCGCAAACTCGCTATTTTGCCCTTGTGATATGGCTGAATCTGCGAGCGGGCAGGATGAAGCGAATCCTGCGTTCTGATTGGCTATCCAAGAGGGCAAGATGCACCCATCTTGCCCGCTCGGGATTTCCCGCGTTGGCCCGCAAGAAAAAGTCAACACAACGTCACACTCAATATTCAACAGCTTACCCATCATCGTCACTTCCATCGTCATCGGGATTCTATAGAATTAGTGATAATGATAATTTCAAATTACACAAAAAGGCTACCAGAAAATAAAGGTAATCATCAAATTCGACAACGAATTAGAGGGAATAAACTCGATAGGCAATTTGCACGATGGCGTCATTTTACTACTAGTAACAGAACCAATTTTGTTGTTTACTTCCATATGGAATATGGTAAAAAAATAGCAAAAGCCCTAATATGCACAAGAAAGCAAAACCACGAAGGATAGTAAGATGACGCAAAGTCGTAAGCAAGACCTCAAGCTTAAAAAATGAGATTTCCACTTTCTTGTGGCCTTGTCTAGGATTGAGTCATTGTGTTACGCGGAATAACCGGGATAAGGTTACAAAAAACCGGGTGCTAATGGTTGCCGCAGTTTATACGTAGGTTACTTGTGTTTGATAAAGCCCGTGCTTTTGCTGAACATGTAAACGAGCCATCGTTTTGGAAGAGGGAATGCTCAAAAGCAGCATTAAGTAAGAGTAATGTAGCAGGTCTATAGACGGTAAAACTTAAACTGTTGACAATCTAGCTGACAGCTATGGACAAAAGGTCACAACTTTACGACAACAAAAATGACAATAACTACCTCTCGTTTCTTTCCATAACCACGAACAACGAGATACCGTTCGATTGCCTAGAATGCAAGACAGAGTCTGATTAGCAAAAACAAATCAACTTTAGTGCTTTGATTTTTTTTCTACTGCGAAGTAAGCTCCCTCTGGGTGGATGCCTTGGAGGCTAACTCTATTGTAGCTGTCTGCTGAGCACAAATTGAAAAAAAAAGTCATTGACAACGGAAGTTAACAGCCAAGAAGAGAGGCCTGCCTCCTAGGTATCAATAGGTAGATTTAGCAAAGAGAAGCGAGGAGCGCGAACAGTCCTCTAAAAAATGCAAACACTAACATAAGACGGATAGCTAAAGCACTTGATCCGGATACTGTCCAGCTTAAAAGAGACTTCATTGACGTATTAAAAAAAAACGGATTATTATACGTTTCTGGGAAACTAGCCACCTACCCCTCCCCTACGCCAACATCAACACTTACTTCTAACTTGGGGCAAAATGTTGGCTTAAGGGAGGGGTAGGTGAGCAGTTTCCCAGCAACGTATAATGATCCAAAACAACTCAGTACCTACCTGGACTAGCGCCAGAGGATCAATTTTCACTGGTCCACGCTTCCACTGCTTCAAGCCCTCGCAGTCAGGGTGTCTTTGTAGAAGACACTAACAGAATAATTCAAGCATCGTTAGGTAAGGTACATCTCCAATTTCGTCAGTAATAATCAAAGTTCAACTCAGTAACGCCAGAAAAACGTTCTCCGCCTAAGATTCGAGTCATTTCGCTCAGATCTCTAAGGGGTATCTGTATTTTTTTTTAATCAAAACAACCTGATTGCCGACGATGACCTGCTGTATCCTTAATCAACACCAATTACATTGCAAGAGGATTATTTTTTACTTTAAATTTACAATACCTTGATTTGGTGAGAACTGAAGAATCTAAGAGCTTGAGACCCCCTAAAACGGAATGACGTCAGCAGTATTAACTTGGTGCAATATCATTAGTAGAAGTAGCTATATTATCACAGATTTGGGAGGAGCGCTAGATTGAAAGGCCAGGCATAGTTATCAGTTCCCCGGCTCTCCCTCCCAAGTCCCAGCCCGTCTAGAGGGTCTAGAGAAGGCTACGTCGCAGGAAGTAGAAAGAGATTGCACTAGAGAGTTTCTGGCGCGAGATGTTGTGTACAACATAACTAGCCTTTCCGGGTTGACACACGATACTATTAAAAATGCGTGCCAAGTTAAATTATGTGTTATTACTGAAACCGATGATGATGATGATGATGATGATGATGATGATTTATATAACTCGACTGAGAATTGTCCTAAATGACTATTGCTTAAACAAAAAAGGAAAATTACCTCGCCCCGACTGCTCCACCTGGAGTGTCATGGACTTTGACTGGAAGCTACAAAAATGATGAAAACTGTTAAAATATAGCTGTAACTAAAATAAACTAGTGAGAGATAAGAGATATATATTCTGGGTCGATAATTCAGCCACAACAGCACAAAAAAAAAAACAGATTTAAAACAAAGCCCAGGTAAGTGAATTTTACAGCTTGGTACCAGGTACATAACAACCTAATTTTGGAGAGAAAAACAAGACGGTTAATCCGTCTTTTTCCATTTAAATTTATAGGCCTTCCCTGCGCATGGCTGTTGTACAAAGCTGGAATTTGTAAAAGGTTTTCTATTCAACAATTTGTAGCCTGCGTGGCGCAAAAAAGCGATCAACTTAGGTTTCTGGGAAACTGCCCACTTACCCCTCCCATAAGCCATCATCAAAACCAAGAGCCTATTACCCAGGGTGATAGGCTCCTGTCAAAACCTACTTTTACTTAGGGCAAAATGTTGGCTTAGGGGAAGGGTAGGTGGGCAGTTTCCCAGACGCTTGTAGTGTTCTCTCACTTAGGGCAAAATGTTGGCCTAGGGGAGGGGTAGTTGAGAAGTTTCCCAGAGTCTGATACTGTTTTCTCACTTAGGGCAAAATGTTGGCTTAGGGGAGGGGTACGTGGACAGTTTCCCAGACTCTTATTCTGTTCTCTCACTTAGGGCAAAATGTTAGCTTAGGAGAGGGGTAGGTGGGCAGTTTCCCAGAAACCTAAATTGAGACAAGAACGAACGGGAAAAGGGAAGAGGCCCCTCCTCAATCCCTCTCTCTTTTTCCTTCGCTCCCCTCCCCTCCCCTGCCCTTTCGACGCCTGCAACGCAGGCTAGCTATTTGAGAAAAGAGATGAAATTGTTATATAGCCGGTCTATTACCTGTTCCAACTGATTTATACACAAGTGAAGTTTTTGTATCAAAGCGATCAGGGCACCCACGTTGGGCTCACTCTGTTAACGAAGGAAAAACAAAATTTAATTTACAACTGATACATACAACAATTACAGCTCAATCAAAAATATACAGTGGAGCCTCGATATAACGAACCAGTGTTTTGGCCCTTCGTTGTACCGAGGTTCCACTTTATGAGAGCGAGGCCCCAATTTATTGTACCCACAGTACGTTCCCCTCTCTTAGTATTAACCTTTGCACGACACGTGAGGTCTAAAATCACAGAAAGGTCTTTACCTCAAGTTTGATATCTCCAGGTGAGCATGTCTCCTGGAAGAAGAAAATAAAAAACAAACTTCATGTTTATCACTCTTTGTAACATTATTTCAACCTGTTTTTTTTTCAGCCTGCAGTGTGACGTTTTCTGGGGGGGGGGGGGGGGACAATAACATTTACTCGAATGTGGGGCACTAGTTAAAGAAACGGCGGACGAGGGAAGAGGGCAGACAAGAGAGAATTAAAAAAGCATGTTAATTTAATACTGACCGGCAAACCCGCAAAAACATGGAAAAATATTCTCATCCGTTTTTCTTGGGGAAGAGCGTCATCTGCCTCTGTCGATGTCAAATACCTATGTAAAGAGATGTAAATAAGTAAATAAATCAATAAAAACGAATAAATCAAGAGATAAAACAAATTGTACTTTTATGAACAACTGAGCCGACGTGACTGAATGCACCCGTGTTGCAGAGGCTGTAGCGCGGGAAAATGCTCACAGTCACGTCACTATCTTTTCAGTGGTAACTTCTGATTGGTAAAAATAGCGGTATGAAAAAATTTAGCCAATCAAAAAGTAAGGACAGTCTAGGCTGTTCCAGGCATCGAGATGGTGAAGCCTGGGTGAAAAAACGAGGGACGATTGAAATTACTCTTGTTATTCAACTGAAAACAGCCGTATTATCCCTAAAGGAAAGAATGAGCATACCTTAGAATATTGGGTACCATTCCACTGTGAAGTATCTCAAATGCACATGCACTGTTGTCTTCATTAGTCAACACATCAGAAATCTCCTGAAAATTTTACACCAAAGTAAGCACAAGATAATTTCATTTTTGGCAGTGAAGTGGAATTAACTTGAATTTGAGGATAATGAGGGGAAATCAAGAATATTGAAAGCCGACTAACAATACCGAAATGAGCTTCGGCTGCCTAGTTTATTACTGAGAATACTGGCAGAACTAGAGTCGACAAAGTTGCATTCAACTCGTGGTTTATCTGACGCTTTCAAGACAATGGATTAGAATCCAAGGGAGAGAAAGCTTAAAATAGCGACAGTTTCATTCATTTTATAAAAAAATTGTTTGTATACGTGAGCCATCCGCAAAGCTTGAATTGTCTGTAGTTACAGCCACAGATTCAAAAGGGGAGCGTTATAAAAAATGACAATTTCTGTTTAAGAGCAACATTTCCAATCACAAATTGTACATTTTGATTGATATCTTTCAACGTTGTCGTCGTTGCTTTTGTTTTTGGCAGCATTCCCAAGAACTCTCACCTTAAGTGCTGGGACAAAATCTTCCTTCTGTAAATAAATAAAAAGATAAATAAATAAATAAATGAGGGAGTGAGTAAATGAATGAATGAATGAATAAATATATAAACAAAATAAAGGCCTGAACCTAAACTAGAATGGTCAAGACACGAGTCAGAAAATGTTGCTGTATCAGTGCGGACAAATATTTGTAAGATGTTTGCAAGATGTTTACAAAACTTTTTTTTTCTTTGACAACTATTCAGCTGTGGTGCTTTTAAACGGTGTCATTCACTTTCCTTATCTTAAAAACAGTGTACCATTCTCCCTTAGGTAAACGCTGTGGCCTGGGTCAATTTAACAAAACTTTTACATGTGTAATTTACAAGTGTAACCATTGTTTCAGAGTCTGAAAACAATCGCTACATTTGTAAATTACACTTGTCAAAGTTTTATAAAATAGCCCACTTTACAGTTACAGGTGGAAACGAGTTGTTTTCGAATTTTCTAAAGGCAGGCAATCAAAGTCACAAAAAAGAAAAGTAAAATCGTTGTCTTGTTTTCAAGCCGTCATAAAACGCGAAATTAGGAAGTTTCACGCCGTACAAGCGCAACGACGGCGAAGAATTGTACAAAAAAAGTGTGATGCACCTGCCAAAGTTGTTGTTTGCGAATCTTAACCTATTACTTTTTTAACCTTCTCGTTGCTTCCGCCGTCTTCGTTGCTTATGCTCTCTAGCAGATTGCATAATACGGCGGTGGAGTTGGGTACATGAGAAGCCTCACTGCAAACTGTTTAAACAAACGACTCACCTCTAGAGTCAGTTGTTCTGCAGCACTCTTTAACTGACGTAGAACACTGAGGGCAGGGTGTGAATCACCCTTCTGTTGATCAAAGTATTCAGCACAGAACTTTGTAGCTGCAACACAAATGTTAACATGTTGTTACTTAAACTTCCATTCCAGAGCTATCATTTAAGGCGCGTGTCGAGGCTGTCTAAGTCACTTTGTTTAAAATGCACATTACACGTCCTCATTTGCTATGGAACTTGTGAAATTACAGTTGAACCTCTTTACAACTGCCACGTTGGGGACAGAAGAAAGTGGCCGTTGTAACCGTTGTAAAGAGGTTGAAACAAGAGTGAATGTATGGACTGTCTGCCAAAAAAATGGCCGTTGTAGAGAGGTGGCCGCTGTGGAGAGGTGGCCATTGTGGAGAGGTGACCGTTGAAGAGAGGTGGCCGCTGTGGAGAGGTTGAAACAAGAGTGAATGTATGGACTGTCTGCCACAAAAATGGCCGTTGTAGAGAGGTGGCCGTTGTGGAGAGGTGGCTGTTGTAGAGAGGTGGCCATAGTTGAGAGGTGACCATTGAAGAGGTGGCCGTTGAGGAGAGGTGGCCATTGTAGAGAGGTAGCCATTGTAGAGAGGTTTAAGCAAGAGTGAATGTATGGACTGTCAGCCAAAAAATGGCCGCTGTAGAAAGGTGGCCGTTGTAGAGAGGTGGACGTTCTGGAGAGGCGGCCATTGTAGAGAGGTGGCCGTTGTAGAGAGGTTGAAACAAGAGTGAATGTAGAAAGGTGGCCGTTGTGGAGAGGTGGCCGTTTTAAAGAAGTAGCGGTTGTAGAGAGGTTGAAACAAGAGTGAATGTATAGACTGTCCGCTAAAAAAAAGGCCGTTGTAGAGAGGTGGCCGTTTGTGGAGGTTCGACTGCACTTGTTAAAAGCAAAATCATTCTTTTTTTGTCAAACAAACATGTCTCTTAAGCAGTATATAAAAGGTAACAAACAAACAAACAAAAAATGAACTCTGAAAATGTTAGGCTACCAAATTATCAAAAAGCACAATTGCAATCCGTTTCAATCTTCTCCAAGTTTGTTCATCCGTTACTCCTTTGGTATTTGCTCAGTTATCTACACCTTCTTTACGTGTTCTGAGCAGTCATTTTTACGTTTCACCCAATTTGGTGGCAGTTCCGACCGTTTGAATCTTGATAAATTTCGTTACACAGCTCCTTAAATCCAATCTTCCACTTTCACCCGTCTCAGTCAAGGTTCTTGTTCAATGTTGTATTAAAGCCTACCGCAATTTGTTTTATCTTTTGGGTTCTCACCTTGCTCTTTTATCCAACTTAAAATTTTTTCGTGATTTTCTGAAATGCCATTTCCAACAGATGCTTCCAACTGGAAACAAAAAATATAAATATAATCTGTTATATTATATGCTAATATATTACTTCATAATCGTGTTCGTCAGAACGCATCCTAATCTTGGTGTTCCTGTGGAACAACGCCACAAATTTTAATTTCGAGGTATCGGGGGAGACTGCCGATTAGCCGCCCCACTGATTTTATGTGGGGCATCTCGGCCGGGAAAATGGACTCCTTTCGACTTGATTTCGTTTTCGTAAGTCCGTAATCAATGGTAACCTCTAGTACTCTATCTTCCTAAAGTCACCATTGGGAACCTAAACAAATACTTTAGCTCTAGTCAACCCTTTGAACCCTAATATCAGCATGCACATTCTCAACACTGTTGCCTAGACAGTTCATAACATGTTAATAAGGAGAATTTGGTTACCAATCATAACCTGTTCCAGGTTTCAAGATCTTTACGTACAGAGATCGTAAAAGCTGATGCAAAAAAACGTACGAAGGCTGGGGAGAGAGATTGGCTGCCCTCTTTCCCAGAAAATTTCAAAGAAAACGGGTGGGCACGGCCCCCTCGGGCTCGGCCCACCCCTAAAGCTGCCCTTGGTACAGCCTTCTTATGATGTACCTTAGCTGGTCGTTCTGAGAGCACCGAAGACCGGCAACTAAGTCTTGAAGACTGAGAGGCCAAAAATGAAGCTCTACTCTCGTGAAGCATCGTCTTTGAAGAAGGTGCACCTATCTGCTGCCTAGCAACGTCACCAACAAACGCATCTGATGTGCTTGCAATGCTTGTAGCTTTGCCTCTACTTGGACGTTTTGAATAGCGTTTCCTCCGCAAGACATCCCCCAGCCTCCTAAAGTACAGAAAAAGTCAAGGCAATAAAGTAACAACATGGTTATGCTTCTGGTAACAATGATAAAATAATTCCGGTCAGGTTAATCCTTGCAAGTTGATGGTCCTTAAGGTTACTTTGGATAGGATGGTTGGATGAATGTATTTATGGGTGGCTGGGTGGGTGAGCTGATGGATAGATGGATGGATTGATGGGCGGATGGGTGGGCATATAGATTGGGTGGGTGGATGAATAGATGGATGGGCGGATGGGTGGGCATATGGATGGGTGAATGGGCAGATGGATGGGCGGGTGGATAAATAGATGGGTTGGTGGAGGATAGATGGGTGGGCAGATGGATGAGAGGGTGGGTGGATGCTAAGGATGGGTGGGTGGATGAACAATACACGGGTAGGTGGGTGGGTGGTTGGATGAGATAAATACCTGGACGGGCAGTTAGGTATATAAATAAGTAGGTGGCTGTGGAGATGGATTTGTGGACGGGTGCTTCAACGAAGACAAAGGAAGCCTTGAGTGTTTTCAATAATCCTAACATTAGCGTAAAAAATTTAAGCGTTAACTTTCAGGTAAAAATGGGATGCGAACATAAAGACAGAGATCTCTGACCTGGTTACTGGTAATGATGGTGCATTTTCAGGGACTCTCTGTGTTGGACTTTCAACGTCACTACTGCTTGCTAAATTCTCTGATGAACAGTTTTTTCCTGACGTGCTCGGTTTATTTGCCAACAAACCGTTGGCCAAGTCTCTAACCCTATGCATCACTCCTTCTCTTCTGAATGACACATGAAACACATCAGGCAGCTTTTGCATTACAATTTCTGCCATTTGAAGAGCGTTTGTTATGACCCTCAAGTCATTTGACTGTAGCATTCCTCCAATCAAGCTTGAAATAGGGTGTCTCTTCAAGACCACGCCCAACAGTTCTGGAGGCGCATGGTACAGTACTCTGAGAATAGCGTTCACGCATTTGTGTCTGACAGCAGGTCCCACAGACGAGCTGAATATCTTGTACAGAGCAGAAAACATTCCACATGTATACGAGGAAGCCAATTCAGTCTCTTCACGTAATACCACTTCACGTTCATCCCTTCCTGCAACTTTAGCTTCACCTGTATTTGAGACGGCAGTATTTGTCTCACTGCCATTGGGGCATCGTTGAATCTGTCTTGAAGTGCCTGTATCCTCATTGGTCTACAAAGAAAGAATGCATCTCTTACTTTGATTTAAAATGGTATTGAAATGAGTAGAGTGCAATTTGGTCTGAAAGTCTTGTTCTTCTCTGAGCCTCGGCTATGTTCCTGGCATGTACTTCATATTTTGACAAATTTCAGGCTCAAGGTTCTTATAAAAAGAGTGTATTCATTATTTCGTCCCTTTAAGCCCTGTGAGTGATCAGCATCAAATTTCTCCTTGTAACATTAATGCTTTGTAAACCACAGTGGTCATGAGAATTACCGACATGATCACACACGATGAATTTGCTTGATATTTTATCAACCTCTCCCCACTACTTCTGTAGGAAATGAATAGGGGCAACAAATGAGAATTCAAATTTTGGTCTCACCTGTTGCATAGTGTTAAAGTCGACTGTGTAAGTTCTTCCCAGAGTAGTGAGGGTCAGCTCATCCTCGCCACTCTGATAAGCAGCTTCTATGATCTTGCTGTCAATCCAGGAGTATGTGTGCCACAGTCCCCTGTCATCTCTCCACTGCCACAGACCTTGCTCTGCCTTCTGCTGTGGCTTACAAAGCAATGTATCCACTGAAAATATACCTGTAATAGGAGGATGTCATGAGACACAAGTAACAGTATGTGTGTACAGTCAGGTCTCTCAAAGACAGGCAGACACCTTTGGGATGGGTACTCAGTAGGGTCTGCCGGATTATGCTCGAAAAATAGAGTATTATGCTTTCGGGCGTCACCCGTGAAACTAGGGTATTATGCTCAAAATTATGCTCGACTGGAGGTATTATGCCCAAATTATGCCGGACTCAAATGACACTTCCACCCCAACCCCCCCCCCCCCCCCATAGGCCTGTATCTATTAATAAACATTCCTAGTCTTTCATTTTTGAAAGAATTGTTAGACAAGAATTATTAGTTAAACATTATGAGAGCAAGCGAAGCGTCCGAAATTGTGAGGCATTGAAAGGCTTACTATATGTCTTTCTCCAATGAACTTGGATTATAGCAAAATGCACTGGGTGCGAGTCTAATGTATCATGTTAAAATATTCCCACTTTTACCAACTTTGTACATTCTAACTTTCACTTCTTATTTTAAATCCTTTTTTTTTTCAGGGCTGATTACTACATACCATAAATCCTCTATTAAGCCCCCCCTTCTCAAATAAGCTCCCTCCCTCTAATAAGCACCCTCCCCTCTCAACTAAGTACCCCTCCCCTCCCATGATTATTCTTCACTAATAAATGATAGACTTAATCAATCACGATCGTAAAACTTCGGGTGGACTGATCTGGGATGGTTTATTTACCAACTGGAAGTTCGCATTTGATTCTGATCCTGGGCTGCATGACCTAAAACTTCTTGTACTTGAGCTTTTCCACTTTGTATTCTAGTTCTTTATGGAGAACTGATGCCATTGTCGTTTCTAAATTAAATAAGCCCGCCTCCCCCTCGAATGGGCAGGGTTGTCACTAAGATTTCAAGTTGCCGGGTAAATACAACAAGTAAGCGGGGAATCAAATGGCTAGGGATTTCTTTTGGTTCTATGTTTCTTCTATTTTCCAATAAAAGTAGCCAGGGGCCACTCTCTTAGTAGCCAGGGAAAATCCCCGGTCCCCGGCTGACAACCCTGAATGGGCCTAAAATAAATAAGCCCTACAGGGAGCGTAATAGAGGATTTACGATACCATGCAGTCCCCTGGTCTTTAAAAGAAGGGACAAAATGTTCACAAGCAAGGCAAGATATAAATAAATACATACAGATGATCCTTAACTGAGGGATAGGGAGGAGGGGTATAATTGGAATGGAACATTTGACGCAAGCAAATGGGTTGATTTGTAATGTTCATGACAATAGAAATTGCCTTCACTTTTAACACATGTCAATAACAACATGTCTGTCAGAAAAAAAAAATTGTCCCTGACAAATAATGATGACATTGACTGGATAAGAAGCTCAAGGATGGCACTCTTGCCCTTCTTAACTTTAAAGGAACCTGCTCAACATTAAAGTTATCTTACCATCTGTAGGTAGTTTTGGAAGCAGTTCACTGTTGAAAAGAAAATACAAGAGTTAATACAAAGATTTAAATAACAGAGCCGATAATACAAGAAATCAAACTTATTACCGGATAAAAATCTGGAAGCATGTTAAGACATGTCACAACCAGAGAGGAAAATACTTTAAAATGTCTACATATCAAGAGGGATGGAAGCTAATAATAATTGTTGAAGATAATTGAAACTTATCAACAAACCTGATAAAACAGGTTATTTCAAAGAATTCTTGTGGACTTCTTGATAACAGCTGGAAAGAAATGAAATTATGATTAATGCAGCTCTACTATTGCTACACTGCTCTTATTTCTACTCATAGGGAAACACTTTGGCCTGTTTAAATCCTTTGATTTGTAGAAAAGTGCTCAATAACACAACAAGGCTTGTGTATTGTAGGCTAAGTGGGTGCCGTGTTCCTCTCTTGCTATCTGCACAATCCCTGCCCTCCAATCCAGCAATTAGCTTAACTGGGTTTCATTCACCCTTACAAAGTTTAAAAAGTCTGCACAATCCTTCAGCCATATCCTGTAACTGGCTTTGACTTTATTATACCCTTACACAGTGAGAAAAAGTAAACACCAATAATTGCAGAGCCAGCAATTCTAATTACCAGGTCGCTTTTACACATAACTGGCACATATATAGCCGTTATTTGTTTGGACTTCCACTACGAATAAAAGGAATGTAAAGAATGGCAAACGCATGCACATTTGGACCTTCTATCACTTGCAATCTGATCATGGGCCTTCTATCATGCAAAACTTAAGGAAAGAACAGCACAGACGGCAAGAGCATTTTCACCTTCAATCTATTTCGCCTGCATTCCCTTTGATTATTCCTCTGGCTATTATTTATTTATTTTTTAATGAAAGATACCTCGGCATTTTCTATCTCTGCAGGCTCTGTGGTTCCCAACAATAAATAAAGAATTGTGTCTGATACATCTGAAACAGAATCACAATAAAATACAATATTAAAAAAAACTGTTACTGATCCTTTTTTCCTTAATTTGAGTATCATCTATAGCCACACAAATACTTCATTTTGCATGTACCCCAATAATCATAAATATCAACAGTAACTTTTGAGTCTGTGAACAAAAAGCGATTCTGTGACCATTCAACCCATATAAAACCTCTTCAGCAGCATTTTCACATGGTACTATTTATATACATGTGAATCTAACTTTTAAGCCTGTGGATGAAATCCTATGGTGTGACTATTCAAACGAAACCTCTTCAGTAGTACATTCACATGTATTTCTTTAGAATTCTAACTTTTGAGTCTGTGGACAAAATCCTAAGGCATTAATATTCAAATGAAACCTCTTCAGCAGTACTTTCACATGCTACTATTTCTTAAGTATGTAGTTCTAACTTCGGAGTCTGAATGAAATACTTTGGTGGGACCACTAAAACAAAATGTCTTCAGCAAAGCTGTTTATTAATATCACTGAGTGACTTACTTTGCCTTAGGAGCTGTACTGCTATGGCTGGGCTGTTGTTGCACAGCATGGCCAACATGCGGACAACCATCACAAATGTACTGGTGCTAATGACTGGTGGAGTCATCATCAGCTATGTTGAAAAAAAAAATAACAGAAAACATGACATAAAATAAGGGGGCATTTGACACAGATAAATTTAAAGCAAAAATTTCAGATCAATGCATTAATCTCCAGCTTTGAGCTAAGAAAAAGTTTACTTTACAATGTATCATGTTGTAGTTAACTTTTTATGTTGGTTAATTTTTAATTTTTCCATTGTTTTTGGGTATGGTAATGTATGCTAAAGAATTTAAAACAAAAGAAAAACAAAAATTAACTGAATTAAAAAATTAACAGCAACATATATTTTGTGATAGCTCAGACAGTGCCAAGGTTGAGCCCTTGAAAAGTCACAGGGTCTATAAAGTCTTGCAACTTTAAAATCTGACGTGATGAGGCAGTTGACAAAAGCTAGTAGCTTAAGGCCCACAGGGATTAACAGTACAGCCATGAGGATGATTTGCTTTGTAACTGGTAAGTTGAAAGATGTCATAAAGTTTGAAATGGTACTTTGACAATTAATTAGAAATAGTTTACTCACCAACTGTTGTAAGTTGTTGAGAAGGCCATGAGAAGCAAGTTCCCCAAGGTGTTTCTGAAATACATTCATAAAAATTAACTACCAGTACAATAATCTGCGTTCTGATCTCATCTAGAGGAAGATGGAATTGTGAAAAAAAAAAGAAAGAAAAAGAAAAAGAAAAGAAATAGGGAAATGAAAAATATGACTCACCTCATTTGTCTGAAAGCTTTCTACAAGTCTTGAAAAAGCCACACAACAGCTCTCCACTGACTTCTTATCCTGCGAACAATGGCAGAGTTACCAGTGACCCTTTAAACCCCAACATCTACACCAAAATAACCCGGTTTGATCTTCATATTTTATGTAAAAGAATTTGATAGAAGATCAGTTTTAATTAGGCATTTTACTGGTGAAAAGTTATGACTTTATGAAATTTCCACAAACAACAATTCACCATCTGTCCTCTTTGATATCTGTCTGAAAATGTCACCATTCTGGTCAGACAAACCAAAAATGCCAGGCATACAACATTCATTACAAATATTGACTATAAAGATACAGCTTCATAATGATAGTTGTTTGTATTTTGATCTGTCTGGTTATATTCTGGTTATCAAGTCCAAATACAAATAGGATTTTGTCAGACAATCGGCAAATCTTAGTCAGTTCTACAGGTTGTCATTCAGGCAAGCTGTAGCGAGCATGTACCAGCCAAAAGTCACTTCAACTAGCCTGAAAAACATTTTTGATGAGCACTGATTACAGTTTTTCTGCACTTTGAATTCCCCCCAAAAAACTTCACTTGTCCTTTGGGCAAGATAAGAACAGAATTCACTAGCTTGATAGCAAAATCCACTGGTACCAGGTTAACAGACACTACTTTCTTTGCAAGCTGGTCAGATATTCCCCAATGACCAACTGTTGTTCACAGCTAGATGTAAGTCTTTTGAGTTACCTGATGTTGTAATCTTCCACTCAAGATTGGGATAGAATCAGCGACCAGATGAAAGTCACCAACACCAATACTATGGCAACAGTTGGCAGCTACTGACAGGGCTGACCTCTGTAAAGAGAGAAGACAGAAGATTTGATTATTTTGTGCATCACTATCTCAGCTACGTCTGTACATGTGTTCAAATGTGGCAAAAAGAGATGTTGGACAGAAGTTTTCTGTCATTTATCTGTCAATGTACAGCAAACATAGTTGAATCTATAGATATCAATATAATATTGTAGACTATATGGATTAACAAGTTTGTGATCTTAACTAAATCAAATAGCTGTACTGTAGGCGAGTTACGATGTACATCACTGATTAAGGGCACTGCATAGTAAACTGAAACAAATTAACATCAGAAGAAGGCATTGAGCAGGACTAGACTTAGGACCACTGATTCTTAAAAGTTGTTTTTCTATACAACTGTATCTGAGCCATACCTGTGCTGATATTGAGAAGAAGTCCAGAAACAACAGACAGGCTGACATTCCTCCCTAAAGAAGAGATAACACAGCAAAATGAACTCAGCGAGAAGCAAACTCTGATATTGTTAAAGCCATCTTTTCCAATCTAAAAACCTGGATGCTCCTACCATGTTTGCCACATGTTTTTTGTAGAAGTTATTCTATTCTATTCTAGCCAAACTATTAAGGCCTTTCTTTGGCTTTTGTTGTGCAGGAGGGAAATGAATTTCAACTAGAAAAAACTGGCCTAACTAATTCAAGTTTTAACTATTCTGTTATTTAAAAAACTGGCAAAAACTGGCCCTGCTTTGTATTCCCTTTCAGAGAATCACTTGTTTGATGCACCCACTGAGACCAACTTTCTTTAACATTTACCTCTGATTGCTGATTGCTGTTTGCTACGGGAATTTAACTACTGTATTGAGATAATCCTTGTAGCTGTCACAGTTTCAACTGATCTTCACGTCATTTGTCACAATTTCATCTGTCTTAAGTCCCTGTTGCAAGCCTATGTCGTTTCTTGGAAGTTTACCCTAACCGGGCCTGAGTAAATACTTACTGCTTGTAAAATTGCCTTTCCATGTCTCCTGGACAGCATTGCTAATGCAGTCAGTGCTTGTTCTGCTACATCCATGCACTGGATGACTTGAAGCTTCATAAAATAAAGTGAGATTATAATCTTAGTTTATTTACTTCTTAAAGGCATACAAAGGCTATAGACCAGGGCTGGGTTGTTCAAAGCTGGGTTAAGATAATCAGGGTGAGTGCAAAATTTGAATTCAGATAATTATGAAAGCTTCAAAAGCAAATTCACTTCAATTACCTTTGTCTACAATTTGATGACTGGATACTCCAAAAAGAATAGAGAAATTAATCGAAGAAAATGCTTTTGATGAAAAGAAAAAGAAACCCGGGTTGAAATTTAAACCCGGGTTAGCACTAATCAGCCTTTAAAAAACTGGGCCCAAAGGGAGTACTGAGATTACAACAAATTAAGGCACAATTATGTAAAATTATTATAATTGTTGGTTTTAGAATAGTGGAAATAACAAGATAATCTAGAAAAAACAATCCTTGTACATGTAGTAAGATGAAAAAAGAGAGAACAACAATGGCCACTTCAACATGGCAACAGATAATTTTACTCCTGAAATCCAACCAGTTCATCAACCCCTTTTATAACATGACAAACGTAAAGAGCATGCTCTGATTGGTCAATTACCCTTTAACTATTTGCCCATGGGTGATTGGTGATGAAAGCAAGTGCGCTTAAAGACAGAGAACTAGTTATTCAGCAAAAAAAGATTTTTCTTGTAACAAAAGAATTTGCAAAAAATGATTTACACACACCATAGTGCAAGCAGATTACAGCACTCATGTCATTCCCCTCCTATCTGTGAGCAAAATTTAAAGTTGTTCTCTTTTGGTTATCTTATAAAACAAATGGTAAACAGCTCAGCACGTACTATAGAGTTATAGTTACCCTTGGGAGGATTGCTAAGCACTTGAGAAGCTAGAGTTACACTCGGCGACTCTTACGCTTCTTTTGTGCTTAGCAGCCTCCCTCTACATGCTGAGCCGTTTACCATTTGTTAACTACCCATTCATGGCTCCTGAGGTCATACCTTCTCGATAAACACAGGCACTGCTTCCACTACTACAGCCGTTGATCTTGGGAGAGCTTCCATCAGGTAGGTCAATGCTCGACAGCCATGATTCATCTGCAAATATTTCAGAAAGTCAACAAATGTACCGGAGACACTGACAGAGTAAGGACACCCAACATTTAAAAACATACAATGTACATGTAGCCAAATGTGAAAGTGTGTGGTGAGAAATTCATATACGTACAATGTCGAAATTGTGCTCCATTGAAAGCAGGTTAATCTGATGAAAACAAATGCAATAAAGACAGTTAATGCATCACAGCAACGAAAATAAGTGTGCAGATCAAAAACTTATTTCCACTTTTAGTTATCCTGTTTTTACAACAGTTTCTCATTCCTTGGCGCCTGCATTCCAGCAAAGATTTTGTTCAACTGGTTGCCTGCTTGTTGTATGTGATAGGCTTTCCTTCAGTAATAATATTAATGAAAGCTAACTTTACTCTCCTCAAGATCTTCTACAAAGGAACAAAAAGGAGAATGTACAACATCCTCTACATGCATCAGCCTTAAACTAGCCTACTGTGTGGACATTCATTTGTTGATAGAGAGAGACTACTCACTAGTGCAGGCACAACTTGCTTCACAGGAAAACCAACAAGGCTCTCTTCATTCCCCATTACTAGGAACTATAACAAAGAGCAAATTAAGACACAAATTGACAAAACCTCTATAAACGAGAGCTTCTAAAGGATAATAGTGGAGAGGAAAAACACGATACATTTATGGGTGCACATAAAGAACACTTAAATAAACAGAAAAAATACAATTTGCCATTTGCACATCTCCCATAATACACCTTGTTTGCTCCCCCCCCTTCCCCACCCACTATTGTCTCAATTTCTCTTGGGATGACTGTAATACCCTGGAGAAATCAACAACAAAGGTTATCCACAATTTTGGGGGTTGAATAAGGTGTATTATGGGAGATGTGCCACTGACGAATTATTATTATCCACTCGCATACACTTAGAGCACTTTCCATTTGTCAGATCCTGACCGACCAGACAATTCCCGTCGTAATGAGAATTTCACTTTTAATCAAAACTATCCAGCCAGATCAGTCAAAACCTAAATAGTATGCACGAGATGGAAAAAGCTCTTGGAAAAAGCCTATTTCATTTTCAAAATAGCTCGTCCAGCCATGGTTCAGCCGGCCAGTTCTGACTTTTGGAAAGTCTCCTTAGACTAACAGACAGATTTGGCACTGAATAAAGTAAGTGCATGTCATTTTAAGATAAGACAAGTATGTAAAGCCTGTATATGAAGAACACAATTTAGTTTGGCCTAGACTTACTATTATTTTTTGCATTAAATTTCAGACAAATTACAAACAGAAGAGTAATCTGGAGTATTTCCTGCTTCAGTCATTACCTGGCACATTTCAATAACAGACTGGAGCTGTTGTCCCTCATCTGATGACTGGATTCCTGTCAACATCTGTTGAACTTTACCACCTAGGTGTTGGGCAATGTGATTGATTTAAATAAACATAGTGACCACTCAGTTTTAAATTTACAGTTTAGGGCTATGCTCCAGCAATGACAGGTGGCCCCAGGTGCCTCACTTTTGCTCTTGGGTGACTAGAAAATGTTAGTTTTGATTTCAGAAAAAAATATATGCTGAGCAACATAGATTTCACAGGTTTGGAGCACTGGGCCATGCTCCATTCAATAGACCTTGGTCACGAGGCGGCCATTTTGTCTCAGGAGAGAGAACAAGGCTAGCTGTGCATAAACAAAACTTTTTAAATCTCCTGAGACAAAATGGCTGAAGCGTGACAAAGGTCTATTTCTCTTAGAGCACAGCCTTTAGCACACAGACTGTAGGAAAAATCATTCAAAAACTAATTCATAATTCAAAACATACAAACTAAGACACTGAATCTGCTGTACCATTGACATATTTACCTGAACCAGAGCTGATAGTTCTATGCAAGAGCTGATGCATCCGTGGTCCAAGTGAGCCAATCAGATGAGATGGCACACCACGTGCCTCCAAAAGGGCTACAATGAAACAACAAGGTTAAATACATAACGTGAACTTGCTTTGCGGGAAATACCCTAAAAATAACTTCTTGCATGGTGGCAGAAAGGAATGGTAGGAAATTTACTGTCTGCTCTGTATGCGACCAGGAAAAAGGTGTGCCTGCATTATATATTCACCCATAGGAAGAGACACTTTAAATCCAGGAATAAAGCTTAAGTGTAAGTAAGAGCTAAGCAGGCTATTCTGTTAGGCTAGTTTTACAATGTAGTTAACTGCACCATGAAAACCCCATGTCTTTGATTTGCAGTGAAATTAATAAGCTTATATTTGCTGTCACAGGGTGCAAAGAAAGTCAGTTTTACAGCCTGCCATTTGAGCAAGCTGTAGCTAGCATGTACAAGCCCACATGTCATTTCAACTAGCCCCAAAACCCCTTTTGATTAGCAGGATTGATTACAATCCTTCTGTAATTTGAATTTCCCCAAAAAACAGCACTTCCCTGTCAGGCAAGTTAAGGACAAAAATCACTAGCCCAATAGCAAAATCCACTAACCCTGGGATATCAGACATGACTTTCTTTGCACGTTGCTGTCAGCCATCACTTATCTACTTCCCTGTTGTGCACACAACATGTACCTCCCTTGTAACATTTGGAATGTGCTGCTCTCTGAAAATAATTCTTTTGGGGTCATAAGATGCCTGTATTTCTCCATGGAATTTCTATTCTCCAGTAAATTTGCACTTTTTGCATATTCTTTGTTATCACATAACAAATAACTTTACAATCACTATCAAAATGTCTGACCTTGCAGTCTTGACAATTCTCCATCTTTTAATTCCAAGTCTTCAAGGCTGCCAGACCCCTCCATCTCATTTCTGGAAGCCTCTCCTGTAGTAGTAAATTAAAGTAACCTGTTACATGTACATGCTACAGCCACTGGCCATGCAAAAAAGGGATCATGGTGTCTAAGCCACCACTTGAAAATCCAAAGAACACTATAACATGTTTACTTGGTCAGGTAAATTGAAAAGAAGTAATGGCATCTACTTAAACGAAAATTTGTTATTTTTTTATATTCAATAATTAAAAAGTTTTGCAAGAACTGTATTTTTGAATATAATTTTACAACCCCTAATTTCAGAAGCAATGCAAATAAAATTGTGTTTCCAGAAACTATGGACAGGGAAATTTGTTTAACGGAAAGTCTGAAGAAAAACTGGAGCTTGGAGATGGGAGGCGGGTTCAAGCCAAAAAAAAATCCCTCGGGAGGGTGGGGGCGGAGAATAAATATTTTCTGAAATAACAGATTTATAGTTACAAAAATTGATATGTAATAATCTACCGCTGGAGGATGGAGCTGCAGAGTCTTCAACACTGCCACGAGCTGCAAAAAGTAAAAACAGTGGTAAATAAATAACACAGTCATTTTCTTGAAAAAAAGAACTCTTTATGCAACAAGCCACTTTTTTTACAGAACTGTAGTATATGAAATCAAAGACAAAACCATCTGGCTACTCACAGTCTTTAAATTAGTGTAGCACTAAGTACTGTAATTCGGTGGGCTTATTTTTGGAAAGTGTATCTTCGGAGGGTATATGCTTGATATTTTCTAACACTGATAACAGGGGATCATCATTCCCCTCCATGAGAAAACCTGTTTATTCATTGAAAACTTCTATTATACTCTATACAGGACAATGATGTACATGTACAAGTTACTGTGAGCATGCCATGTACAGTTCATACCTGCATCTGAAGACCCAGGATCTTGAGGTTCACTAAAGAAATATAGAAAAAATGATATTAGCTTTTTAAAGTTATAACTTAAGCTTGGACATTTTGACATACACGTAACTACAGCATACGGGGTGAATGTTACTGTTATGGCTCAAATGGTAATAATTGGAGTCAAAATAGTGCTTAAGATCCAGTGAAAATAAAAAAAAACCAGAGTGGTGAACCCAGTCATAGGCTCAACAGAAGCAGAGTTGCAAGAATCAGAACATTTCTGCTTTTTTTCCCTCTCCACATGTGACTCAGTCTTTTGTTTACAGTTTTATGAAAACTGGATTACTGGAGTGGAAAGCAGAAGCAGAAAAATATACAAATCGGAATGCCCTTCAACCACACATTGTGGTTGGTTTAGTTCTTCTGCTTCGGCTCACAACCTCAACGATCTTGACTAGTTTTCACTGGACTGTAAGCCACAAAGTTACTTAAGTGGAAATGAAATGCTCTTTTTCACTTAATAAAAAATAATACTACATGCTTCTGTTAACAACTCTGATTCCAAAAGTTCTCTGAACCACCAATGTCTGGCATTAAAAACAAAGGGTTTAAGTGGAATAAAATAATAAAATTATTGCAACATGATAGCCATTATTGTATGTCCAGCATCTGGACCCAGGCTGCGCTTAAAAGTCAAGCATCAGATTAAAACTCCAGTGCCACGAACAAAAATTAATGTAACCCACCATACTGCCCCACATCTCAAAAGCACATTGCTTATAGTCACTGTAAACACTTGAGAGACTGACTTGTCCCCAGTCGTCTCTACTCATTAATTATTTACTAGGGAAGTGCTTGGGTTATGCGCGCGGGGAAGATGGGAAGGCTTCTTCCTTCCCGTCATCCCCTTTGTTCTAGTTCGTTCTTCATTCTAGTCTTCCACACCAAATACTAATAATGAGAGACGACTGGGGACAAGTCAGCTTGAGAAGTTAGAATTACAATAATTATGATCAAGACAATTATGAAAACTATGTTACATGTGCTCTGTCATGGAAAAAAGAGGGGAAAAAATAAAGGGAGACCTTTGATTTACATGTAGTTAACTAGAATTAACTAGCTAGTAGGGTATTCAGTATTTTTTTATCCTTGGCTGAATGAATTGGTTTTCCGTTAAAATAATACAGTACATACTTGTCTACTGACATGTTGGAAGTCTGCCGGCGTGTCCACGACTGCTTTTTCCCCTGTGGCCCACGCCGACTAAAAAACAAAATAGAGTTTATAAGTGTTCATAATGTGCATATAAAGCCCGAGTAAAAAGCTTGTTTATAACAATGAGGATTAAGTTAATTTGATTGATCTGTGAGACTGAAACTAGGAAGAATCTTCCATCTGAACATACAAGTAGCTTTTTAGGTTGACTGCAACATTGTTTAAGCTTAGCTGTTTCTGGAACTTTCTTGTCATAGCAAAAGTTTGTTTATAAACCAATCAATAATATTAGTGTTCAATCAATCTGACTAATTTTGCTTTCTGTTACCATTATAAAGGCAAAGTTATGCAGTGTGAGGATCAAGTTCTTTAGCCCCACATGGTTTGAGGGTGGAAGGTAGGGATAGAGGATGTTTTGCAGCTTGGATTTCACACACACAGGAGTTTCATACCTGTTACTAGCACAGGATCCCGTTGTCTCTTTAAGCCTCTGTGACCGCCTTAAGCCTATGCCTGGCTCAGGCGGGTCACTTCTTCTCCAACTTCGTGATTGTGGACGAGAAGAACAGGATGAGGATTGGCTTGTTTCTGTGGTCTTATCAGACAGAGAGGACGATGACGTGGCACGTCTCCCACGGGAGGAAGACTTGGAGCTTGATGATGAGTTACCAATGGCTGCAGAACTGTTTGAATAAGTAAATGAAGGTTTGGAAAGTGCTGAATGGCCTGCAGATGATGACAAGGACTGAGTTTGCTCAGAGTTGCCAACAGTTGAAGAAGATGATGACCCAATAACAGGCTTGCTGCTTAAAGTCTGCTTCTCCTGGACGACTTGTTGGACACTGAATGAGGAGGTAACAAAAATGATCATTAATGTAGTTATTACCAACAAGCAGCCTTGTGAAGATGCGAGGCTGCAAGGCGGCAGCCTAATAAAGGCGTGCGCAAAAGTTCCAAGGCAGAATGAATCTCGAAGTGACGTAACATAAGGTAGTGTGTGGTAACTTTCATGACGTAATGCAAAACAGAGAATACCTGGGCATTTGTCGCATTTGCCTGCAGCAATTTTTTAATGTTACGGTAATTAATGACATTTATAAACAAATTAAACAGCGTGGGCGTTTAGGTAAAATTGTTGCTCATTGGCGCTTACAGATAGCTATAACTTGTTTTAACTCATTGTCTAAGTGCTCTTCCTTTTAACCTCGTTGACAGCCTAGCAGCGTAGCCTAGCACTTTCCTCCACTACCACTAGACTGTCAACGATACCACTCAAGTAAAGTTGAAGAAGAAAACCTTCACCATGATCTTACTATTTGATTGCTAAAATCAAAAGAAGTGAATGTTACCTGTGGATTCCACAATCACTGGTGCTGGTCCGAGGGCTCACAGAAGAACTGCGAGACCTTAAACTAAATCAGTAAAGAAATAAGATTAGCGTCACTTACGTCAGCGGTTAGTTAAACTGTAACAACAAATGAAAGTTTGAAAAACTAGGCAATCACATGTATGCTGAAATGCTGTGCTGACGAGAACTTCAAAGAAAATTTCCCAACAAGAAGCCAACAATAATGCAAAAATTGATTGGTTTTAGGCAGGACAATTGTTGATAATTATTATGCCAAAATATGCAGCTCCACTGATCCTTACATGAAACAATTCTCATACATGATACTGCAGAAAGCAAGACTCAACTGTGACATAGTTATGAGGGGTACTGTTACTACTATTAAAACAAGTAGTAAGGGCATTCCATTTTTACATCAAAATTATTCTACTCATGAAGCTTTTGTGGTTAAATCTCTTGGCATAAGATTCATTGCGAGTCATACATGTACCAGTTGACATTTGACATTCAGCCCAGACAGAAAGGTGGAAATTAGGGCATAGTGTGACATATAACGCTTTAAACATGGATTAGAATTGAGAAATACAGACTGAGCATCAGTCCATGAGCCCATAATGGCAAACAGGGTTCTTGTTACCAGGTAAACTCTTTTCGAAGAAAATTCTAAAAAAAAAAATAGTAGTATTATTCACTGTCACTTACTTGTATGAGCAGTTTACACTTGACTGACGCTTGGGAGTTGTTGAAGATGACCGCCCAGGTAGACTGGGTTTGGATCTACATAAATGTAACACAAAAGGCAATATCTTTATTAACAGCTTACATGTATATGTACGGTATATGTCCCGGTCCCATATTCGCATTCCATTTTGATAATCCCAGGATCTTGGAAGGTGGGGTTTGGTGGTTTTCACTCACTCATTTGCTGCTCTGTGTAACCCTCAACCATCCTTTAGATTCAGTTCAATTCAATTAACCAACCCCTAACCTGACTTGTTGATTGAGAGTGTGCGTCGTGAAATGGAAAAAGAAAACTTGACTCTAAATTTACCTTTTGTTTTCCACCTCGTTGGAAGAACTTTGATTAGATGACCCCTTTCTTTTACCTTGAAGCTTGCTTCTGAGAGAAAAAAAATGATAAATATTTCTCTATTTTTAAGTCAATCCTTGATCATTACAAGCGTTTCCACGTGAGTTGGTCAAGAAAATTGAGAAAGCAAAAAGAGGAATGAAGGGGAGGGGTAAAAATTAAGGAAAAGCTTTCCCGCAAACCCTAACTTCTTTCATTTTTTCCTCGTCCTCAACTTTCACGCATTTACTCTATCGGAAACACTTGCTACACAGGTTAAGAAAAAAGTTTTTTAAGTGACTTAAGAGCCTTGCAAATTCTGTGATTTTCAGCACAGAACTTTGCAAACTGTCTGGCTTTCACTTTCCTGATGAGGAATGCAAGGAAGTGTGAGAAAACTGGAAAAAAATCAGCAAGTATTCAGCTGATGATGTCACAGAAGCTCCTTGTTTTTTGGGTTTTTTATGTACATGTAGGTTGCCAGTGACACTAACTTCAAGAAGACTCAAAGTGCCACAAACAAAATGCAATAGACAACGCTAAAAGCAAACAGTAAGTAAACTTTATTCATCTTTCTTGGGATCAAATGGTGGAAAATTTTGTGTTTTATGAAATGGAGTACATTCCTCCCATCGCTTTCTTTGGTCTTAGAAAGATATCGAGTCATCCCAAACCTTTTAGAACATTTACACTTATAACTTACACAAAAGGCTTAAAGAACAAGATACACTGCATATTTTATCACCCTTGTTTCATCACATCTTGGCTTAAAATGGCGTTTGTTTTGTCTCATCGTAGCTTACATTGCTTTATTCCACTCTGTTTCTCTGTGAATTTTTCTCTGCGCAAAATTTCATCCAACATAATTCAGGATTTCAGGTAACATAAAAAATATACATGTTGCCCAAAATCCTGAATTAGAAGTTATAGACAAATTTACATTACTTTGGACAAGATGACTTTCAGGTAATTTCACCAGTTACCCTGATGAAGAATAGTGGCAGGAAGACAAAATAATAATAATTATAGCTACTTAAATCACAAGTCATGAGACCATAAACAATAAAAAATATATGAGTTGCCCAGAAATCCTGAATTAGAAGTTATAAACAAATTTCAGGCAACATAACTCTGGTTTCAGGTGACATTACTTTGCACAAGATGACTTACAGGCAATTTCACCAGTTACCCTGATGAAGAATAGTGGCAAGAAGACAAAATAATAATAATTATTCCTACTTAAATCACAAGTCATGAGACCAACAATACTATCATTACTATTATTATTATTATTATCATTATTATTATTATTGCATTTCACTGCAATGAGTAACAGTAGCCTTTTTTTATTAAAGACATATGAAATGTGATGCTGCCATGTCAGCACATTCTTGTTACCAGAAACCAGGCAGATAGGAAATGAATTCTCCCAACAGATAACATTCTTTAAAGGAAGGACGTTAATAATGCTGATTACAATAATTAGTTGTGAAAAGTTGCACATAATTATTCCACGTTCTGTAATGTAGGCTCTCTTTGTTGTGTATGAGCTGGTAAACAAAAGCGTAAGCAGTACTCGGCACCATAAATTTACCTTTTCTCTTCAAAACTCGCCGAAATGGTCCTTCAATAACTCACCTTATTACATGCACAATGGCGCTAGACAGGATGTAAATCTCTCCAGTGATCGAAATGCAAAGTGAAATGGTAGCAAGACCTGCGTGAATCCATTGCGGGCTCAAAGCCTTGTCTAACAAACACATCTGTTGACTCCTCTTCATTGCAATGAATCACAAAGTAACTTCAACCTCCAAACAATGTGATGTTAAGTGCAAGGCTAACATAATACAATGAAGCTTACCTTTTTGTACGGGTTACCCCAGGGCCTTCTTGTTCAGGGCAATCATCCATCCATGTAAGAACCCTATAAAAAAAATGACGATGAAAAGATTAGAAAGCGAAGGACGCGCAAACTGCATGAAAGCGAAACAAATGTCCGCTATGACTACGTACACCGAAAGTAAAATACCTGTTTTATTTTCGCTTCCCTATTTATGAGTTTCCTTTCGCCACTGATACTGTAATTCGAGGCGAAAATTATTCCTTTCTCGCCACCTTTCTTGATGAAATACAAAACTTCGGCCAAAATGACAACAGCGATATTCACTTTGATCAGCGGCTTTCTGACGCGTTAGATTCTACGTTGCTTATGCATATATGAACTTTCCTTCATGAAGTCGCGATATGCACCCTGGGAATGATCATAAATCTGAGACTTTCCACAGGGAAGTGAATTCTTGCGGGTGCATTTGTTTAGTTTTTACTTTCGTTACTCAATATCACGATGCCGTATGTAAGGTGAACAATATCAAAGAGGAAGTGACATAGCTGGCTTTTTCATGTCATTTCCGTGGCATCTTCCAAGTATCAACAGGCTGCGAGCTGAGGAGTTGCTTCTAAGCTCCGGCAAAAATGGTGCCTTTATTATCCGAGACAGCGAAAGTGTTTCCAATGCACACACCCTCTCTTTATTGTAAGTATATTTGAATATTGCACTGCGTCACTGCGTATGTAGAAGTTTCCAATTCAGTCCATTCATGTCTCGGTCTATTAAACTTCTGATAAAAAAAGTGCTTGTGGTTGAATATTAATGTTGCGGATATTAACTTGACCTGTTAGACTGTAGTTAAGCTTAATTAAGCTGCTGTATCAAGTAAATATTAACGAAATCCGCTTCTAGGCAGTTGACAAGAGAAGTGTTTGGTATTTAACAGGAAAACTTAAAATTTGTCATATCATTTTACAGGTTTACATTTTAGGAATCTCATAAGTTAATTATATTCCCTATGTTTCAGTTTCAATCAAATGTTTCTTCCTTTTAGGAACACAGTTTGAAAATAAACTAGAGCTCTGTTTTGCATATTTTAACATTTTTAAAGAAATTTTGGATTGAGTCGGTTTCATTCTTGATCTGAACTCCTCCAGTTAAATGCACACTTATGCACTTTAAATAATACCATTTTGTAGACACGAGGGGAGAATCCACCATTACAGAATCTTACGAAGTGAAAGCAATGGAGCTTTCTACATGCAGGTCAGTTGCTACATGTCTGACTTCATTAGCAGAAAATGCTGAATGTAAACACTTTTTTTCACTTGAAAGAGGCTGTGGAGACTTGGTGGTGAAATTTGCTCATCTGACATACCGGTTATCATGCATTAGGGCCATTAAACACAATGAAAATCGACGTCATGATCACACAATGATGAAGTATGACATTTATCGACTTCATGATTACACAATGATCAAATAGGAAATTTTCCATGCAATCATGCTTGACGGGCCAGCCCTGCAAACCCAACAAACCAAGTAACACCCTGCTCATGTATTCTGCTTCCAATCCCTATAAACATGGCAGCTCTGAGCTGGTTCAATTCATGCATTATTTAGATATTTACCTGATCCATAATCATAATCCAGGGCTTGTGCTCTAGCAGTGCCCAGGCCTGTGGTACCTAACTTTTGCTGCGCGGACGACAAGAAAATCTTAGTTTTTTTCATACAAATCATAATGCTGGGTGCCCTGGATTTCACATAACTTCAGAGCACTGGGCTTCCTTCAATTTTTCTTAGAGCACAGTCTTGTAATCAGACCTTTTCATACCTTCTAGTAGCTAAAGGAATACTTCATAAAAACAAAACAAAAAAAATTGTAAAAACTAAATAAATAAATAAGAAGTACTCTGCACAACTTCTGCCAGGGGCATCATTCAAATGGGGAAAATACTGTATAAGTCAAACACCAATACTGAAACTCAAACGGGTATGCTAGTTAAAACCAAAATATACATATTCAATGGCATCAGCAATGATTAGCCTTAATAGTCAGTAAAGAGACATCTGTTACTTTTATTTCAAGGCTGTCCCTGGTGTGTTAGCTCAGGCTTTCAGCAAGCTTGAACATCTGGTCACTTTCTACAGTCAAGCAAATAATGGTCTACCCTGTGAGTTAAGACAGCCAGCAATGGCACTACAAGACAGGGATAGTATTACTGATGATGAAACAGGTGAGATTAGAGCAGAACTGCAAATAAAAGTCAGTCCAACTAAAATGTCCCCCACCCAACGAAATCCTACCTGGAGTTAGACATGATGACCAGACAGATCAAACGAATTATTACCAAAAACTATCATTTTGCAGCAGAAAAACAGGTGCATAGTATGTAAAGAAAAATACAGTCAAACCTCCTTTAAATGACCACCCAAAATGCAGAGATTTAGTGGTCACTTACTGGAGGTGGTCACTTATGACAATCCAGCCACAGGGGGTCTCATCTGAGAAGAGTTCCCAACATGTCTACTCTTTGGCAGAGAATTCACTGTATGCAATTTCTAAGTTATGCCCAGTTGTTCGAAGGCCGATTAGCGCTTAACCCGGGGTTAAATTTAACCCGGGTTTCTCTTTCTTGTGTTCAAATTTTGACCTGTAACATATACGTGTAGTATAATATTCGCACCCCATACCCTTTGTCCCGTTACGGGGTACTATGTTATGGGAGGAAACTACAACTACCAGGACAATAATCATGCCGAATAATGAGGGTATGCGACGTCAACCACCACCAGGGTAGGTGGGAGGGGCAAAACTTTGAAGTCACTTCGACTGAACTCTGTTAACCTGACCCAGAGGTGGGCAAAAACCAAGCAATTCTAAGCAAGTGCCGTAATGCATCATGCCAATAGCACGCAGGCCCGACACCATGGAATTTAAAGGAGTTTCTTATTTCCTGTCTCACGGGCCAATTGTGTATGAAGTGAGAATAGTTTCATTTTCTTACTGAAAGTTCTTTATATATGTTACAGGTCAAAATTATATTCAGGTTAAAATTTTTAACCTTGGTTGATTCCCAGTTTCCTTTTGTCTCCTAGCCCTAATATTATTAGTCATGACTTAGGGCTAGGAGACAAAGAAATTTGAGCATCAACCCAGGTTAAAACATTTTAATCTGAAACATATAATTTTGACCTGTAACATATACACTAGGCATAAGATGCATAGTGCATACATCAATGTAAAGTGTCCAAAGAGACCACAACATGTGCCAAGCAGTCGCTTACCAGAGGTTAAAACATCAGGCCAAAAAAGTTGTTGAGGTAGCTGATGGGAGGTGGTCTCTAATGAGAGGTGGTCACACATGGAGGTTAGACTAAAGTATGTCTGACTTTAACAGTGACCTGGACCAACGTAATTATCTCTTTTCCTCAAGGAAGGCCTGGTCATAAATACCCTCATAGCGTGTATGCCTGACCAGGCTTGGCTGTATGTGCTATAAAAATTTGTTTATTTATTCATTCCATGTGCAACCACTTAGCTCATCTCAGTTGCACCAAAAAAAATTAGGGTAGACACCAACAGCGAGTTCGACTTGATCCTTAGTAGCTACCAACTACACTGTATGTGTTTGCGTCAGTCTAGATTTTAGCTTTTTGTACTGATTTGACTTAAAATTTTTACTAATTTTTTGGTCACCAGTCTGACTCCAGTTGTTCAAAAGCTGGATAGCACTGTCCACTGGGTAAATAACTATCCAGCAGATAAGTGTTTAGGGAAACCAATAATATTGCACTATTCAGTGGATAGAGATTTATCCAGTGTATAGCATTATCCACTCTTTGAACAACTGGGGCCAGAGCAATTAACTTGGTCCACAAGCAAGTCTGTAATTTTTTTCATCCATTCTAGATGATGAAGACGATGATGATGATGATGACGGGAGACAAGATGCAAACGACTATGAGGTTCCTCCTCAGTTCATCAATAGAACAGCTGAAACATTGGATCAGTCACAGAGGTGCAGTACCTGTGGAGAGTTAACCCTTTAAGTCCCGATAGTGGCCAAGATCAATTTTTTCCTAACAATATCCATACACTGTCAAGAGATAAGTTATGAGAATTAATAAAATGATCACCTGAGAGAAAATGCCCTGATCTATCATCAAATTCTCTTAACTAATTCCTTAAGGAAATGTATTGAGATCAGTTTGGAGAATTTGTATGTGGATACTGGGGCTTAAAGAGTTAACTCCTTGACCAGAAGGAGGCATGAATGATGATGTAACATTAGATTTTGACATTTTTTCACTGACTTTATATTTTGTTTCAATACTATTTACAGCCTTGCAGATAAGAGCTTTCATACAGCCCTTGGTGTATACCTTGGGGATGGGCTTAAAAATGACATGATCACAGCAGTTAATGGTGGAGCAGTGTTAGAGGGAATGCAAACTCTCCTTGCTACAACGTCACTCAACCTCATAACGTAAGACAAACATACAAGCTCCCTGCATATGCCCTTGGAACTCTTCAAAGTACTTTGTCAACTTAAAAAATTATTATCGTTTACTACTCAATGACCCCTTCAAGGTTACCTTAAAGGACTCTTTAGCACCAAAAGTACTCTAAAAGTTAATAATACATATGAATTAATGACAAAATAATTTATTACCTATTTTCTGTAATCTTTAGGGAACTTCAGTTATTTTTATCAAGAGTGAATATTCTTCAGAGTGTTTTTAGTATGGGAGGACATAATAAACTGGTATGTTTTTGTTATGCCGTCAGTAATGCAAAAATATAGAACTTTAACCCATTCGCTACTGGAGATTTTGCCAAAAAACGCGTTTTAAAGCTAGTCGAGTGGTTTTCTGGTCACTGTCGTGCTATAAAGAGCTAAAACTTACCACAAACCGGTTTACAGGTCGTACACTTAATGGCCTTCTGATCCAAATGCAAAATATCAGCTTGCGAAGTTCGGGCATGCGCAGAAAGCAAAATTTCGACATAGTTTTTGGGTTTAAAAGTGACACAGCAGTCTTGACTTTTACTTTTCGCTTTCTCTCCTCCCCTCTTTTATCGCTTTTCTTGCCTCATTTTTTTTTTCTCTTGCTGGGCATTTAGTAGGCTTCATTTTGGTGGGAATAATTTTTAGGAAAGCTTTTAGGATCTTAGGATTAGGTGAAAGGAAAGGTAGGTGGGTAATGGAACAAGATTTTCATGGAGATTTCAAGTCAATGTTACATGGTTTTTTGCCTCTTTCTCCGGTGTCCTTGACTGAATTGTGCTCATTCTGGTATGGTTTGAAAGATCTCTTCACTCTGCACAAGTTAGCGGACAAAGTTGTCCTTGACCGTTAAAACTGATGACGTCACAAAGGGTAGAAAGGATGTGGATCCGCACGGGCAGTTACGGGCGGTTCAGGGGTGAATGGGTTAATAATTTATTATAAATGCAGTTGTAGCCCTTGATAGGAAAGAGGAAAGAGAGGAATCAAGGAAAAGGGATCTGATAGGAATAAATTTGGAAAAGGATTAGGTATTAAATTGGGTGTGGGAATGACAATGAGTGTAACAATTATGTAAAATCCTTCCTCAGGTTGAACCAGTATTCAACCTTGTTTGATTCAGAATTTAGTTTGTTTCCTAGCCTTAATTGTTCATATTCTAGTAAATTGTAGCTCCAGAAAATATCCAGACCCCCACCACAGAGGGAATTCAAAGTAGACAGACTGCAAATTATAGTAGTTACTAGAAAATATATCTACGAGTCCCAACTGTTTATCAGTAGGCTGCTGCCTAAAATGCGTGCAATTCCACGATATTGGTTTTGGCTCCATTAAATCCTATACCAATTGCAGAACATTTTAGGAGGAGCCACCGACGGTGTGAGCACCGTCACGGACAACACATATAAGTGAGAAAATAACGCAAAGCGAAACTAAGACGTTATTTAACAAACTAAATGTACACGCAACTTAAATAAATAAATAATGCACATGCCCAAAATTAAATTGCGCGTGCACACGTACCAAGATACAACTGAAATAAAAATCCAAGTGATAAATAAGCAATGTAAGGGTATGATGGTGCAATTTAAGCCTGGATTGCTAATCTCACCTCCTGCAGGGCTGCACCATACTTGTCGACGATAAGACCATGGCGATTGATGAATTTATTAAATGAATTCTGAAGTCAATTGGTTTCAAAGCCTTGTTGTCTGAATGTCACTTTTGAGCCCCCACCTCCCTGGATTTTCCAATTTTGCGGGGATGACCCGCCGCCCCTCAAGAATTTCCACAAGTGTGACAAATATCCCCCAACCTTGTTTGTTTCAGAATTTAGCTTTTTTCCCTGCCCCAATTATTCATAGAAGACTTTTTCTAGTGATGACCAAAGGTTACCGAGTGCAGGCGACATCAATTGAAGGTCATTAGATTACAAGAGACGTACTGTAGAAGGTCCAAACACACATCAGATCAGATTACATTCTGTACATTCCATCCCATTCTCATTCCCCAATTGAAGCTGGCTATGTTTGGCTGTGCATTGCCATATGCAATGGCAACCTGCTGGCAATTATGATTGCGGACTCCTCTTGTCCCCTGCTAGAAAGGAAATCCTTGGTTAACCTGAGAACAGATTTTACCTACTGCACAAAAGAACTTGGGGACACTATATCAGCAATGGCAAAAAAACGAAATGGGTACTGGGATTATTATAACAGTGGTGGATCCAGGGGAGAGGCCTGGGGGAGCTCCTTAATTTTGAACCAAACTGAGGCCTGAAGGGCCAAAAAAATTGTTTTTAAGATCGCCCCCCCCCCCACCCCCCTATGTAAAGGTCTGGATTCGTCACTGTATAAATGAGGGTGGGATTGGAATACAAGACAATACAAGTGGTATGTGGATATGGGAATGTGAATGGATGAGTAATAAAAGGCAAGTCCTCTATAAATGTGGACTCACACTGCATGTTCTGCATATGTTATTATCATCATCAACCTACTGCATTCTCCCTTCTCCTGGTAATAATACAGTTTTAAATTTTCTTTCTGTTGTATTTTTTAGAAATGTGCACTTCCAGATCATTCCAGTGAGGTAGGCATGTTGTATTATGTTAGATCAGTTTTAACTAATACACGACTTTCATAATGGCCGACGGCGCGCGGGATTGGTAATTAGTTACACATGAGAGCGAGGTCAGAAAGGCCACGTTCGCTTTGACCTTCGCTTATTCGCTTGATTTCAGATAAACAAAGCAGGGTGATATTAGGTCAATTGGTCTGTTTTGTGTAGAATTGGCTAAGTTATTTCGAAGAATTGGAAATGCCAACTCATTGTTGTGTTCCAGAATGCACGAAGAAGGGATATCGAGAAGAAGATGGGACAAAAGTATCATTCTTTAAATTTCCGATCGAGAACCCGATGAAGAAGAAGTGGCTACACGCAATAAGGAGAGAAGAAGGAAAATACTTCAAGGTAACTAAAAGCACAAGGGTTTGCTCACGACATTTCAGGGAAGGCGATATAAAAAAATCCCTTGCTGGGAAAAATGAACTAAAAGACGGAGTTGTTCCCTCTGTTTTTCCGTGGATTCGAACATCGCCACGTAGAAGAAAGGAGCCGATGGAAAGACACTTTGAAGAGACCGCTTCGAAAAGTGCATCAAGGAAATTGTCTTCTTCAGTTGTCTTGGAAGAATTATCAAATGAAATGGTACCAGATGTATCGGATTTAAGCTCACAATTTGAAAACGTAGAAACACAAACTGATTTGACCGAGCACGAAGCCTACTTGACGGAAATCATTGATAACAATAACAAAAGGATTTATGAGCTAGAACAAGAAATTGATGAACTTAAGCGTCAGTTGCAAGATACCCAGCGGCGGAATGATGCCCTTAATAAGAGACTGTTTACCTTTGAAAACTTAAAGTCAAAAGATTCCAATGCTGCTTTTTATTCCGGCTTCCAAACCTGGGATGCTTTTATGGCTGTTTTTGAGTACCTTGATCCAGGGGAGCGAGGTGAGAACATTTCCTTCTGGCGGTCTTCCACTGACGTCACATCTGATTATAGCGAGGACCAAACGGATGAATTACTAACGAAAAAGGGGAGAGCTCGATCTTTAAAGCCCCTTGACGAATTTTTTATGGTGATGTGTAGGCTGAGGCAAGGATTTCCTGAAGATCATTTAGCTAACTTATTTAATGTATCAACACCCACAGTGAGTAGAATATTTATCACATGGGTCAATTTTATGTACTTTAAGTTTGGACAAATAAGCATTTGGCCTAGCAGAGAAATAATTAACACAACAATGCCTGAAAGTTTCAAAAACAAGTACAAGTCGACAAGAGTCATAATTGACTGTACTGAGATCAGATGCTAAATGCCAAGTAGCTTACAACTGAATGGAGAACTTTTCAGTTCCTATAAGAATCACACAACATTGAAGGGCTTGGTAGGTATATCTCCTGGGGGAGCAATCACATTTATTAGCCAACTTTACACCGGTTCAATCTCGGATCGAGAAATTGTACGAAGGAGTGGTTTTTTAGAGCTTCCATATGACGATAAAGACTCAATTATGGCAGATAAAGGATTCACAATTCAGGATTTGTTGCCTTTGGGAGTTACTTTAAACTTGCCACCTTTTCTTGGAGCATCTGCACAGATGGCTGCAGAGGATGTGGTAGCCACCCAGGAAATCGCTAGTTTAAGAATTCATGTTGAGCGTGCCATAAACAAGATAAAAAAACTTTCACATCTGGGATAGAGTTGTTCCATTACATCAGATGGGAATTGTAAACCAGATGTGGGCAGTATGTGCATTCTGTTGCAATGCACAGCCCAACATCATATCCATATGACTTTCCCATGTATTTGAAAAATTAACAATTCTAATTGAAAATCTATTGTTACAAACACAACAGCTCCCTTAAAATTCAATGTCGCTTTGAAAAACTCAGTTACGGTGTAGATATTTGAAATCCAAGACTAGGATAAATGCTGCATTAATGTTTAAGAGTGCTTGTTGTGTGGTGATAAGGTGAGGGTGGGGTTTTTGAAAACGTAACACAACAGTTATGCATATGTATGATGACTTTTAAATTTATCCTTGTTTTAAATTTTATCTTCCTACAGTTCTTGGTTTGAGTGAGTTTCAAAAAAATGGAAAATAATATTTAAATTAAGGATAAAATCAAATCACAACATACACAATCCTCTTTCAGTCTCTCTATGTGTTGAGTGGGTACAAAGATAAAAAAGACAATACTTTTTTTTGCTGATCTGACTATTTATTACAAGGTTACAATAAAAATATTGTATTTGAGGTCTGACTATGGTATCTATCACTACCCCTTGAATTCTCAAACAGTTATCACTATTTACTTTCTTCATGTAAAATATCAAATGCACACTCAACAACTGTAAGAGTATGAAATGTATCTCTTCAGCTGGATTTAGAAACTTGGCATAATTTCTTTTATAGGAAACATACATAGTCATTGGGACAAATATTTTTGCTGTGTTACTGAGAATTGAAGGGTTAACCTGATGTAGCTGTGCACAATACTTCACAATCACTGTTGTTGTTTACTTGACAACTCCCCTGGAAAAACTTTGCAGATGCAAAGGTAATGAAGTGATCAAAATAATAAGAAAGCAGTTTTTGTTCTAATCCAGCCCAAAACACAGGGTCAAAAGGTATACGTTGGACATAAATACCCTTACTGGTATACACAATAAAGTCACACCACTTTGCTCCAGTAACAGCCATTTGTCCTTGCACTTGAGCATAGTAAGGGTGGTCCTCTTTCAGTTTGCACTCCCTGTCACCTGTCTGTTTCATGAAGAACTTTTGATCCGTACAAGCATCAAGGGGCGTGACATGATGTTTTGTGTAGGGGCATTTCACTTCAGCTATGCCAAAGTAATCTGTGCAGCCGAAGTCGACTACTCTTGCATCAGGAGTAGCTCCGAGAATGGGACACCCCTTTGAAACAACAAGACCACAAGGGAGCACCTTAACAGGTGTACTTTTGTTAAACATATACTTTTCATACTCCCTTAATGCAACAGATTCAAACTTTTTTCCATGTTCTAACTGTTTTGAAGTAACCAATTTTGGATTGATCAATTGTTCTGCAAAAGTGTCATGATTTCTCTGTCGTCTAGAAATCAAGTGAAATTGAGAGGCAGTGAACCTGAATTTTCGCTCATCTTTCCATTTAGTACATTCAGCTTGTTTCCTTGTTTGTGTTTCAAGGTCATTGAGTTCATTTTCCTCTAACTTCAAAGATTGTATAAGTTTGTTGTCATTCTCACTCAAATTGTCAGGTAGTGCCATTTCATTAATATCCCTTAGAGGAAACCTTGGATAAGTGAGGGCTTGATTTTTAGTTACTTGGCTAAGTCTTGGTACACAGTCAATGGATGCTGTGGCCTCAAAGTGTGCCTCTGTCAGGGAAACTTGGTATGACAAGAAACAACCAACTTGACATTTGCCAAATTTTGTTTCTACAAGTCTAGTATGCGTCTGATCAATCTGTTCACTAGCCATTTGAGCCAGGCCCATATTAGGGTCAATTTGTTTCAGCTGCTCCTTTAGTTTCTGCTCTGCAGCTACATTATGTGTGGTTTTCATCCTGGCATCATATACAAGAGATTTGATGCCAGAACGTAATCTAAATTCTTCATCTTTTGTTTTTGTAACTTCCACTTCCATCACTGGCTGTGGTGCAATGTTCTTTCCTCCGCCCTTCTTGTGCCACTGCTGCAGTTGTGATGTACAGGCCAAGGAGGATTGCTGGTCCTGTTCCTCCATCAGGTCCTTGGTAGAATTACACGAAAATAACGTAAACTTGCACATCTTGAACATCAATGCCAACACATGGTTACAGAATCCGCTTTTTCCTGCCACACACGAACACGAAGCACTCTCCACTTCTCCTGACAAGATGCACAAGGCGATTTTCAGATTATGTGGGGGGTCATTTTTTCGAAAACTATGACAGCACTTCCCTTTGAAGAAGAAGTACTTCGAATCACTGGCACATTCAATATCTTCCAGATATTCGTCATCTAAGAAGCGCCTGGCCTTTACCAACCCCGTCGGGACGGTGTGATGATCAATATTACCAATGGTTTTCCCGGACTTCAACACGTGGTGATTCATTTGCAGTCGCGTGAACATTGGCATCTTCTCCAACGACGTTCCCCATCCAGTAGTTGGAAACTCTGCAGCCGCTGTACTTTCCTTGACAAGCTCTGAACTTGTGCCTTGCTTTTGCTTTCTACGGCTATATATTTTATGTGGATCTGGATCTATGATCTGTTTGTCCTTGCCGCTTCGTATGTACTCGTACACTCGTTTCACTAGCTCCGCTTTTGTCTTCAAACCTTTCCCTGTGTCTCCGCGACATTTCAGCCAGAATTTAAGTTCTGAGTTTTTCAACTCCTCAGGTTTTCGTCCAAGTAGAGAAGCGCCGGGAATATCGTTTTCCGTAAGAGGAATCGCATTTGAATCGCTTGAATTATCCGATGTACTCGCCATTTTCGGTGCTTGTGTTGTAAACAACAAGAGAAGCGACGCGACGCTGGCCTTTCTGGCCTAGTTTTCACGCCGCTCGAACCAGGTTTCGCGCGGGGTCCGCCATTATGAAAGTCGTGTATTATTTGTTTAATTATTTGCTGTAAAATATATTGCTTGGTGACTGATCATTCTAGTACATGTAGACTATATTTTATGGTAGGTCTGTAATTAACAATATTTTAATACCTCCAGGTAGCTTGAAAAAATTCCCCTTTAGTTATCTAGGAAAAGAAGGTGTTTTCTGGCTGGGCAGGTTAATCTTTTAATTTTTACCTCTTCAGTTGGCAAGAATTCTTGTAACTAAAATAATCATTAACTAAGAGAAGCAAGCAGTGGCCCTTATGGAGGCAGTGTGGCGAGTGTCCGGCACATGGGACTTGCAATCCGGCAGTCGCTCTGGCCACTTGCAGGATTCATTGTCGGTTGTCCCGAGTTCAAACCCTTGACCACGATTATAAATAGCCAACTGGTTGTCTCCCTGCCAGTTGGAGTTTTTAATCCTGTTATGTTCTATTTGGATTATTTGTTTCTTTAGTTACTATTTGAGTGGAAAGCCCTGTAAACAAACTTAATTAGTAAAACTAGTGACCCCTCCCCTCCCACCCCAAACAGAGTTTAATTTTGAGCACCATGGGTGGAAATGAGTCTTTTTTTAGCCACAACATTGCTGAGGGGAGTAGGGACGAAGGGATGAGCCCAAAGCCGATCAAAAAATTGTCGTAAGGAGCAGAGTCCTGTGTAAAAATTACTTGGAAGGGTTTTTCACACCGGTCCAAGTTCTTTTGGCCTCCATTGGAGGCAAGCAATACGTTAGAGCTGCTTATCCAAAGCTTCAATTCAAGTCTTTTTTGAGCTCTGAGGTCCATCTTGTTTGCTGTTTCAATGTGTTTTCTTACAGGAGGAACCCAGTTTTAAGCTATTGATGGATCTTCTGGCTGAGAGCATAGCTGGGGCCAAGTCTCTTCAAACTCAGGTTGATCAAAAGATATAATTATTTTGTTCCATCGGGGCTGTGCTCTAGCAGACTTTTGCCGTCGGGCGACGAGGAAATCTCAGAGTTTTCACACAAATCATGCTGGGCACCCTAGATTTTACAGTTTCAGAGCACTGGGCTCCCTTTAATTTTCCCTAGAGCACAGCCTTGTCCATGTTCTTCATTGCCACAGATATAGAACCTTGCATTGGTGGATCCAAACCTTCAGATAAGGGAGGGAGGGGAGGGGGTGCAGTGTCCAAAAAAATTTTTTTTGGCTCGTCAGGTCTCAGTTTGGGCTAAAAATACTTGGGGGGTGGCTGGGTCCCCCGGGCCCCTCCCCTGGATCTGCCCCTGCCTTGAGACTCATTTTGTTTGAGTTTCTATACACTACATTATTGTGCCCTTTTTGTATACCCCCGCCTATAAATCAAAATTGTACTCTCTTTTGACACCAGGAATATCTGTAAGAGGTAGCTTGATCTACAGGCTTAAATGATCTAATCTTAAAATTCATAAGTAGGTATTTCTAATGCTACTGTTTGTGTTTTCATTTTGGTGGACTGTGGGTTGAGTGAATAGGTTTTCTTAAGATTCAAATACATGTATTATTAGGTCCTAGTCTTTGCAGCCTTGTTGCTGCCGTAGACAAGGCATTTTGATTTTTATAGTGAGCTTAATAAATCTTAGTTTGTTTTTCTGATAAACAAACTTTTCATATATTTGCGGTGGCAAATACAAGGGAAGGCCCTTGGGATCAATTGGAAAACTGCCCACCTACCCCTCCCCTAAGCTAACATTAACACTTACTTTTCACTTAGGGCAAAATGATGGCTTAGGGGAGGGGTAGGTGGGCAGTTTCCCAGAAACCTAAATTGATCCGGCCCTTGGGGGTTGCATTCCTGTCCAATATAATTTTTCAAGACCGCCACCCTACTATTATGTGTGTCCCCCCTATCCTCAACACTGGATCTACCACTGATTAGCCTGTGGCACAGATGAAACCAAGCTGTGGTTATGTCTATCAGCAAAACAATACTGAAATCCTGGCTTGTTCTGAGCCTCTGCCTGTGTACCAGGCTTTGAGTACGCACCATGATTAGCATGTTAAAAAAGCCATTATCAATTTGCCAATCAGGTTGAAAGGAAAATTGAAACGCAATGGTGAGTTCCAGAACAAGGATATTGGCACTGCTTTGCAGGCATTACTAACTGGGGTTAGACTACGTCCACGACACAGGCTAGCACTAATCTGTCCTGCATGTACATGTAACCCTGTGATGGACTAGCAAACCTCACAGGGATACTAGCTAAATGATCCTGGCAAAGTGGGTTTAGCTTTAACCCTTTAAGTGCCAATATCAGCACGCAAATTCTCCAAAATGATCTCCATACATTTCCTTTATGAATCAGTTGGGAGAATTTAATAACATATCAAGGTATTTTCTCTTTGGTGATCATTTGTTAATTCTCATAATCTTATCTCTTGACAATTACTGGATATTGTTAGGAGAAAATTGATGTAGGTCACTTTTGGGGCTTAAAGGGTTAACTTTAATGAGACACCTGCAGGCTATCACTCTCCATACAATTTTGTAGAATCTACTGGCAAAATACAATAATACCTGACACAACTAATAATGAGTAGGGCATCTGAGCAGTTCTTTTTGTCACCAGGGATTAGATGCTCTTAAGGAAGTGGCAAGCATTAACCAAGAGGAAGACAAACAAGAGCCAGAGAGGTGTCGGACCTTTGAGGTAACTGTAATCCACTGTACATGGATGGGAATGTACCTTGTTGTGTGTCATCTATTTCTTCTTCACTTGCTTTCATGCCCAATGTAAATGGTCTTCAGGAACCATTCTGTTTTTGTTCCAGTCCCACCTGATCTGTACTCAACCCAGGAGGGCCCCCTCCTGGTTCCCCTTCATTCCTAGTTTCTAGGGGATATGGACTTCACCCCCTGGAGACTGAGCAGGACTCCTGTCCAAGGTAGCTACCCCCACTACCACTCGATCTTGTCTACCCCCAGGAGGCAGGGTGTCTCTCCTGGTCCACTTACCCCTAGATTTAAGTGCTTACCTGCCACCAATATTTTGCCCATTACTTTCTTTTGAGTTTTCCACTGGGTATACAACACAGAACTGCAATGCAAAACCATCCACCAATTGAAAGAGTTTATTAAGAAGTACAGTATTCTCATAATCAAAAAGTCTGGAAACACATCCCTCTCCAGAGTCTTCTGACCCTTTCTCTGGATCTTCAACTGCTCATGAGAACTAGACCAGAGAGCCAATCACTCCTGTCCTACAGTCTTTAAGTAGGCTACATACTTGTGGAGCAGAGGATAATTTTCAAACTTCTTCTTTTCCTTTATAAATTTGTTAACAGTAGTCTCATACCACAATATCTAACTATTCTGTTAACGTCTTATGCTCCAACTGTGACAATAGATGGATCGAAACGCACCAATTACTGATTACGAGTCTTCATAGTCAATAACATCACGGTTTAATTGACAGACGACCAATAACATCACAACATAATGGGCTAATCAGAGTATAATACCATCAACTGATTTGATACAACTCACTTTGACTCTGAAGATGACTACTTCACAGGTTGTCGAAACGTCAGTCACTGTCAACAACAACAGTCCTATTCAGGACTACGTTCAGCTAGACGATCAAACTCAACCTACTTTTGAAATGACTCCTGGGTTCAAACCTTTCACAAAGTCACTTAGATTAGCCTCTAAAAACCTTCTCAGTATTCCTAGATCTAACCTTAGTACATATGGAGATGGAGCCTTTTTAACTGCCGCACCACAGTTGTGGAATTAACCGCCAAGTCCTATCCAAAACTCAAGTTCTGTTGCATCATTCAAGTCTTATGTCTAATTTGTCTTTCTTTTTCAAACAGGCATTTTGGTAGTTGCCTGTTATGGACCATAGAACAAGTTTTATTTTATTTCATCTTTATTTTTTCTCTCTCTTTTATATTATTATGGCAGTACAAACATCTGGATGCCCAGAGTAGTAGTAGTAGTAGTAGTAGTAGCAGTAGCAGTAGCAGTAGCAGTAGCAGTAGCAGTAGCAGCAGCAGCAGCAGCAGCAGCAGCAGCAGCAGCAGCAGCAGCAGCAGCAGCAGCAGCAGCAGCAGCAGCAGCAGCAGCAGCAGCAGCAGCAGCAGCAGCAGCAGCAGCAGCAGCAGCAGCAGCAGCAGCAGCAGCAGCAGCAGCAGCAGCAGCAGCAGCAGTAGTAGTAGTAAATTCAGATAAATATAGATAATTTCATGTACATTTGATCTTAGTACCATTTAAATTAGTAACATTTTAGACATTTTTGTAAATGCATTTAGGCATATACAAAATGCATATTAAGAACTGCTATTATTATTATTATTATTATTATTATTATTATTATTATTATTATTATTGTTATTATTGTTAAACTGTATTAAGGTTTTAACTCTTGTTGTTCCTATACTCAGGTGATGACTCAGGGAATGGCTACTTCCAGCTTCAAAAATAGATTGTTTATCTCAGTTAACTATGTTGAAGGTAAACCTAAAACTGATTACAATTCTTACCTCAAAGCTTTGATTATGGCTATCAAAGTACCAATATTTTACAAACTTTGTACGCATTCAGTTTTTACAAGACAATTAAAGAAAGCTGAGGTCACAAGGAAGATTTCATGTTCAGTGACTAATCTCTTAACATTTTCCCACCAGTTACATATTTTAGCACCTTTTGCTGCCTCCCCAAACTGATTTGTTGTAAACCATGGACTCTTGTGTATTCAAAAAGAAATTGCAATGCAAGGTTTCGGAGTTAAGTCAAATGAGATGATAATAATAATTATTGTTCGCTGCTCCTTTTGAGTTAAAGTGGCCCTTGCAGCTTTTTTACGTCAGACGAGCAAATTTCACCACCAAGCCTCATTTTGAAATTGTCAAGTTGCAAAGTTTTGCATGCATAAATATATTCCCAAGGTAGTAGAGTTGAATAGAATAGAACAACCAAGCACAACAAGTGCAAATACAGAAAATTGTTCTTTCAGATGAGGCGAGGTGAAATTTGCTCGTATGATGTAATCATGCATAAGGGCCATTTACCTTTAACCCTTTAAGCCCTAAGAGTGATCAGCATGAATTTTCCCCTTATAATATCAATGCTTTAGAAAACAGAGTGGTCATGAGACTTGAGTACATGATCAGGGTTCCAAGATGTGTCTAATTACAAATTCTAATTGATATTTCGACAAATTCTCCCCACTATGTCTATTGAAAAAGTATAGGGACAGTAAATGAGAATCTCAATTTCAATATTAGGGTTTAAAGGGTTAAATTAAAAAGGCTGTTAGTTTAAAAAATTGACCATCAATACTGAGTACTTCATGTTCACTTAATGAGTCCTAAATGCCAACAGCGAAAAAAAAATGGTAAACTCATTTCAATGGATCCTAATTTTATTTAATAACATCACTTTAGTTAATTCTTTAATTTATAAATGGGTTTCCAAATAAAGACAACATTACTGAAATATCAAACAGGAATTTCAATGGAAACAAGTTTTAAGATGAGGTAATTGCATATGTACACAAGTTTGACACTGAATATAGAAAATGATTGCATATATGTACACAAGTTTGACACTGAATATAGAAAATGAGTTCTTAAGCAAGAGTTTGTTTGAAATTGAAGTTTTCAGCCTACAGGTGTGAGAGTTGCCAGCTGTTTGAATGAATTAATATAATCATATTTTTTTATCAGGCAAGATCTCATTTTTGAAGAATTTAAATGAAGCTTTAGATGTCAATAATACTTCAGATCAAAGCAAAAGTGAGTATTGTGAATTTGTCAGCAAGTATTTAACAGATATTTATTGTAAGTTTAAGCACATACACATCATCATCGTCATTATCGTCATCATCCCTCAAACAGCAGAACACCAGAGTGGACATGACATTCATGGATATTTCTTCCTGCACAACACGATTCATCTTTTGTAACCGGTTCATGGTTACAAGAGACTAAGATTTACGTATGTCACAGTTGATGTTGTATATCATATACTTACAGTTAGATTAGCTATTACAGTCAATTCCCGATAATTTGAACCTTTCAGGGAAATCGAAAAAGGCTCGAGTAAGCAGAAGTCTGAGTTACCGGGAGTTTGAAACAAATAACCGCAAATAAGAAAAAGGGATGGGGAATGAATGCAAGTATCATGCACACACTTCAAAACTTGATAAATACACAGTGCTGGACGCTGTATTTAAACTGGACTGACAAAAAAGTAAAGACAAAGAATACATGGTTGTTAAAATAATTTTAGTGTTTTGGACTGCAGTACAGTTTTGTTAGACTTGTCAGGCACTCTTAAGCGAACCATGTTTTAAAAAGCATGGTTGGAGTTATCCAGGGTAAATTTATATGGAAATGATCTGATGGGAAGCAAAAATTACTTAATTTGAGTCAGCAGGACGTTCAAGTTATCGAGGGTTCGAGTTACCAAGGATATGGGTAGTAATATTATTATGAAGGAAATCCAGGGGAAATCAATTTTGGTTCAAGTTAGCGATGGTTCAAGTTTTCGGGGATTGACTGTAATTTTAGTTTTGTTTCTTTTCTTCTAGTTGTTCAGTTAGTTAAATCAAAGGATAACATAAAACGATTACGACTGAAGATGGAGTCAAAGACTGCCAAGGATTTTGAGTTTGATGATGGCAAGGTAAAATAAAACTTTTTAATGATTTTTTTCTGCTTTAAAAATTGGGCCAGTAAAGTAAAAAATGTCTAGTCATTTTTACAAATTTGCAAACATGCCGTGTACAGGTAGCTTAGCACCAAAGTGTACCTAGTCTTTGGTCAATTACATTGATAAAACGTTTACAATAATATTAGTGTAGTCATTGTTTTAGATTTTGGGTCAATTTAATCAAACTTTTAAAAATTATTTATAAGTGTAGCTTTGATTATTTGTGAACCTTATTTTGAAAAAGTTTTATGAAATTGGTCCCTGAAAACAAAGCTGTACTTGTAAATTACACTTGAAAAATTTTTACCAAAAGGAACCCCTGTTGATATTTTAAGGTCCATTTGTAGTACAAACAGGAAAGAGTAAGAATTCATTGATGTAATATGGGTCCAAGTGTCACAGACTTCAAATCAGAAGGTTGCTTACAGTAATTTTGTTACAAATTAATATGGCGAGTCCTTGGACTCATCAAGCAAAAAGTCATGAATCCTAGTCCAGAATCACTGAGTCCCAGTTCAAGAAACAGTCAGTCCTAAACTGAATTTTTTGGGCCTTAATCTAACCATGCAGACAATTAATTATTATTGCAGTTAGCCTGCGTAGCTGGCGGTATTGTGTGGGTGCGAGATTAAAGTTTTGGCGGCGGAGCCGTGTTCCAAAAAAAGGGAGTAGGGATGAGGCGGTTGAAATACCACCTGCCAGAAAACCCCGGTATTTTGAATAGTCTGCACACCAGTGTGCAGAGAAACAGATTGGTCAAGGGCCATACATATGTCAATCATGTTAGATGATCCTTCGCATATATTTCCCAATTAAGGGAGCAGATGGCAAACTGGAAAAGACGATTGTGGTTTCCCCTTTAAAAAGAGCATAATTGATGACCAAATTGCCGAAATGGCGTCTTTAAACTTCACAGTGCTGGAATTGTTTTTATTTAGCCGTAAGAAACAAAGGTCAAAGAAAATTAAAACACTTTACAACTGCATCTGAGATCAAATCCTATCAGGAACACCTATAGAAGAATAAACCATAGGAATACTCAGTATGCATGTAACAAACCAGCTTCATGACCTCTTAATGTTAAGCCTAGTGTGGCAAAAAAAAGATTAACTCAAGTCAGAGTTTAGAATGATACATGCACTGTGTAGTGCTAGTAACCTTCGCGCGAGAGCTAAGAAAATAAAAAAACCTCTGTTCAAGCAAACTCACAAGGTCACGTTTCACATTATCACGAGCTTAGGAGTCGTGTTTAGCCTGTCAATGCTTATTTCTAAACTGTCTCGCGCGAAAATAATCGGAAGTTTCAAATTGCAGGTTTCTCTTTGATTGGCTGATTTAATTGGGATCAGCTAAGGTGACAAAAGTGGGCGGCATTCGAAAAATCATGGTTCTCTGGCAGGCGGTATTTCTCGCGGCTTCGCCGCTCGTGACGGCTCCACCGTATAAAAAATACACAAATATACCTGGTTAAACAACAGCCACAGAAATCACACGAACAGGATATTCTACAAAAAAATCTTCAGATCAATTGATTGACCTTTGCGTCCCACAGGAGGCATGCCATGAATTATTTTGTGTATTTGGCACTTTTTATGCATCAAGGATGCAGGACACAGGGATAACAAACTCACTGTGTTTAGCTGTTCTAAATTTCTGTTCATTTTATCTATTATTTCTTCTGTCTCAGTCTCGTGAGGTCTTTTGTCAACTTGTTCAACAAATGAAGAACCAACATTCAGAAAACACCAAGAATCAAGCATCAGTTTTTATTGGGACATGGAACATGGGTAAAATATTTTGACTAGCAAAATGCAGCTTTGCCTTTAAGGTGGCTGAACACAGTTTTGCAGGCAGTCAGCAGTAACTCGAGTGACGGCTTGTGTTTTAAATTAGACAAACAAACATGGCGGCGAAAAAGCAATGGTACACAGAAGCCGATTTCTCAAAATCTACTCATTAAAATCTTGTGATATTTGGCAGAATTTTTACTTTTATCATATTTTGAATGATGAGAACTTTAAAATGGAAGTTGAACAGCCGAATTTTGTGACACATTTAATCATTACACTACAATTATTATATTATTATATATGATTATCTAAAAACCCGTCTGTTAAAATGTGGTCAAATAAGTTTCAAATGATAATGATTAATTATGGTAAGCTGTGTGCAAGTTCATACAAAAATCTAATGAGCGAGTTTTATGTAAACTGAGCAAAAGTGAAATTTTAATGTTGTATTCAATCGTTCATGTTGCCATGGAAACTACGAAAGCGTCAAATTTTACCAGTCAGTCAAAATTTTTCATCAGTATATTTTTCACTTGCCAAGTTTCAGCTTGTGAGCTGCAACCTTTCTCTTACCATGATTTGGCAAATGACCTATACTCACAAACTGCCAAAACTGTGTTCAGCCACCTTAACTGGTGTGAGTTTCTCAGAAAATAGATTTTACGTCAGCAGTCATGGTTGTGACACTGAAAATGGTGCGTCTATCTGGCAAAAATAGTAATCATTTTGAGTCGTGCCCACAAAAGTAGGCCCTGGTATGCAGTACATGTAAGCAGTGGGTATAAAAATTTCAGATCAACTTAGGTTTCTGGGAAACTGCCCACCTACCCCTCCCCTAACTCAACGTTAACATTTGCATCTCACTTGGGGCAAAATGTTGGATTAGGGGAGGGTAGGTGGGCAGTTTCCCAGAAACCTAAATTGAACCAAAATTTCTGATGACCAACCCCATTATTGTTGTATTAAAGATTACCCCAATGGAACTAGCTGGGTGTACTTACCATCTACAAGGGTTTTATTTGAGGCTGTGGGGTCTAACATTTAGACCGTTTCCTTACCATATCATATCTGGTACTTTGTCACCATATTATATTTACAGATTTCTTTTTCGTTATTTAAGCGTGGCATTGTGTTGTTTAGGTAGTTGCCACTACAGTCTCAAGAACACTGGAAAGTGCATTTCCAAGATTTTGATTTCGATAATTTTCTGAGGATTGGAGGTTGGAGGTTGATGCCCCCAGATCCCCTAGGGACTCGCATCTTTGTCACTTGTAATCCTTCCTATGGGAGATAGGGTGGAAAACTGTCGAAAAAATCTGGTATCTATCCCTCATATTTTTAGATGTGCTTGCTTGGCTGTTTGTACTGCACAACTTTGCTAGGATGAGCCATGTTTAAAAATGCCCTTTACAGTGATGTTTTGTGTATTTTTAGGTAATGCTAATCCTCCGGCTGACCTTAGATCCTGGTTTAAGTGCCAGGGTTCTGGTAAAACCATGGATAGCTCTTTGGCTGAATTTCCTCATGATATCTACGCGATTGGCACACAGGTACAGTGTGTGGGATGCAAAGTAATATTTTCAGATTTTTTGAGTTTCTTTGAAAAACAAGACATGGAAGTTATTGTTAATCTACATGCCATCAGGCACTTATGACTTGCAGGCCATAGTGATAACTCCTTTGTTAACACAGTAAAATTCAAAGTGCTATAATTTCCTGCAGATCTCTATCAGTGAGTGGCATAGATAAAATAAACGGCTAGATTGCAGAGCACCTGGCCTAACTTGAAAACTGGTCACGCGGTCCGGCTGTCGTCTTATTTGCATAATAAATTCTGAATTAATTAGACTGCGGAAGTGTGCGAGTGCAGGAGCACTAGTATACCCTGTTCTATAACCACGCTAGTTACTTGACATGGACTGCGGGAGCACGAATTGTATTTACAGAGAAATTTACAAAGAATGTACGAGCTCATTAACGTTTAGCCACCCAGTAATTTTGCAGTTTTTAATTGCTGCTATTTTCTTCGTTACTGATTGCAAAGAGCTGAAACTTGCACAGCTGCATAAATTAACCAGCTCTTTTCTGAATCTAATAATTGGTATATACGGCTACATGTTATATGGGTTAACTTGTATGCTAATGAGCAAAAATGTAAACAATGACGTCACCATGAATCCGCCTATTAAACGGCCAGTAATCAAAGTCCTAAAATAAATACAGAAAAGAATGGGAAAGTAAACCTTAATTAAGAGACCGCAGCCACCTTTTGGCTATCCCAACAAGAGTTCTGCCATTCTTGTAGCCTTTGTTAAGCGGTCATTAAGTGCTTGATTCGCTTAGTTTGGCTTCATTTCAAGAATATACTGAGGGAAAATACAGTCCTTCATAGAAGGAGACGACGGATTGTGGACCAGTAATGCTGCTGCCGTCGCTGGTTTGTTCCAAATGTGCTGATTTATGACAAACTCTATTGAGGGGCCAACTTCCATGAAGCGGCCACTTGCCGGTACCCCGAGGGTGGCCGCTTGATAGAGGTCCAACTGTAGATTATTTTCCTTCCACTTAACTTGAACCAATCTCATTGTTCCAGGAGTGTCCAATTGGTGAAAAGGACTGGATTGTTAGAATTAAGGACCAGCTGAAAAAACTATTTCCAAGCAAGGAATTCTGTTTGGTATGTTGGACATCAGATTTTATTGGTTAACAAAGTATAATTAGTGGACGTTCAGTGTAAAAGTCCATGGCAAGAATGACTGTTTCCGTTTAAATCTCTGTTAAAAAGCAACAGTTTTATGTGACCAAAAACTTGGAACATTTTATAGTTGTTTTTATTTCAGGGTAAACGGTCAGGAATTCACAGCAAATGTTGATAGATCAGAGGGGCTGAATTTCTCTGTTTTCTCAGTAAGTGTTATCAGCCTCGGCTGATAACAAAGTTTCCCTCAACCTTGATTATTCCGGATATAACAAAAACCTCATCCACTTATTGTTTAATATTCTTTACTATCAATATTTATTAATTTTAGGTCAGCACCTGCACACTGTGGAGCATTAGATTAGTTGTCTTTGCCAATCAAGATCTGAAACACATGATATCACATGTTCAACAGTCTAGTGTCAAGACTGGAATAGCCAATGCTCTCGGTGAGTTTTCAACTTCTTTGGGAATAACTTTAATTTGTTTAACCCTTTAAGCCCCAAGAGTGACCAACATCAATTTTCTCCTAACAACTTCATCAGATCATCAAGAGTAAAGGTTATGAGAATTACTAAATTGATTACTAAAAGGAGAACACTTTGATCTTAAACCAAATTCTCTCAAATGTTCTTAAAAGAAACGTATGGAGATCAGTCTGGAGAATTTGTATGTGGATCTTGGGGCTTAAAGGGTTAATGTTTATGCAGTTGAGGCGAATGATGGGAAGACTCTTACTTAGTCTCTGTACGGCGTTTTCCCAGGCCCTCTCGATCAATTCATTCCGGTAACGTATCCGAAGCGAACGGGCGGGAAACAAGCGGGAAACACATCTTCGCTTGGACCACGTGACCTGAAACGCTTTGGCCGCGCGAAATAATGAGGCCTAGGGACTAGGCAAGGAAGACTCGACGCACATACAGCGTTTCCTAAGTCTTTTTAGTGACTCGTCCCTTGTATAGACCTTATTCACGATACCCGTCATCTTTGCGCGCATTTTAATTGATAAAAACAATGTCACGTGGTTTCTCAGGGGGCAAATAAGTGAAAAAATTGCCAATGGAAGAAATCGCGGTAGAGTTTGTTTATTCTAGACATCAGGAAATGAAGATCTTTTCATGTTAAAGATGGGTGGAAGTGATCATCGTTACTTTTTTGTATGCGGTAGCGACCGTAGATGTCTTCATGGCGAACAGTAATCTTGCCAAGACGCCATGTGTACATTTTGCATGACTATGAAATCGTCGTCTCATTTTGATAATAAACAAACTCGACCGCGATTACTTGTATTGGCATATGTTATCACCTGTTTGCCTCCTGAAATACCACGTGACATAGCTTTTATCCCATCGATCCAAGAGCGCGTGCAAAGATGGTGGGTATCGTGAATAAGGTCTATTAGCAGTTAAGCTAAAAGTGTTGTTTCAGTTTACATTATTTTCACTGTTTCCCTGCTGATTTGACTGATCCTCGTTTAGGATGTTTTATGTGAGTAATTCATTTCATTTTTTTTGCGCTGTTGCTCATAAAAGCCATACAACTGTACAATATCACAGATTTCACTCATTCGCAAACAGCAAGCAAACACGAGAATGAAGTCGCCTCAATAATTCCACCCAGGTTAACAGACAAAATGAAAAAAATTAGCCAAATCTCGGAACCAAACAGACTGCAAGATTTAGGGAATTACGTCCGTGTGGAAATAAAGAAAAAGTGATTAAGCTTAACATGTCTTTGTGTTGTAATGGGATACTACCTCGTCAGTACGACCAGTTGGTAACGGAAGGCCTTAGATAACAATGACCTCAACCAGGTTGGCGTCCAGCAGTTTTAGTGAGAACAAGGGTTTGGTTGGGGTGCTCAGTCTCGCGGGCTCATAAAACCTCGGTCATTGTGATTGGAAGGATTTTTGTTGATAACGCCCTAGCCTGCAGGCACGCTCGCCATTTTGAGTGGTGGACATGATATCCCCCTGATAGAGAATATTGATACTGTGATTTCACTAAGAGGAGCAAGGGAAGGTGCAGTGGTGAGGGCGCTCGCCTCCCACCAATGCGGCCCAGGTTCAAATCCCAGCGTAGACGCCATATGTGGGTGGAGTTTGTTGTCGGTTCTCTCCTTTGCTTCGAGAGGTTTTTCTCCGGCTACTCCGGTCTTCCCCTCTCCTCAAAAACCAGCATTTACAAATTCCACTTCGACCAGGAATCGGGTAGACGAAGAACCACTTTGTGGATGTGCTACCTCCAAATCATTATTTATTTATTATTATTTATTTATTTACGAGGATTCCACTGTATACCTAAGATGTTCATTATGTCTTCTTCGATTTCCAGGTAACAAGGGAGGAGTGGGCATTTCTTTCTCTCTTGGACCACTGTCCCTGTGTTTTGTAAACTGTCATCTTGCCGCAAGGGCGTCTGAGGCCAGAAAGTTAAGGTTCGTGTTTGGTAAGCGCGTGGAATATCATGCAGCCATATAGGCTAAATAGCTCAGCAGAGGCAACAACAACAAAAAATAACTTTCATGACTGTCTTTAAGATACCTGAAACACAACGAGTTTGGCAGCTGCACTGAAATGTAACCGGAAAGAATAATGCCTTTATATTCGCAATTTAAAATACATTGTGTTTAAAAGTAGGTTGAGTTCGATCGTCCGGGTGAACGTAGTCCTGAATAGGACTGTTGTTGTTGACAGTTTCAAACCTTTCACAGTTTTACATTGTGTTTAGTTACAGACCTTTCTCCGAGCCATCAAAGGCTATCTCATCCTAACGGAATTCTTCTCCAATGATTGCAGCAATTTTAGCATCGTGAGCCGTCGTTTTGAATCAAGCATGACTTCATTCTGTGCAACGTGGAATTGGCGAGATGATCAAGAGGCCAGAAAATTTGATGCTGTTGCCATATTTTCCAATGAAATTTGTAAATGGAGGTGGCCAGTTAAACCATCGACTACCAACCATACTTAACTTGCGAGCAAGCTCTCCATGGCGCTCTTTTCGCCCTGCCGTCAGAGAGCCTCAACAGAGAGCTTGCTCGTAGGCCAAACAATAGCAAACATTCCTGCCAGTTAAGCATCTCACCAATTCCACCTAGGCTCGATTATCAGTCGCTGTTCGGGAAATGAGCCCGCGCTACTCCCCTGGAAATCGAGCATACAATTCCACCTTGCACAGACTGATGTTTAAAACTGTGCAATGAACTAGGCTTAAATTTAAAACCGGAAAAGGTTAATCACCATATAGTTTGTGTCAATTGCAGGCGGAATCAAAATTTTCTCGATATTCTTAGTGGACTGAACCTTGGCAAGAAAGGTGTGTTTGGTATCACACATCAGTTCCATCATGTCTTCTGGTTTGGTGATCTAAACTACAGAATAGATTTGGATGTTAAGGTGATGGCCGAGGGTATCATCTGTGGCCCAATATCTACATACAAATTCCCTAACCCTTCAAGCCCCAATATCCACATACAAATTCTCCAAACTGATCTCTATACATTTTCTTAAAGAATAAGTTGAGAGAATTTGATGAAAGATCAAAGCATTTTCTCTTAGGTGATCGATCTATTAATTCTCATAACCAAATCTCTTGACAATCAATGGATATGGTTAGGAGAAAATTGATGTTGGACACCATTGGGACTTAAAGGGTTAAAGAATTAGTTGCGAAAATTTGATAAAATATCTCAGCATTTTTTAAACAGATCCATCCTCGGAGACCCAGGGGCAGACACTAAAGAGCTTTAGATTTGAGGAGGACAACGACTAGAGTACAAGATTTAACTTAAACTTTTTGCGCGTGTTCTAAAAAAAAAAGACACCCCGGAAAGCTTCATTTTACTTTTTTTCACCAAAAAAGTTAGCATGATTATTTATACCTGAAGGAGGTCGAGCCCTTTCCCATTAGCAAAATGATAAAACTTCTTACATTTGATAATACTTAGATAATACTTACAATACTGGGCCTAGTTGTTCGAAGGCCGATTAGCGCTTAACCCGGGTTTCTTTTTCTTGTGTTCAAAAATATTTTCTCGCATAATTTTGTCTGTTATTTTTAGAGCTTCCAATCATCAACTTGTAGACAAAAAGAATTACAACTGAAATGCTTTTTAAGCTTTCAAATCTGAATTCAAATCTCGCGCTAACCCTGGGTTATCTTAACCCAGCTTTGAACAACTCGGCCCTGGACTCTAAAATCCCTGAAAAATGCATGCCAGTTTATACCTCTAAAATGTAGCCTCGGCTGGCAGGGGTACAAAGAGAAATCCAAAATCTGGAAATATTGAAGACCAAGAGGAATCTTAAATGTGAAATCGTTGAAGAGGGAGGATTTCTGGAATGACGAGTGGTCGAAGTGACAGAGATACTTGGAGGGAAATCTAAATTATAGATTCCTTGAGAAGTCAGGAATTTGAAATGAGAAATGGTTAAAGAGAGGGAGACTAATAGAAGAATCTCGCTTGTGGAATGCTTCGTTTGAAGACATCTCCATCTTCGGTTTGAATTTTCCATCAGACAACGACTGTCTATTGGACACGAGCAACGTTAGAGAACAAACAAAAGCAGGTTGCGTTTTGAGTCAGATGTTCAATGACTGGATCAAATACCACTGTTATTACAGTAGCATACCTGATATCAAAGATATACATTTTAGAAATTCATTTTAGTGTCACTGATATTCGGGATCAATTTAGGTTTCATGGAAACTGCCCACCTACCCCTCTCCTAAGCCAACATCATCAATTACTTCTCTCTTAGGGCAAAATGGTGGCTTAGGGAAGGGGTAGGTGGGCAGTTTTCCTGAAACCTAAATTGATCCGATATTTGTATAGTTTCTTGGTGTTTTCGTTTAGGAAGTGCTGGCTGGTGTCAAGTCTCAGAACTTTAGCAAAATGAAAATTCACGACCAGTTGAGGGTGGAGAAGGATAAAGGGAATGTTTTCCTCGGATTCGGTAAGATTTGTGATTTTGTGCGTGTAAACCTATCCTCGGAGGCCTTGGGGCTTTCAGTGGGATCGGGAGGAACAGCTTCATTCTTCCGCCCATCCTTTAAAAGTGTTGTCGGCCCGTTTATCCCAACCTGACTGACTGCCAGTTGGCCTCCGAGGACATGTGAACCAGACCCACTTGTCCATAAAGACTTTATGGTCTTCTTTACTACTCTTTATTATTCATCGGCAAACTAAGCAAACAATAATGAATAGCTAAAAATGAAAGTCGCTGGAACAGACCAAAGAAAACAATGGCATAAACAACTTTATTTCTCATGCAGTTTCCTAACACAGGGCCTTCTTTACCTTGATTGCATCTTCCGAGTTCAAAAGAACGTTTACCTGGAAACGAGGCATTGAGGGTTAATTATCATAAAGACAATAATGACCTAATTTGCTACCAATTTGGGAAAAAGGTGTATTGGAAATGCTTTGTTGGCTTTTTGTTTCCCGTGCTTAGGCTTGTTGCCATTTGTACACTGATATTTGTAAACATAGGCACGTTAAACGTGCATGAGCTATTTTGAATGCTTCAGTGTAACTTTAATGCTTCGGTGTAACCTTACCAAGAGTGATGAATCTACCTCTTTCATCCTAAATGTAGATTGGGTTTTTGTGCGAGATTGCGTATTGCGGTACATAAATGAAAACGCGAAACACTCAGCTGAGTCGATCCTCAAGCTATATATTCACTTTCCTGTGTCTTTGCCTGTTACATCAGGTGCAAGTTAAACAAATCGTTAAAGTGAAATAAATCTCTACTCACCAAACGTTGATTAGAAGGAAAACTCTAAGGTTTCCTCGGAGTTTCTTAAGCCAAAATGTGACTCATCGAATACTGAATAGTTACGAAATACCAGGATTTTTATCATTGTGGTAGATGGTTGCATCATCATAATTCACGAGGTTTTCACGTGCGATTCTACTCAGTGAAACAGTCTTTAACTCCGACAACTTATTTCTTCATGTTTTAAAAGCTATTGCTTCTCAAAAGACAAGAGCCTTTTTTAAGGCATTGGTTACAAAACGAAACAGGTCTTCATACATCCGAGTTACTATTTATCATTGTGAAAAGCCAATCTGCATGAGATGTACAGTCACACGGCTGGCACGTGGAAGTGTTGGACTTTGCCCCCTTTCCTCGTTCGTACGTGAGGGAATTCGAGTTATCACACAGTAAACTAGTAAACAGAATTATAAAAATAACTCACGCACACAATTTGCACGTGAAGATGTTGGTCTTTCGCCCTTTTACAATTAAAGGCAAATTCTTTACTACGAAATTTTCTCAAACGATTTTAAGAAATCACCTCGGCTTCATTACAACATCTGCAATTAAATTATGTCTCATGCAACGTCAAGGTTGATAACCTAACATTTATTAACATTTGTGAAACAGTCTTTAACTCCGACAACTTATTTCGTCATGTTTTAAAAGCCATTGCTTCTTAAAAGACAAGAGCCTTTTTTAAGGCATTGGGTACAAAACGAAACAGGTCTTCATACGTCCAAGTTACTATTATTATTGTGAAAAGCCAATCTGCATGAGATGTACAGTCACACTGCTGGCACGTGAAAGTGTTGGACTTTGCCCGCTTTCGTGGTTCGTACGTGAGGGAATTCGAGTTATCACACAGTAATCTAGTAAACAAAATTATAAAAATAACTCATGCACACAATTTGCATATGAAGATGTTGGTCTTTGGCCCTTTTACAATTCGTACGTAAAATAGAGGCAAATTGTTTTACTACAAAATTTTCTCAAACGATTTTAAGAAATCACCTCGGCTTTATTACAACATCTGCAATTAAATTATGTTTCATGCAACGTCAAGGTTGATAGCCTAACATTTATTAACTTCCAAGAAAATTATCAAACTGCCGAAATATATTTCTACTTATATCATGTTTCTCCACTCAATATGACAGTATCTAATTATTGTGTCAACTAGCTTCTTCCAATTTTATTCCCTAACGCTACTGTTTCTACTTAAGTTACGCATCTTTACTAAATAGAACGAAAAAGGTCGGTTGAACTTTGTAAGCGAGAGAATAATATTTTTAAAGCTTGTTTACAGGATTAACAATACTCGATACAGCTTTCAAAAAAATAAGCTGCCTTTTAAACTTCTAAAACCACATTTTATAGGGCGCATACTTTCGAATTAAAGTCTATATCTAAATATCAATTATTGCTTCATTGGAAGAGATTTGAAAATATATGATCTTTTACACTCTACCCAGTTCAGCAGTTGTAGCAGGTGAAACAGAACTCATACCGACGTGCGTTGTACCGATAGCCGAATTAGGTCAGAAATGCCTCGAAGCAGCATCCACACCTAAATATGAACCCTTAAACAGCTGCATCACTGTTCACAGCGTTTGAATCGTGAAGATATTTTATGTAATGCTTCCAAACACCTGTACCCGTAATAAAAGACGAAAAAATTGTGAAGGATCAAGATGGCGGTCTCAAAGTGCCCTTGTTCGACCTTTACCAATGCCATGTTTAAATAGATGCCGAGATCTCATTGGTTCCTAAACATCATCTAATAGTACCTTCAACCTTATTGGCTCTTGCAACAAACATCCCAACATACAAAGCCACAAAGATACATACGCTCACACCACTGACATATGAGCTATTTTTTCAAAATAGCTCAATAATTGAGTAGTTAGCAACGCTGACATGGCACATTCCATTTTAATTTTTTAGAGGAAGAAGTCATTAACTTTCCACCAACATACAGGTACAAACGAGGAGGTACCGAGTACATCTCGGAGAAAGTCAAGAGAACCGGGGTAGGCATGCTTTGTCTTTATTACTTTTAGAATAGAGTGTTTTCACATGACGTCACAGCAGCCATATTGGTGTTCCAAAACAATGAAACGGCGGCCATGTTGGTGTTTTAAACCAATCCTGTGGGAGTTGAACTCTTTTCTTATGTAAACGTTTTCTTTGTTCCAATAAATTTACATAGATGCTGGCCACGTGAGTGAAAACGCTCTATAAGTTCGTGGCAATTTATAGCATTTTTATGTTTTTTTCGTAAGTTGCGTTTAAGTTTGCTTAGAAATAATGAGTTCAGTGCTGCTGAAGGTTTTTTGACGGCAGAGGAAGTAGTGCTTAATGAACTTAAAGAATTTGCGAGCTAATGGTTCTTTACTTACTGAATATATTCTTTTTATGGATTAAAAGTAATCTTATGGAAGGTTATGTATTTTGCAGGTGCTGACCAATGTACCATCATGGTGCGACAGAGTACTTAGACATTCTTTCCCACAGACCAAGATCACTGCTACTTCGTATGGTGGGTGCATATACTCCGCAGTCAAGACATCCGGTAGTTAAAATTCTAGAAACTTCCCAACATTGAGTGACAAATAGTGCAATGTAAAGCACTGCTAAAGAGGGCCACACCTTAAGATTGCATCCACGGACTAGAAAGTAACAACTACATACTAAATCAACTGCACCATGTGAAAGTGGTTTCATTTGATTGGTAATACCATATAATTTTGCTGGCTGATTCAAGAGATTTAACTGCATTGCATGCCTCTATGAAGTTGTCAGGGTGTCAAATGATAAACACCCTAAGGATATTTAATGTTTCCCTGGCCTAGACAGGACAAACCCCTTTATAAAACGGGCAGCCAGAGTTCGTCCCTGCCTACTATTCTGTCTTATTATAGGGCTGAATTTGCGAGCGGGAAAATTGAAGTCAATCTTGTGTTGTGATTGGCTGCCCGATAGGGTAAGAGGGGCCTATCCTGCCCGCTAGGGATTTCCCGCATTGGTCCCGCAAGGAAAAGTTTGTATGGCCATGCAATTCTCTGTTTCACTGTCACGCAATCAAAATTATAAAAAGCAAACCATTACATACAGAAAGTCCAGAATCTGGGAAATGAGAAAAAAATGTATACAAGGCAGCCCCCCCTCCCTGTACCGGTTTCCGGCATAGAGTTGAGAGTTTATCCCAGGCAGCTAGTTAATGTATCTGGTCCTTTTTTGTGTAGGTTGTCCCGTTTATATCAGGACGAGTGACCACTGGCCTGTTTTCTGTACATTTGATATGTCCCTGCCCTTCACTGTTTCACCAGGTATGTTTGCCTGTTTGCTTTGTTGTACAGTCGAACCCCTCTGCAATAACTTCCTTGGACCTAAAAGGGGGCTATGCCAGGAGTATACTGTTGGTTTATGTTTTGTTCCTTGCTTTCGTTATTACCAAAATTTACGTTTTTAAAAGCTAGTAGTCATGAGACCCATTTATGGAGTATCCATTGCTAACTTTAAGTTACTCTTGTATAACTGGTATGGTGTCTATAAAATTAGACCCATTTATGCAGTATTCCTTGCTCACTTTATGACCTTAAGTTACCCCCGCATAAGTAGTATAGTTTGTATGAAATTAGACCCATTTATGCAGTGTCCTTTGCTCACTTTATGATCTCAAGTTACTCAGACATAAGTAGTATACCATAGTATGTATGAAATGAGACCCATTTATTTAGCGTTCCTTGCTCACTTTATGATTTCAAGCTAACCCCGCGCAAGTAGTATGGTTTGTATGAAATTAGACCCATTTATGCAGTGTCCTTTGCTCACTCTATGATCTCAAGTTACTCAAACATGAGTAGTATACCACAGTATGTATGAAATAAGACGCATTTATGCAGTGTTCTTTGCTCACATTATGACCTCAAGTTACCCCCGCGTAAGTGGTGTTGTTTTTATTAAATTAGATCCATTTATGCAGTGTTCTTTGCTTACTTTCTGACCTTACCCCCGCGTAAGTAGGATAAAGTGTATACAATGAGACCCATTTAGGAAGAAGTGTTCATTGCTCACTTTATTACCTCAAGTTACTCAAACATAAGTAGTATAGTGCGTATGAAATGCGAACCATTTATGCAGTGTTCATTGCTCACTTTCCGACCTCAAGTTACTTTAGCATAAGTGGTATAAATTGTATGAAATGAGACCGATTTACGGAGTGTTGTTTGCTAGTGGGTTCTATGTCATTTGAAATTATTGTCTTTTTTTCATTAGAGGAAACTATTCCAAAGAGCCCGCTGTCCGAAGGATGTGAAATAATATTTCCCAAGATCAGTGCAACGGTGAGGTAGTTTTTCTGACAAGACTCTGTTAGAGCGGTTTTCATTTGAGTGTCGAAAAGTAATTGGTTTTGCACTTTCTACACGATGCGATTGGCTTAAACGATTCGCGCCACCTTTTCATCCAATCAGAAGTAAAACCAAAGCCAATTGTGACGCGCTCGCACGCATTTTCCCGCGCTTTACGTCAGCCACATGTAATTACTTCGAGTTTTGATTGGTTCAATGTATTGTCTGTGTCCTATGTGATTGGCCAGAGTAATTACTTTGGTTTTGGTTTTACGACACTCAAACGAAAACCACTCTAAGACCAAATAACTCTTGAACCTTTCGTTGACCCATTTGAGAGCCAACCATATCGGACATTTTCGATATTAGGTTCGGTCAAGGATTTAGTAGAGTCGTGAAGTAAACCAAAAACAAATCATTTTTCTCATGCGTTAAGTTAAGTATCGATCTCAAATGTTTTGCCCTTGGCCTCATTTTGAAAGTGAGGATTTTGTAACTTGGAAATGACCTATCCTTTATATTTATGCTCTTGCTTTTTTTCTACAGATCAAAACCAACAGTAAAACTCAATTTTATATCGAATTTCACTCCACATGCTTGGAAGGTAACTGCTTGTTCTTTCTCGCAACTGAACAAGCTCACTTAACACATTGATTACACTTTGCCATTATTTGCACTCTTAAGAGTCGCAAAATGTCAAAAAATTAACGATCTATTTGGGGAGTTTTTTTTTTGACCCCATTTTGGGGAAATGAAGTTGTATGGATACCAAAGGTTGGTGTAATTATAATTAAATTTAGACCCTGTTCGCTAAAGAGCCTCCAGTAGGTCAGTGGTTAGACCGTCCATTTTCTCGGAGGGTTGTGAGTTCGAATCTCATCTGTAGCTAGGAAATTCTGGGGATGTTTCTAGGAGAAAATCTCCCGTGTGTGGTATGGAAAATAAATATTGCATAACCCATGCGTTGTTGGTTTCATCTTTACGCTAGACTTATACGCTACCGAGAAATTTTTGTAAGTTGGCTGAGTACTAGGTCTCTTAATTTGCTAATTTCTTTATTGTTTCTCTCTATTTTTGAAGAGGTGAAAAAGACGGACAAGAATACTATTTTAAAGTTTGTTAAAAATGAAAAGTCTGGAGGGCAGTATTCCTGTCCTGAATGGAATAAGGATGTTATTCCTCATGTAAGTATGATAGTCATTACAGAAGTTGTATTCATCGTACGTTCTTGAATTTACAATTGTATATCTCGTGTTGAAAAATATTTTACGAGTGAGCGCAGCGAACGAGTGAAATATTTTTCAGCTCACTCGTGAAATATTTTTCAACACTCGAAGAGAAATTTCGTATCTCTGCGCGGCCATGTAATATCCTCTATTTATCTCCCACTCAACAGGATATCACGTAGGCCCGCTCTCAAGTCCGCTCATCGCTAGGACATTTTACCGGTTACCCATATCTATTTGAAGAGACATTATGAAGAAACGTTTTTTTCTCAAAGGAAACACGGATGCAATACTCTGATTATTGTTTTTGGTTTTTCAGCTCCATCCCATAATATCAGACCATTATTTCCTGATGGAGCAGCATCTATTACTAGCAGTCAAGTCTGCTGACAATGACGAATCTTACGGTAACAGCAGTGACGAGGCTTAGTTACTTATGTATTTAATCACTTCCACCATATGGTGTGGAACACACAACAGCGCGGGGCTCCAATGTAAGTGTGTCCTTACAGATAACCCACCCAACCCAGGAGAGGTTGACTGCACCACCGGGGTCTACGTCCCCTACTCTTTTCGAACAGTGGTGAGGGTTCTTTTACGTCCCACAAGAACCAGATAAGTGAAAGTGCTGTGAGACAGGACTTACGGTTTTTCGTCCTTATCCGAGAAGACTAGAAAGTCTAACCATTTGCAGATGTCGTTGCATAGGCAGCATTTTCTTCTCAGTTATTTAAAGGTTTGGTCCGGTCGGGGATTGAACCTGAGACCACCCGCTAAGCAGACTGGCGCTCTCCCAACTGAGCTAAACAGGTGGCGGTGGTTACAGTAGAACCCCGGTAACTGGAACTCGGAGAACTCGAATTCCCCACTATCTCGAGCTAAATTTCGTTTCCCTTGATCATAATTTACCACTGGATTTGCTTCGATAACTCGCGGATTTGTTGTTCCTCATCTACCACACATGCCATTCCATTGGCTTGATCGTCTTGTCCTGTAATCGGTTAAAACACTAAAACTAACACTACAGCATTTTGATGTAAATTAGTGCAACGAACAGATCACGTATTGGACAGTCATTTCCCTGTATTATAACAAGAAACCATGATCGTGTTACAGTTTCTGACGAGATAAGTTTAATTTTCACTGTACTGTATACTGAAATGCTGAAAATCAGTTAACTATTAACTCTATAACTCTAACCCACACACCCCCCTTCCTCCCTCTCCCTATTTCGAACTGTTTTTCGTCTCCTTCGGAGTTCGAATTACCGGGGTTCTACAGTACTTTTCGTTACTCGGAGTTGCTTCACTAAAACTTTGTTCACAGTCTGGGCTCTTGCGGGAAGGATTCCTTCGTGTATTTGTTTTTTAATAGCGGAGCTCCCATTGTACACCGTAGGTACGAAAATAAGGAAAATTATTGGTGCGAAAAACTTTCGTTATCACGCTATTGTAGGTAAGGCCGCTGCATGTAAACCAGTGGGAATGTCCGTGCATATCCTGCTTATGTGGCAGGAAATCGTAAAGGCATTCTTCGGTTATAAATTTCGAATATCCTAACTTCAAATTTTATCACAGAAATTATGTGAAAATAAGGGTGCTGGCTACGAGTCTGTGCTTAGTCTGTGTCTGTGCATACGTCCTTGATTGCCTCAAAACAATGAGATATAACGTGAATTAGAATTGCGTCCGCACTTTTTTAATCTGTGATTACCACTAGTTAATACTAATAATTCTTCTTCATTCTACAGGAGAATGCTGTATAGCCCTAAGGACCATGATCAATGTATTTCCACAGGAACAAGAGAAAGTACTTACTCACCTTGGGGAAAAAACGGGAGAAATTACGTGAGTTCTCGCTATTTGTTTAAAAAATGGCATGGTGTAATTATTTAAACAGTAAACTGCAAGAACAATGGTAAGGTAATTGTGCATTGTGAGCCTCAGACGCTTGTATGATTAGAGCCGACGCGCAAAATAGCAAAAGAGGTGCCCTTTTTAACGGTCGACTCACCATTTTTACATTACCCATAATACACCACGTTGATCATGCATCCCTTTTTTTTCTCAGAGTGAAAATGCATGTCAAGGTTCCAGACAACAACAATTTGCTGACATCTCCAAAGCCCCTTGGTAAGGTAGACTACTGTAGTCTGTATACACCTGAAATAAGAAAAAGGGGCTAGATTCAAAGGGAACCGTCATATTTGGGGAAGCGAAAGACTAAACACTTCATGACTAGTCACGAGGGAAACAGTTAATTTTTTTCCCGAGAGTCTCAATGTTCGCCTCGGGAAACATTGAGATTCTAGGAAAACACAATTTACTGTTTCCCTAAGGACTATTCTTTAAGTTATTTGTTATACAGCTGGAAATTTTGAAGCTGGATATTCATTTAACCTCGCTGTAACGGCGGTCATCGTTCAACATTCGCGGGTAACATTGCATTGTTACTCTCTGACGTCATAGATTTTTGTAATGTTTCTCGCTCAGAGATTTTGGCGGGAAACCGTTTTATTGTTAGATGTCATGTGACCTCGAAGAAACCAATAAGACCGCGTGCTGTTGGGAAGAAATTTCAAGCTATATAACAAAATGATTTAAGAAATCTGCTACATTGAAGAAATTCAAAACCTCAAGTTCCAAGCGCTAGCACCCCTTCAGAACAAATTGAAAGTTTTCTCTTTGGCGCTAAAGGGACAGGTCCTTTGAAAATAATCGGTCTCAGATTCTCAAATGCTTCCCTCAACAGACCTCTTTAGCACGTGTTATATTTTACCGATTCAAACCACGTGATGTTCTTATGTCGTGTCATAAAATACCCGCGCGAATAGGGCGACATTTAAAAGCAACAGTTACCCTGGGTGACAACACGTGGTCTGAAACATACAGGCTAAAAGGTCTATGGGCCCAATAGTCCAGTTTCGAATTAAAAATTACCGCTGAATACAAACATTAACGACACATTCGTACAGGGTTAGCCTCGACGTAAAGTAAAATATTCAGAAATTCTGGCAAGTAAGTGTTTGAAATTTGAATATACACAATAGACAGAGTAATAAACAGGTCTTTTTCTCGTTGGAATTTGTGAATATATTACTCCAGATGGAGGCTAAGGCTGTAAAAAATGCGTCTTCACTTCTTTTATCCAGCGGTCATGGCGAACTCGAAAATGGACTATTCACACAAACCGTCATAATAGGTTTTTCGAGATGCGGTATTTGCCTTATTTGAAGGCCAGTATTCGAAATGTTAAAGCAAAATGGGGGCGAGATTCGGGATTGATAGTATGCATTGCATGCGGGATACGGGACATAACCATCGGGATTACGCGAAGTTTTAGGTCGGGAAACGGGATCAAAGATCCCTATCATGAACAGAGACCCTCCCTTATTTGTATGCGTGTAAAAGTTGATGGGATAAAAATGATGTCACGTGGGCCTTGAGCGGGCAAACAGCCGTTATAGGCGGCCATTACAAGCGTCTATGGTGAGGTCTTGTTATTATTGTTTTGAGAGAATGATAAAAAGTAATATTTATCTTGTTTTGTGTATGACAGGGCTCGTTTACCGTTTACTGTTTATCTCACCGTAATCACTCTTTTATTGATCGCGGTGTCTCGACTTTTTACCGCTGTTCTTCATAGGGCAATAGAAGAATTCAACAGCCATGAGTGAGGTTCGAAATGCACCAGTTACTCACAACCAGGGTGCTTTTTATAGCGCGCAAAGCAAATCGATACCATCGTTGATGAAGAACAGCGAAAAGCGGTCGAAATATCGTGTTCAATAACAATTTATTATCGTGAGTGGCCATGGTTCGTATTTAAAAACTAAACGGTTAATAAAAGAGTTTTTAAAACGCAAAGTATAAATCTCAGGTTTAAAACAAGTTTCTTTCCTAAGATGGTAGCTAGACGGTAAGCCTCTTTTAAAAAGATACATAAATTTACCTATTTACCTATTTATCCTCCTTAGGAGTAATAATGGCTACATGTAAAAAGTGTATCTAGTCACTAATGTATGTTTAAGGACATCATTTCATAAGAATGGGAGAGGTCTCTCAAGATTTTGGGCCATTTTAATATTATTTTGTTAATTCTTTTTCTTAGATCTCATTAAAGAGGACGTTCTTGAGGAGGGTAGGTAGTGTAATTGATTTGCGCATCCAATCTGCATTTAATAATAACTGAAAAATAAACAAACACACTTGCTAAAAATCGTACGCGCGGCTGTTTGCATTGTCGTGTAAGAATGTGAATGCGATGTCCATCGAGTTCTTTTCCGTTTATTTTAACGGGCCATTTCTTTAACAGAAATCGTCTCCTTTCCAAAATATTTCAGTTCAGAGGACTATAGCGATCTCGCGCAGGCCGTCCTGAGCCTTGTCTAAGGCCCTGTTCGCAGTACGCTAAAATTTGTTTGTTGGCAAAGCATCTGTCAACGGGAAGCAATTTCTAGTACGAACAATTGTTTTCACTTACCAAAATTTAAGCTTTGGCGTGAATGGGGCGTAGGAGTGCGTTCAAGGTAGAACGCGATAGTTTGCTGTATTTTTTAACTTAAGATGTGTTTGCCTGTCTTCATTCGGGGTTTGCTGTTTCTTTAGTGAACAGAAAAGGATCATTGAAGTATCCTCAGACCCCAAAGCGTAGAAGTCATGTACCAATCAGAGGTTAGAAACTTATAAACTGTTAAATATTGGGAAAACCGAAACTTGCATTTGGTGCTGTATACACAGTGCGGCTGCGTGCAAACGGACGCGACAACTCCCAACAATGTTTGGACCTCCAGTGCATCGTGGGAAGGATACAACCCATACGTCTTTGTAAATCATGCGTAATGAGCGTGAGTGGCCCCAGCAGTGTTGAAAGAGCTGTGCAAACGGATCCAACATTGTTGCGCTACGCTTCGGCGATCACGGAACAAAAGAAATGTTGGGAGTTGTTGGCTGAAAAGTTTGACCGGTTTCAAACTTTGCACAACAGCATCCAACAACATGCAACAGGGTCTGCAAACAGACGCAACATGTAACATCCAACAATGTTGGCAGTTGTTGGTCAACAATGTTGCGTCCGTTTGCACGCAGCCTAAAAGATCACAATTTAGTCATTAGGATTTTCATCTTACTCTATTACTTTTATTTTCATCTAACTCGAAGCGGGGGGCGGGGGGGGGGGTACTTTCCAGTTGGATTGACTATAATGGGGTTGGGTTTCCTGCAGAGTTACTAGAATGGGGTCGCACATTTTCGGGATTTTGAGGGTAAGGAAATTCTGGTAAGTAGGTATTTAAAAATGGGATGATTCGCGACTACGTTGTGATGGCAAAAATTACATTTGCAACGGCACATACCCAGCAAAAGTTGACCCAATTAACCCCCTCCCCCCCGGGCTCTTTTTTTTCTTTTTTTTTTTTTCACTATAAAAGAGGTTTGTGTTACTTATTCACTGTTGTTTTTACTGTGATTTTCAGAGACTCCTCCGTTACCTGAGAAGTAAGTGTTAGTTAGATTTCTACTATTCTTATTTCGAATATTTTGTTAGGTGTTGCTAAACTCTCTGTACAGTGCACCTGGAGAAAATTGTGCCCCGGATAAAATTGTGACGAGGAAAGGCGTACCGCAGACCTTCCAACTCTCACGGTTTGGGCAGTCAACTCACGGTCTCACGATTTAGCCACCAAATCTCACGGTGAATCAGAAACTCTTAAAATTGCCAGACAATTCCGGTAGGAACCGCGTTACTTCAAAACACCCGTCGTGATAATGGACGAATATTGTATCAGTCTAATTAATATAGGTAATAGCATGATTTGTAGTGATATTTGGCATAAATACCACTAGAGATATTTCGAAATTGTTATACGAAATTGTTATACCGTTATTTCGAAATTGTTATACGTAATTTCACGAGACAATTTTGAAATATCACGAGTGGTGTTTATGCCAAATATCACGTACAAATCATGCTATCGTTTGTTTATACTACTACCCACAGAAGGTTTGTAATTTTCACATGTAGGTATTTCAAATTAAGCTGAAATACCACTGCTCTAAGCCAATCAAATTGTAGAAATTTCTCATGTAGTAGAATCATTGGGGGGAGGGGGGGGGGGGGGACCTGAGTCCAATTTCAACCTCATTCCCGTAAAACATAGTTTTTGCTAAGGTCTGTGGGAAAGCCCTTATAGCATACTCATTTGGCTACTCGCCTTCCTATCGACCTGGATAGTAAAACAGTATCTTCTCATCGCTGCCAAGAGATCTACAAGGCAGTATAACAGAGATCATTTATAGGGTAAAGAATACCATGACAAAAATAATCTGCCTCTTTGGTTTTATTTGATACATACGGTATTTTGGAACTCTCCAGGTCTGAGGTCCTAATCTCCAGGTTTTTTGGGGGGCTTTTTTCCAAACACTTCATGTTTGCATGGTTTAGGGCTTGGAAGGTCTGGACGTACCGTAAAATGCCCCTTTTAAGCCCTCCCCTATAGGCCCATGTACCTGTAAATCCGGCTATTTACAGTTTTCTCGTTATCAGGCGGTAACTGCTAAAATGTACCATCTAAAACAACACTTCTTACCGCCTGCAACCGCTTGAAGGTTTACTAAAATTAAATAAGTTGTTTTAAAAAATGCGCAAGTTGTGACCGTAGCTTCTAAATTTCACGGCGAGGTCGAATTCATGTCCCTCACTTCACTACCCCCTCCCCCAGGAAAGTGCACCTCTGGCACATTTTTTGGCCTTACCCGCGATGAATGGTCCCTTACCTGCTGAGCTAAAGTTTTGGGAGAACGCTGCTATTATGTCCCCTGGATGTGAGTAACTTCGAAATCCCACGACAGATAATAGAGCTAAAGAGCTCTGAGGCTTATTTGCTGAAGTTAGGGAAAAATCTGTCGTGGGATTTCGAAGTTATTTTCATTTTTCGTAAAAATGAGGTTTTCAATATATGCCGATATCTCAAAAGTTTTTTTACCTATAAGAAAATAAATAACATTTTCTTAAAGTTCCATCATTGTTTATTAAGGATGCAAAAAATCGTAGAAATCGGTTGAATCTTTCATTCTAAAAAACGCGAATCAAAAACATAACCAACACGCATATAAATAGGAACGGGCCACCTTAATTAAAAGCCAGTAGACGCAAAACGTACTTGATCAGCTCTGCGATCAAATGCGTCCTTGATCCTCTCTAACTGTGTTCAATTATTATCGTGTTCCTTGGAACAGGCAAGGAACCACCTCACTAGGCGTTCCCCCAGTAGTTCCAAAACGACACTCAGCTCCTGTACCGGAATCCACAAAGGTGAGAATGGTGTATCTTACTCTACAATGGAGGAGCCAGGGGAGGGGCCCGGGGGGACCCGATGCCTCTCTTATTTTTAGACCAAACTGAGACCCGAATGGCCGAAAAAAAAATTTTCGAGGTTTAGAACCCGGGGTTTGGGGAAATGTTTTTCGGGGGTGAAGGATGGAAAGATCAGTAACTTGTTTGGGCAACGGTAGAAACTACCAAGTGGTAGGATGTACTTCGTTTAACTCTTTCACTTCCAAAACTACCCCATCAAACTCGACATTTCATCCTATAAATGCCGAAATAAATGTCGAACCTTTACCTGTAAATACTGTTAACGACGTCTTAAGTTAATGGATAAATGGTCATACTTCAGAAACCTACACTAATACCCGACAAAAGCAATGAAATAACGAATCGTTCAGCTAACGTAGAGTCTCTTGATGGACATTAAATAATTCAGTGTCAAAATGTATTCACTGTTTTGATTTGCAGACATCGAAAGATCCTCCGCCACTTCCCGTCAAGGTAATTTCCATTTGTCTTTCTGTCTTTCGTTCCTTTGTCTAGTGAATTAACCAAAACGGAGACAGCAGCGAAACCGTCACGTGAAGAGGAGTTCTACTACTTATTAATCGTGTTGCTTTTTTGACGTGTATGTTGCCATCGGCATGACGTTTGCTTAGCTCTCTGCTTAGTGAACTCTTCGGTCGCGTTGTTTCCCTGCCGCGGCACCTGCAAGGAAACACAACCCACTCCGTACGTAGAGCGCTGGACTGCGAAGCGAAAGATCGTGGGTTTTATTCCCGAGACCGGACCAAGACTCAGGGCTTAAAAACAGGGGAAGGAGGTACTGTTTTGCCCTGTAAACGCCTAGACCTTCACGTGAGTCGGATGACTTCGTAAAAATGATGGCTCTGTGTCCAGAAGGACACGTAAATCGGTGTCCTCATTTAGTGTTCACGTGCTAATGATGACTTTGGCTCTCGTGTGATCTGAATAATTACGCAGATAGAGGAGGGTGTTATCCAGCTCTACCAAAACAACTTAGCCAACGCAAACCTCGTGCCCAGGGCTTCTCGGTGGAAGCTACTTTATCGCATCTCGGAAGCGTCTTCAAAAATTTGGTGTATGAAGAACTAGCTGGGCGATTTGAATGATCACAAAATATTGTTTATTGTATTTTTCATTGCGTGTAAATAGTGTTACAAATTGTGTCTTACCCACTATTGTTTTGGTATTGTGATTTAGAAGTCCAAACCTCGATCAGTTGAGGAGCTTATGCAGCGTATAGGGTTCCCCCAGTACACTAGCAGCCTCGTCGATTATGGTTGGGATGACTTGGAATTCCTGGGTGAATTAAATGAGCAGGAATTGAACGAGGCTGGTGTTCCGGAACATCATCACAAAATGGTTAGGTTCAACTTTGCTTTGAATAATGAACAAGATTAAGATAACTGATTGATTGATAGAGAGGATGATTGATTGATTGATGAAGTGATTAATTGGCTGATTGATTGATTGATAGATTGATTAACGAAGAGATTCGTTGATCGATTGATAAAGTGATTGCTTGGTTACTTGGTTAAATGTTTGATTAATTTATTGATTGGTTGATTGATTGATCGAGTGAATCGTTGATTGGCTAATTGACGAAGAGATTCGTTGATTGAGTGATTACTTGGTTGATTGATTGGCTGATCAAGTGTTTGTTTGATTGATTGATTGATTGATTGATTGATTGATCAAGTGATTGATGGTTGATTGACTGGTCAAATGATTGGCTGATTGATTGACTGATTGATCGATTGATTGATTGACTGATGATCTGATGGATTTTTTAATGGATTGGTTGGTTAATCGATTGTTTGATTGATGGGTTGATTGATTGATTGATTAATTGACTGTTTGATGAAGAGATTCGTTGATCGATTGATTGATCAAGTGATTAATTGGTGATTGATTGACTGGTCAAATGATTGATTGATTGATTGATGAATTGATTGGTTGGTTCATTGATTAATTGGCTGATCGATTGATTGATTGAACACCTTATATTATATAACGACCATTTGTATCTTAAGAAAGTTTGGAATGGCTGGAATTTGACGAAATGATTTGAAAGTTACTAATGTAGCGTTTTGTCTCACGTGACTCAAATATCCCTCCGTCGTACGGTGAAGTTGCTATTTTATATTTATTGCTTGCTCATTTTGCTTTGTCCCGGTGACTTAAGCCCCGTGCAAACGGACGCAACATTGTTGGCCAACAACTCCCAACATTGTTGGCGCAACAATGTTGGGGGTTGTTGCGCCCGTTTGCACGCAGCCTTAGACCACGAGCAGCCCCTCTTTTTGCATAGTCCGTCGAGCAAAACGCGCGAGACACGAAAGTGACCGCGCGCGTGACTGAAGGCGCGAGACGGGAGAGGCCGTCCGCTCGCGCGCGCTCTCGCATGTACTCCCCTCACTAAAGCTGAAGAAAAAGAGAGACTGTTTGCAGTCTACTGTAACTTGTTGTTCACAGCTAACTTTGATTTTTCTCTTCTAGATTCTTGGTGCCATCAAAAAATTTCTATCATGAGGCTCTTCAACAAACTGTCAAAACAAAACTAATTGTATCATATGAAAAATTCTTAGTTTCCACCTTCCTCGAGCAAATTTAAACACTCAGCGAACGCTCAGGAAATGGGAAATATTGGTTAGTCCAAATATTTTTCAATTTGTTTCAAATGTATTTGCTTTACTTTTGTGGTGTGCTTATTGTACAAATGTTTACAGGAAAACTACAAGAACCCAAAACTGTGATATAAAGAGAATCTTCAGACACAGATTAATATAAAAGTATTCATGATCGTGAAATACAGTACTTCTCAGAGTTCAAAACTTATAAATTCGATAAGCAGGCCTGAAACTTCCTTTCCTAAAAGTAAGAAGTTAGTTCTTGCGATGTTCAAATGCATATTTGAGAACTCTTAATAATCCTCTTATTGCATTTTGACTCATTTTAAAACGTACAAACATTCTTATACAGTGTGGCTCATTAGCGTACAAACTTTCTCAAGGCAGGTTAAATTACAGTGTGATCATTAGAGTACGAACTTTCTCAAGGAAGGTTAAATTACAGTGTGACTCATTAGCGTACAAACTTTCTCAAGGCAGGTTAAATTACAGTGTGATCATTACAGAACGAACTTTCTCAAGGAAGGTTAAATTACAGTGTGACTCATTAGCGTACAAACTTTCTCAAGGCAGGTTAAATTACAGTGTGATCATTAGAGTACGAACTTTCTCAAGGAAGGTTAAATTACAGTGTGACTCATTAGCGTACAAACTTTCTCAAGGCAGGTTAAATTACAGTGTGATCATTAGAGTACGAACTTTCTCAAGGAAGGTTAAATTACAGTGTGACTCATTAGCGTACAAACTTTCTCAAGGCAGGTTAAATTACAGTGTGATCATTACAGTACGAACTTTCTCAAGGAAGGTTAAATTACAGTGTGACTCATTAGCGTACAAACTTTCTCAAGGCAGGTTAAATTACAGTGTGATCATTACAATACGAACTTTGTCAAGGAAGGTTAAATTACAGTGTGGGTCATTAGCTTACAAACTTTCTTAGGGCAGGTTAAATTACAGTGTGGCTCATTAGCGTACGAACTCTCTTAAGGCAGGTTAAATTGCAGTGTGGCTCATTAACGTACAGACTTTCTTAAGGCAGGTTAACTCTTCGTCACGCGTTCTTGCGTGACGAGCCAAAATATCGTCGGCGTGAAAGGCTACAATAGCTCAAACCAGGTTTATACAACCCTTGCATAGACTGCAGCTCTACCCGGCGTTTGCAATCTTCCCAAGTTCGGATCGTTTTACATCGCATCAGAGTTATTTTCATATAATCGTGTCGATCGCTTGACACACTGTGAAACGAATCGAGCAATCGAAACGACCTGAATAATTACATCGGAACCACGCTTTAAAGATGTCATCCCGGTAGATACTAACTGATTTAATGGGAAAGCTGGTAAAACTTCTAATCTACGCAGCGCTCAGCTCTTTGGTGCAATACGGAAGGAAATGCTCTAACTTCAAAAACGGGAACGAGATTTAGGACGGTCACCATGTTTATCGTAAATGGCAATGACAATTTCTCATATTAGGAAATGAGCAGATGAAGACAGTCCAAAATAATTCTTATAGATAAAACTGGCACGAAACTACTTGTTTATGTGTAGTTATAATGAAGAGTAAACGGCAAGCGGAGGGTAAACTTGGTCACGTGGTGAATGTTGACGTTTGCTGTTTGTCGTAAACATAGAAGGGCGTTTCTCCATGACGTCACGTCCACCATATTGGTTTTCCAAAACAATGAAACGGCGACCATGTTGGTGTTCTTAACCAGTCCTATGGAGGGTAAACTTTTTTCTTAAGCAAACACTTTCTTTTATTCCAATAAATTCGCGTATCTGCTAACCACGTGAGTGAAAAAGCTCTGTTGTTGATGATTGACCAAAAAATCGCTAATGAGCCAAACTTTTTGTTGTAGGATTTAAGTTTTCCAAAGCAGCTCTGCAGAGAGTATCTAGTAAACCGGGCTTATATTTTCAGAGATTCCTAATTATAATACGTTCTATGAATATTTTTATAGCTACATGTACAGTCTACGCTGACGAGGTGAAAATTGAAGTGTTTTGATAGGTTAGAGTATCAGTTGACATCGTAGTTCGTCTGTCGGACGTAAAAATCTAATCAAACACGAGGGAGAATGTTTCATCAGAGTCCAAACAACGAACGTATTGAACTTAGTAACAGAAGAATCGCTCGATGTTTTTAAGTAGTTAGAAAATCAATACAAAAGCTTATCAAATTTCCCGTGATCTTTTTCTCATGACTTTTCTCTATTTGAAAATGTTCATATGCATTATTTTTGTAGTTAGAATCTGTTCTATATTTTCGTATCGACAATGTTTGTTTATAAATCAAAAACTAAGGGTTATCAAGTAATCTCAAAAGAAAATTTTCAGCACATATTTTTGTGTATTTTTGTACAATTTTACTAGATTTGAATTGGACCTTAATCATGATTACAACAAAGCAACAGAATTCGATAATCTTTGAAAAAAGAACACGTTTTATGGAATTGGAATTTGTAGTCAAATGTTTTTATACAGTGTAAGTACACATTCTCATTTGATAGTTTTATATAAACAATATATTAACCAAGTGGTCATTAAAAAAACTGATTTCCATTGACCCGTTACTTGTCTGTATTTATTCTGACTCTCTTAAATACTTAAGCATTGCTTTGCCCCATACAAAGGAATCCGGAATCTGCATTCCGGATTCCGGAATCCGAAATCCGGGAAAATTTTGCTTGTAGAATACGGAATCCAGGAAAATTGTGCTTTTGGAATCCGGAATTCTGGGTTTTGGAATCCAGAATCCCACTAACGATTGCAATCAAGAATCCCAGTTCCGGATCCGGAATCCTCGTCCAGGAATCCAGAATCCAGGAATGTCTTGGATACCCGCACACGGTTTGAACTAAAGACTAGCCAAGTCTCACGATTTCATGACCTATCTAACGCTCTCACCAGTCGACAACTAATTTCTCACGCCTTTTTGAAAAGTCCAAAAAAACTTTGGAGTTTTGCTTCAGAGGGTTCGTTTCCAAGTTAGATATCAATAGAAGGGCAGCTCAGTCCAAAGAAAACGTGTAACAAATAGGTAATTTTGAAAGAGGGTGACGAAATAGAAACGATTGTGAAAAAAATGTGAACAGCTCAATTGGTTAAAGAATTATTAAGACTTGATTTTCGGCGTCCTCTTTGCCCAAGATGTAGGCTGTTCACAGTTCTCTATTTTTCCGTAAGATCGCCGAGATCGAGCGCTTTGCGTTACGGGCTGCCATCTTGCATGAGTGTCAAAACTACTTAGGGGGTGGGGAAGTTAACCCCGACGCCCGCCCCCTCGGTACATTTGAAAATCAAGATGGCCGCCATTAACGGTTAGACGCGCTATATCTCGACGATCTCACGAAAAAATAGAGGACTGAGAACAGTCTACCCAAGATGATAGCAAAGTTTTACCTTAAAACATAGATAAAGTTAAATAATACAGCATTGAACTTTTTTGGCGTTGAAAGTCATTGATTCGTCACACTCCATGAAGCCACCATATTGGATTTTTTGGCCAACGAAATCTGGAAAGGGGGGCATAAATGGGTACAAAAAGGTCTTTCACCACCCCTACCCCCCCCCCCCCACCCGCCCCTCTTTATCCAGGCTCTTCAACTTCCCTGCATTTAAGGCCTCGTATAAGTCCTAGTCTAGTACAAGGACTGCGTCTTCCCAGGCCTTCTCGGTCAATGCATTTCGGCGATGTAGCCCCGGTGATGTAGCCCAGACACAAACTAGCTCGGACCAGGTGACCCGAAACGCACAGGCCGTGCGGATTAAACGATTTAGGAGCACTAGGCAAATTATAAGAGACCAGTGAAAACAAGTAAGGTTTAATTTAATGACATGGCCAACGTAAAAACAATTATGTAAGTTTTCTTTTTTTCAAAATAGATATTAAGTTAAATATGTATCCATTAATACGTACAAGCTCTATTGTAAAATTTTACAACGAATTGGTTCACAGCTATCTTAAGTTAAAATTTCTCAAGGAAACAAGCTAAGCACTTCCTATCGTAAAGTTTTTAGTCTCTGTCTGTTTGATTGTCTGCTCCATAGTCTGTGTCTTTCTCCTCCATAATAACAATTTACAGCAATGAAATTCATATAGAGTTATACTAAGTTATTATTTTTCAAGGGACGATTTGATGTTGGTCCTGCCGTGAAGTCTATGGTATTTTTCTGTTGGATTGATGACTCTCTCGCAACCTCCCGTCTCTTGTTCCAGACTACAAAACAGACCACAGCAACCAAGAATACACCAAGGACAGTGCTCACGATGATGAGTTCGGTGCGGTAATCTTCTCCTGTTCGGATCTCCGTTTCCCCTATGAAAGAAAGAAAAAGAGAAAAAAAATATTATTGTAGGTCAGCAGTCAGCAGGTTGGATGGCTGCGTTTTCGATAACCCCGTGAGTTGAGGGAAAAATTAACTACAATGTCTAGTAAGAAAGGGGAAAAAAGTGGAAGAAGATTACTTTGACTAGTATGTAAGGAGTTCTGCTTTCCTATATAAATTTTATCTATACATTACTACGTTATTCTAGGTAATCTTCTTCCTTACGTGATAGAATTAACTATTCTTTTCCTTTATCATAACAACAATAATTGTAGTAAGTGCAGGATATTAGTTAACCTAGATGTGACCCTCTCCTCTTTAGTAACACATTCCTTTATAAAATTATTAACAGATGTAATTATGTACTAAACTGGAGACAATAAATACAAATACAAATTAAAATATTATAACAATTTGACCTCTAATTTTTTCAGCATTTAACATAGAAACGAGAAGGGAACGTCCGCAAAGGTTTCTGGGATTGTTACCTGGGTGCGCACCGGTCAGCTATTGGCCAATTTTTTCCCTGTGTAAAGTAAAAGTCCTACAAGTCTTTGCGAAAGCTGACTTGGCTCAGCTTTCCTCTCGTTTCTAGAGTGACGAATCGCCAGAAAAGGTAAAAATTCCGATTTAAGCAGTCTAGCATTTAGTGGACGAAAAACTGAGATAAAAATTATTTCCATGAAAATTTCCATTAATCTGGTGATTTTGGATGATCACGGCGTTTTTCGGTTGCTATCATTCATGTTGCATACAAGGAACGCTGAACAATAGTTGCAGTTGTTCAAAATGACCGCACGGGAAAAATAAAAAATGAAAAAAATGAAAAATGTTAAATATAAGCATTTTAATTTCTCTTGGTAGTACGTAAGGTACGCAGCATTTTGGCTCTGTTACTTATTCATTTTTTTAATTCATTTACCTTCAGTTGATCGCGGGGTTTCTGTTGAATTCATTGCACTTGCCGTGCTATTCACATAATTACGTCTGGGAAGATCAGGACCTGCAACTAACAATTAAAGAGCAAAATAAATCAACAACTTTATCTAAATAATACGTTTTTTACCACATATTATCCTATTTTTAAAAGAAGAAAGGATGAACACAATTGGTAAGTGCGGGGCATTCTGTGCGACATGTAGGCCTTTCCCGATCGTGCTCGTAAAATGCTAGAAAGTTGCTCACTACAATGCCAAAAAGGTGCTAAAAAATTTGTCAAAAATCCAGAAAGTTGCTACCTAAATTTCAAAAGTTGCCACCTAAATTTCTTGATATTTTTATATAAACGTTAATTAAAAGCTTTATTTTTCGCTCTTCACAATAATTACGAACATCGGTCAAGAAAAAAAATTTTAAAAATTTAAAAATTGAAGTTTTCTATGAAATCGTTGACTTGTTCGTTCTTGATATGTGCTCTAAACCTATATTTCGCTCAAAAGTTGCTCAGAAAGGCAAAAGTTGCGCGAGGTTAGTAGAACCGCAAAAAGTTGCTCTAAACGCCAACAGTTGCTCAAAAGTTGCCGAGCACAATCGGGAAAGGCCTAGCGAGAAGTCCTGAGTTCAGTTCCCAGGTGTGACCTCAAATCCTTGCTTCGTTTTCTTTCCTTTCCGTGTAGGTTAAGATAACTTTAAATACCCGTATAACGGATCACTGATGGCAACTCGACAGCGGAGGGAGGGTGTATGGGCGCACCGTCTATATCACGTTTCATAAGTAGGTTGAGTATGATCGTCCGGGTGAACGTAGTCCTGAATAGAGTCAAAGTGAGTTGTATCACGTCAGTTGATGGTATTAAACTCTGGTTATTGACCTGATTGGTCAAATAAGTCGCGTTGCTATTGGTCGTCTGTCAGTTAAGCCGTGATGTTATTGGCTATGAAGACTCGTAATGTCATTGGTGCGTTTACATCACGTTTGTTAGGGTGGATTCCCACTCTCGCATAATTTTTACGCGCGTAAATAAACCAGAGGCGATATATGGAAGGTCGCGCGTAAACGTAACAGCAAGGTTATAGCCGTTTGAGGGATAAGGAAGAAAACTTCTTATCCCAAATGGCGCATAGAACCGCAGGCGCACAAAACGGCTGTCAATGTCGGTTTTTATTTTTATACGCGTTCTCGACGGACTAAAGAAAGGTGGGGAATGGTAATTTTTTGAAATATTTTAACTCAAATCACCTTTCTGAACTATAAAGCAAATAATCTGAGCTTCCTTCTGTAAGTTACCTTTAGTTCGGAGAATAACTGCATTAGCGAAACAAGATCGTACGTCATTGATAACTGTCATCTCGTACAACACGCAGTACACGTTTGCCATCTGGTTGGTGTAATTTGTGATTCTTAAAAACAGTTTCCCGGCTTGTAAATCAGCGTCTACAGTAACCCTATCCTTGTACAGACCGAGGTGATAGCTCTCATATGTTCTGATAAAAGTTCCATCCTGGTTCGCCGATGCCACTTTTTGCATCTGAACCTGGCCTGGTCTTATTAAGGCCAAAACTGTGAAGCGTCTTAGGTATTTCTCGAGCTCGTTTATTTCTGCTGTTATTTGCCAGCATAAGGTGACGTTGTCACCTACTGAAGCGAACATCAATGGACCACTGGGGCAAATGTCTTTTGAATATATACCTATACAAGCAAAAAGCATGTTAAGTGATTAACGCAAACCTCAATGGCTATTGTACGTTCTTGCGAAAACTCGCCTAGATGGGAAGAGCCTGTTGAGCATTGAAACAGCTATAATCTACTATAATCATATATACGTACTCCCAATATGAAACGCCTTAACTATTTCTCATGGGAAATTGTGAAAACACACGTAAAATTCGGAAAATTTCTTGTGTAAGACGTCATTTTGTGAAATTTGACATTTATTTTCTATTTATTTTATTTTTTCTTTTGTGTTATTACCGATAACTAACTACATCTATAGCCCTTAAAAAATGTAAAAAAGAATGCAATATTGTTTAAATTTTTCTGGTACAAGGTTTTTGTCCACTGAAAATTAATATTACTGAATTTTCTGATGGATTTTGTCTTAACTTCTTTTAGAACTGTAATAATTTAACGATTCATTTAGACTTAGTGTATTGTTTGTTAGTGAATGTCTATTGTAAATGTTTTTGTAATATTGTAAATAATGTGAATATCAATAAAATAAATAAAACAAAATATATACGTACTTGAAAAAACACCGATGAAGACAATTGCAGCCACGTTGAAGTACGTTTTTTCCATTATTTCAGTTCGTTGTAGTCAATCGGAGGCGTTTCCTTTGAAGAAAAAAAATATGACATAATAAGAAAAAGGAATCATTCAGGAATAGTGCCGCACGCAGTAAACGAAAGTAAGCAAACTTGACGGAAATAGAGTGGCCTGTGGGCCCTTTTGATGAAATGCCAAAGAATAAATCTCGAGGTTTTCACGAGATAGCTGTTTTAGGGAGGAGGAAGCATATATGTCTTAAGAATTCAAAGTTTAGTCTTTTTTTTTTCGTCAAAACATTTATTGTTTACAGTGTCAAAAACTGGTTACAACTGAAATTAAACTGAGCACCAATTTCAGAGACTAATCCACAGTGATCCAGAAATCAGTGCAGACTTTATATCTATAAATCGACTATGAAATGCAATTAAGCTGGGGCTGTGAAAGATGGCCAGCATTGGTTATATGAAATTTCTTTTTTCTTTGTGAAACTTAAAAGTTTTAGCCCTGTGGAGTACATCCCTAGTAAGACCCTTAATTTTAAAGCGTAAAGGTCCAAGAAGGTGGAAAGTTCACACTTTATTCCTACCCACTTTTTTCCTAAAATCCTGTAATTGTTTAACTTTATTTTTCCTGTAACTCGTCTATGTCCCTGTTGTTGCAATAAAATTATTAATTATTCCTATTTGATTCATTCATCGTGTACAAGTTAGGAATCTCTGCCCACCTCGATTAGGTTTTTCTATCTACGGAAGGAACCACATCACATAAATGTGAATATGTCTGACTTTGAATTTTAAAATTCCTTTTCGTCTCTTCTCTTCACTGCTTTTAATGTTTTTTTGAGTATTTAGATCGTACCGAGTGACTGCGTACAGCCGATCTTACACGATGTAATATAATGTTACAAGGTTTCAGATCGGTCGAACGATGTCACACAGAACCCACTAACAAACAAACAACGGACAGGCCAATAGTAGAGCGACTGGATAAGCATAATCAGTAAACAGAACTAAATGATTGATGTACGCATTCCTTGCACTAGGAAATAAGGCCGTTTACAGTCTCAGTATACGGTTTACTTAAATTTAGGGCTGGATTGTTCACAGCGGAACACTATAAACGAAAACTTTATAAACTTTTCCCACAGCACTGATTGCTACCTTTTCGGTTAACTTGGGTATGCCTGCATGAGTTGTAATAGAGCAAATAACCCGATAAAGAACATGAGAAACACTAGTGAAAAACTTGCCTTTTTGTGGTTAAATTACAGTCTGCGAATTAAGAAAGATTTGGGACATTTTCGCAGTTAAGTGTCCAAGCTATATGGACGAACTAATTGAACTCGCTGATGTTAAGTGCTCGGGAAAACACAAGTGCCAACGCAGTGTACTTCTTTAATTAACAGATTCCAGAATTTTCACGCAATAAACACTTCCACTTCCGTCTACCTGAATACATGAATCTAATCAATTCAGTTTGTTACGGCATGAATCTAAACTATCTGTTACTCAGATAGAGAGATCATTCAATGTTCGGGCAGCGTTAGTAAACTCGTTTTGTTCTTTTCTTACCTCTTAATAACTCACCAAATCAAACGTTTTGAGAGCTTCTCAGGGCGAGTGGATGCGAAGGAGACTAACTTAATATTGGCTACTGTTGACCTTCAAGGGGTGCCACGCCAAACGAAAAAAAAAACTTCATTTAGCCCGTGCTGAAAATCACGAATTAGTCATGCTGTTGCGCATTATTATTTACCCTGAGCTAAAACAACGAAAGCGAGAAATAGGGAAAGTTTCATTCCGCATACCATTTGCTTTGAAATCACGCTTAGTTTTCGTTGTAATGAGGCAAACCTGCACAAGTTCATTTACAGTTGGTAAACTTCAAATTAAATAAATTTAGATTTTCAGCGCTTCTCAGACGTTATTTTTTATGACGAACGATATATAGCTCCATTAATTTGTGACTACTCGACACAATTATGGCTATTTAGTGCGTTATTTTGAGTCTAAAACCAAAGCGATTTTTCTGTTCGGTAGAAAAACATTGGTCAGCATAACCATTACAGTTAACGCCGGCTTAGTTTTTAGGTATACAATACTCTTTCAGGACCCCAAGAATTACTATGACACTTTGCGTAACAGAGGAACGATTCTCTTGTCTGACTTCTATCTATTCAGAAATACCCTGATTAAAGTACAGATCACTGCAAAGACAATTGAATAATAACTTAAAATAATTAAGCTAAAATGCGTGTTAAGCAAAATTTACCTAAAAGTTGAGCGTGCCAGTCGGTGAAAGCAGCGCAATCGCAGGATAAAATCTCCTCTTAAGCTGCTTCTTTTCCCAGATTTCTGAAGAAACACAGTTCGAGTGAACTCGAATTATATAGTTTTGCGGTCCACGCTGAAAGAAAGTGATATCACAAAGGCAACTGATGGTGTGGCTGTCCGCGTGCTTTTAGGTCGAACGCGCGTGCACAAGCATTCAGACTGAGATATTTTTCCACGTCGATTCTTGATCCAGCATTTCCTAACAAGTTTAAAAACAACAGATAGTATAACAGTGATCTAAAAAAGCGTCCTAATACCCTTATCGGATCAACGTCGTGATTCGGTCATGATGTTCCTTTGTAGTCAACAAACTTCTACTATATACAGAAGATGACCACGGCCAAGTATCTTTGGGTCGAAAAATCTCCTTACCGTTAAGGGCAATGCATGGCACGTATTTCATAAGAAGCTTACTTAATTTTTCGGCTTTCCCTACTAGCCTTCACTCAATTGAGCATAAAAAATGTCTAAATCAAATCAAAACAACCCAAAAAAGCACTCACAACACTAGCATTTAATGCTTCAACAGTTAAGTAAGAATTAACCGGCAATTAAGTCACATGAGTGGCGAAAAAAAAAAACAAAATTGGCGAAACTGTTTAAGGCATCGCAGCATGGAGCCCAACTTTTCCGCACTTTTCATCTACCACATTTAAGAAAAAAAGAATACTGTATACATAGAATGTCACAAAACGAGCATAGTCTCACTTCCAATTCTACTGGGTTCGCTACCTCTCTATTTAAAATAATACGTACATCTCACGAGGGTACCTGGATGATTCAGATCGACCTTTGTTAAGCGACTACCTTATCTTACATTTATCGGTCAGTGATCGCTTACTGAAAGGTAGGATTTCCAATTATTAAAATAAAAGACTGACATTATTTCCCGATATATCTATCTTCCATGGCCAAAGTCCGATAGCCACCCTTGCACACAAGGACCACAAGCACTTTGTACTGTAATCTGATGAAAATCACGTGAGTGCTAAAAATGTCGTGGGTGTAATTGAATTCTACGGCACGTACAATGTCTACGCTGAATGCGATCACTTTCGATCTTTCAAAATGCAATTCAAACTATTTTAACTGCAATGCAAACTATCCACATCTCCACATCTTTACCAAGTTGAAACAGTAAAAATCGAGCGAGAGAACTCAGAATTTGAAACAAAATGGCAGCGTATAATTCACATTGTATCAGGATCTCACAATCATGCCTAAAGTGAATAAAATTTGAACAGTGGTCGAGTTTAGAAATTTTGATTATTTAGGGCCCCATCTACAACTCGTGTTAAACATTTCACGTTGTATATAAGTTTCACAGATTCGTGTTATATAAGTTTTATATTTTACTACTCTGGCAAAACGCAGAGGTTTCCACTACCAAGGTTGACAAATTTCAACCCTCTATTATACTCAGGAGAATGACTGAAACATATAGGGGCACGCAACGACTGTTTTCTGTGAAATATCTGTTCGGAGAAGCAAAAAATTACCTAGAATTTTCTATAGCTTGAGGAAGGCTAAAAATTTCTAGATGACCGTTCCATTCGTGTTACTGTACAACTTTCGAAGCTTATCTAATAAATTCGCTACGATTTTCTGAAGTTTAATTTTTCCCATTTCACTCCCCAGTTTAGGCTATTTTTCGTAGAGAAAGGAAACCTAAAAATTTGGGAATCGAAAATGCAATGCAGAGAGGAATCAGAAAAACTATCACTTTCGTAAAACTTAAAATTACAGCTAAAATTTTCGGGAAAATAATTCTGAAGCCCTTGTAATTTCGAAAAGACTCACGTTGCCCTAGGATGACAGAACAGATATATTTTTAGCGCCCCTTATAATACATTCCTAGAGATCTAAAAGAACTCTGGATAGCCTAAAAAGTGTTGTCAAAGCATTTAGGAGGAAACCGTCGTTGGGTACCCCTGAACATAGTTTTGCAGAGATTTTTCTGTTCTTTTCTTTTTTACAAAAACAGTAACGTAACAGCATATTTTGCTCACGCTTGTGTTGGGTACTAACTGCAATTAAACCAAGAAACAATGAAAAGCGTTTGAAATCTGGCAAATGTCAAGGAAATTGACTCAGAATAACATAACTCACTGATAACTATTTCTACTATAATAATCTTTTTATTTAATGTTATTTCGAAGTGAGCTTTCTTGATAAATTGTTTTACTCTTAGGGCAGACGTTGTCAAAAAAATATGTTCATTAAAAAAATAATAAAATTATCTATTCGGTTTCGAAGCAGGGCTCGACGAAAACAAAATGACATGAATTCCAGCTTGTCCTTTGGAAAAGCAGAGTACGTAGCTCTTGCAGTCTGCTTCCCCATGGCCACTTATGCTTCTTTTCGTTACTTGCCCAGCAAGGAACTCTTCTTGTCCCACACTATATCTGTTCTTCGTTGCACTGATGGAGACCAAAACGACTTGCTCCTACTGCCAGACTACGGTGGGATAGGGTCTTTGTTGTGTTTCCTTGGCTACTCAACTTTTAACCCGAACTGTTTTTTTTTTACTCTTTTTGCCCGACTACGGTCACCTTGTAAACCATGCTTGCCCTCCCACACATTGACCACAGTTTCAATGAAAAGAAGACGGTTTATATCTCTTACTAATTATTCCCACGGAAAAGGTTTGAAACCCCCAATATCGTCAGATTCTTTTTGTTCCGAAGTCGCAGAAGCAGTTTTGATCAGTGTACTGGACGCGAAAAAAACTACTGACTGCGGACCATAGCATAGTGTCGAAACGGACAACTACATTGCGAAGACTTTTTCAGGTATCTGTAAATATAAATTTACAGAATAAAATATAGTTGCTTTTTCATTTTTTAAAAGCTTGCTTGATCAACCAGAAACCTATGCACGATTTGAATAGGTTGTTTTACGAGGAGGAAAGTTAATCGGATGTTGTTTTTCATTCGAAATCAATTCTTTTTAAACCCAAGACAGTTTGATCGAGTCTGATTGAGACTAACATTAACAGGTGGAGGCAAAGGTTTTTGAATCTTACTAAACATTTGGATTTCAGGAAAAAGATTCATTGGCCACGGGAAGATGCAACAGACATGGTCTTAGTAGTTATGCCAGAGAATTTGTCTCCAAAGTTGACCTCAGCGTAGCGTATACCAGTTGCGTACGAAAGCCTACTATAATTACGAAACCGCAAAAGAAATCACCGTGGGTACCCTATGAAGGTGACCTTTTCTCCAGTAACAACGAAAGTCGAAAATTTGTTAATATATGTAAAACAGATATCGCTATGGAACATTTTCCCCGTCATTCGTGTCCTTAGGGAAATCTCAGTTTTTGTATCGACTATATTAAGTGACATGACTGATTTAACTGTGTGAAAAGCAGATTAAAATCAATAGATCAGACACTTACCTAGACTATGACGAATATCTAGCTGATGTCAGTAAAAAAACTTCTGAATAGGATGCGCAAGATATATAGTAAGTCCACTGAATCGTACGGAAGACCACGGTAGCCGAAAATGCCAACTTCAACCCAACGTTTCTTGCAATAAATAATTGGTTTTTGGCGGACTTTGACCTAAAGGATGTGGTTTTTCCACAAAGAGAGTTATTGATCCCGCGAGTGTTATTGTTGGATAAACTGATAAATAGAAGGGTTTACATAACCGAGTTTGTATTGCGTGAGTGGCACCACCAAGGTCGGTCAAGGTTCATCGTTAGCATGCACAGAAAAGCTCTCTTGGGGTGAAGAAGGAATGGGCTCACGCATGGTAAATATTCCCGCTATTTTTGCTCAACATTTTGATGACATAATACATACTACTCCATCACTGATTAAAAAGAGTACATCCCCAAAATCTTCGCACTGGCAATGTTCCAGAAACCGTCGCTGTCAAGACTGAGTACAAATTCAACCTGTCTGTGGTCGAAGTGAGCTTTTTTTTTGCATGAGAATAAAAAAAGTCATCGTTATATCAAATATTTTGCACTGACCCTCGTTTTCAAACGGAGGCTTGGGTGATCAAGAGAAGAAAATCTAAATCTTTCAATAAGAACCACCGAGACCAGGTATTATGATTCCGCGAGACTGAAAACCCCACCCAAACCCTTGTTTTCACTAAAACCTCCGGACGCCACAACCTCTCATTGTTATCTTCCTCTTAGAAATGACTTATTGAGGGACTGTATGTAGACTCCTGAGACTGCTAAATTATTCGCTGTACTGTACTGTACAATACAGTTCGCAGGAGCCCGAATATGGCTCCTAATTTTTGCACATTGTATAGGCCAAGAGCGCCGGCGACTTAGCGTCTTGAATACCGATTTTAAGAAATAATACCAAAAACCTACTATTTTTCTCTCGTTTGCTTTCATCCGTCATTGTTTGTACGTATTCACTGCGTGTTGGCTTTTTGCCCCTTTAGTACTCTGTCAACTTACCTAAAAAAATCTAAATAAGCTCTCGAAACTTTTTGAATGTTAAGATATTTGAAAAAAAAATTGGACGGGTGTATTTCCAGATAAATCTTGTTTCTTTGCATTTCAGGGGTTTAGATGCATAACGAGGAGTAAAGACTTTTTACCATGCACCAATGAAAAGAAAAACAACTGGGGCGACTCGACCTTTATTTTAGGAAGTTCCCTTTGAAAAAGACAACACAATCAATAATCAAACAGGAAGGATGTGATTATTTTGTCATTGGCTTTAATTAAACAAGTGATGTTAAGTGATGGACTTTGGCCCAAATATTTCTACAAAAGAGGATAAAAGGATCCCCTTGATTTTTATCATATTTTTTTACCAAGTTCGGTAAAGACCGGAGACGGAATGCTAAATTAGCGATTTGAAGACTCCGAGGTTTAGAATTTTCCGTTGATCTAGGTCGTGTGTAGTCTGTGAATACAGCCGTTTCTCCTTGCTGGCCTCATTTCCGCCTCTCCCTTTTAAACAATTTTTATTGCGACATTCTCCATCCATATAATATTGTGATTGCTACATAAGTTCAGTAACATCTGTAAACCTGAAGAAGGCTGGTATGGCCAGCCGAAATATTGTTATAAAAAACAATATATGTTGTTTTCATTCAGCTTTGCAGTAGTCTTTGGACTTTTCGTTCTTGGTTCTCGCCGCTAAGGACGTTTTCTCAGGGGCACCCGGCCAGCGACAGTTTCCTCCCAAATACATTGAAAACACTTTTTAGGCTATCCAGAGTACTTTTAGATCTCTAGAAAAGCATTCTGAGCGAGCGGCACTGTAAAATTTGTATCAGTATTCGGTCATCCTAGGGGAACTTGAGTCTTTTCGAAATAACAAGGGCTTGAACATTATTTCCCCGAAAATTTTAGGTGAAATTTGACGCATTACGAAAGTGAGACAGTTTCTAATTCGTCTCTCCATCACATTTTTGAATCCGATGAATGAAAAATAGCCTAGCTTGCGAAGTAAAATGGGAAAATTAAACTTCAGAAAATCGTAGGGAATTTATTAGATAAGCTTCGAAAATTGTACATTAATGGAACGGTCATCTAGAAATTTTTAGCCCTCGTCAAGAAGTAGAAAATTCTAGGCAATATTTGCTTCTCCGAACAGATATTTTAAAGAAAACAGTCGTTGGGTTTCCCTGGTTTTCTCCTGGCGAAACGTCCCTGCCGGCGAGAAGCTAGGAGAAAGGGTGGCTCTGTATAAGCGGGGGGTGGAGGAATATTGAAGGCAGAACAACTTTTCGTTAGTTTTACATGCAGAAATTTCGGTCCTTGAGGTGCTCAAGTAGAGAAGTAATTAGGATGGCGCGCAACAAAAACAGAAATACAATTTGCGCGTTTCTGCTCTATTTACTGGCGTTAGTAACCACTTTTTAGCAGAATTATCCCCGATATTAGCTCGTGGTAACGCCAAACGAAATGGTCGGCTGGCTTAATTACAGGCCATGATCACTGCCGCCATTTTTGTCTGGTTTGTCCCTAGTACTAGAATCTTCCTTCATGTTGTTTCTCTCTCACTGAGCTAGAAAGATCCTAGCGCTAGAGACCCGGCGCTAGGGACAAGTACATCCCTTTGCATGTAGATTGATCATGAATAAAAATAGACTGCAAAACAGTCGGCTTTTTCTCAAAATCAGTAAAGAAATCGGTAAAGCGTGGCGTAAGAGTCTCGCTCTCTGTTCTCAGCCTCGTTCCAGACCTTTTGTTCGACTGCTCGCGCGTACTTGAACACTCAAAAATACGGACTGTGTTGCAGTCTAGAATAAAAACAACATATGGCGCTAGGATGATCCACCTTCTAGAATCTTCCGCTGCTGCTAGAATCCTCCTCCTTCGTTGTAAATAGCCCTATAGAGGGTGATCTCCAGTTCTTGATCTTCTGTGAAACCCATGCACGCATCGACTTCACGGATTCACGGGCTACCAATCTGATGAATATTGAACCCCTCGGGTACACAGCCAAGTCAGCTCATGTCCAAGGTGTAGTCTCCAGGTAATCCATCGACAAAAGTGCTCGTTAGAAAAAAATCACGCAAAAAAAAACCAACAAAGGTGATATAATCCCGTTTTTAGTGTGTGGCTTGAAGGATATTTAACCCATTTTTTTTCGGTCCTTCATTGAGTGTATTTAATAGTTCTGAAATTCAAAAATGTGTCCTCGAAATAACTTGATTCAATTTTGGACATCGAAAACATGGGGTCCGAGCCAAGCTGATGATGTCTCATGACATCAGTTGATTTGCTTACCTTTTGCCGACGTTTTCGATTCAAGTCATTTCTTCAGTTGGATTTTCCTTGTTTGTTCTGTGGCCCAAAAATGTCCATTGATTCAGAATAGAGTAATTCAACTGGCTCTAAGGAAAGAACCTATATAGGCCAAGATTCTAAAGATAATTCTGGGAGTCGGTCGTAACCTGAAATTTTGCAGTTTCAATTAACCAATTCTAAAACAGAAAAGTGATTTACACTCGACCTGTAATTGGTTAATATATGTCACGTGATGGTCAGCACGCACTGTGATTGGCTAGAGCAATAGAGGATAATAGGACTCTAGCCGTCAGAGTGATTACCAAGCACGACCACCGCGGTGTTTTGACATGACGACTTCTACCTATGCAAACATTGCTAATCTCGCTCCTAACTCAGAAATGTCAGCCACTAGAAATCCCCTGGTTTCTCCGTGGAAGAGAAAGGCTCTTGTTGCAGGTCGTGAGGCTAAACCATCTCAAGACCCAATGATGGGACAGAGAATTAACTCTGCGGTGAAAATTCAAGTGCCATAGATAGCCCTGAGCGTTTGCCCTAGCAAAGGGAATTAGGAGAGTGACATGAAGTAAAGACAAAAAAGACTTTTCAAATCGGTGGGATTCGAAACACACGACCTCCGGATTAGATCTACCGTCAGTTGCTCTGCCGAAAATGCCACGAGGCCTCGCTCCCAGGGTTTTTCCCTTTCCTCAGGGAAAAGCCCTGGATGGAAGGAATGAAGACAGAGTAACATGTACTCTTCACATGCTTTCGATCCTTGTCAACCCATGACCGTGTCATAGAGTCCAGCATGCCGTTTTACAGTTTTGTTAAGGTAGAAGTTGGCACTGAGACAGTTAGTCCGCTTCAAGCTTAGCCCACTGATCATGAAGTTCAGCCCTTCGCCATTCAACACTTTTTTCCAAAACCTTTTCTGAAATTTTATAAACTGAGAAATAAGATTTTTCGTGAGTTTCTTTCATGTTTCAGAACATTCTGTTTTTTGAAAGGAATCACAGTCAAATGCCTCACATGTTATGCCACGTATAATGTATTTTTGTTTATAGTTAGTAACTACAAGGAAAAGTGTGTCTGTGCTTTGTTTTCCTCTTTCGGAAGCTCTGTCTTGGAATATCACAGCAGGGGGAAAACACGAAAACACTGAACCTCAAACAACTGTCTAAACATACAACATACAACAAAGAACATAAAACTAAAACCTATATAAAAAGTTACTTCATCATCACGATACAGACATTGCATACTGTTTGTTAACTTTTCGGCGCTTAATCAGGTTCAAAATATTGGTGCCGTGAAAGTTCAAACGTCAGCATCACACGGACTTTGACCCTCCAGAAACTGAAAGTTAAGTTGATTTTTTTTCTGCGTATTTACTTTGGAGACAGTGTTAAGGGCCGGAAACTGAAGACTTCAGTTCCACTAAAATCAAAATGACGTCAGGTAGGTCAAATTCTCGTAGACGGATTTATACTCTGGTCTCTCGTCGAAGTACTGATATTGCTGCGTATAGTTTTATTTTGATGAAATATACATCATACATCTCCTTTTCGGTAAGACAGCATATAGGATTCAAAATATGCCCCTTTTCCTGATCCCCGTGAGGAGTGAGGTTTCCCCAAAGAGGGTAATCTTCTCTTAAAGGGAAAGGTTCATAGTTCAGCGCGTGTTCATTAATTAAATTACTTTTTTCCAATTTGTTATTAATTATATCGCTTAATAATCCCTTTCACATGTATCTCAGCGATCTCAGAGTGTATTTCACAGTAGAAGTGTATTTCAGAGTAACCTGAAGTGGGATGGAGGAATGCCAAAATCGCAGGAAAATTAGTGGATTATGCCAACACTATACTTTCAACGCTGAATTTATTGTTGACCCGAAGGTTTTATTCCATGGTTGATTAATTTACAGCTATTTGTACCTAAGTTGATCAAGTGACTGCCAGGGGAGTGTACAGATTGGTTGTTTGACAACATTATGACATGATCATATTGCTTTCATAGACGATATACAGCATTTCCCGGTAGAAAAACAACATTTTGATTAACGACCATGCGCTGAACCCGTGAACTTGTCCCTTTAAAAATGGTATATGAAGTGGTAAGCGGTTAGACCTTATGGTGGAGCCTCCCCGAAAATAAAACTTGGTCGAGTTAGCTCCCAAGGATCTTAATGAATGTTCCACTGGGCCTTAGCTTTTCGTGTTAACAAGCACGTCGTTTGAATTGCTCTTTCGAAGTTGAAGGGTCAGGAGTCAAATGAAAATAATCCCATTTTTTCACATCCACTCCCGAAGACAGACATGTTGAAGGGCGTATTTAAAATACTCGACCCTTGTTTTGTCCTATCTCGTGTAATCTAAACTCGAACCCCGAGGCGCATATCACTCAAACGGGGGCAAGTAGGAGCCGGGTTTTGTGTTTTTTTTATTGACATGGGGATGTGTTTATGACTTCAGTCTAACGTTTTAGTCCATTATTGATCACATCTTCCCCACTCCACCCTTGAACAAAGAGGCACTCCAAACAGGGTGGTCATCGTAAGGGTGTTGTCACGTCCTCTGTTGTGGTCGCACAACCTCTAGGGGTTAAAGGTAAAAAATAATTGATCAATAGATAAATAAAGTAAGATATGAAAAATAAAAGAGCTGAGATGAATACATTACAACTGTCAAAACCTTATATGCCTTACAACAATAGAGTCAATAACGAACGCCATAACGGCCCACGTGCGTTCATACCAATAGTAACGTACCGTATTTATTCGATTAAGCGCTTAACCTTGAATTAGCGCCCACCTCGAATAAGCCCCCATCCTAAAGGCAGAAAACTTTAGTAAGCGCTCGGCCTCGAATAAGCGCCCACCAACACCCTACCCCCTCCACTCCCACTCAAAATTAAATAAGCACCCGCCCCCTTCCCCCTCCCCCTCAGGTGCAGGAAACATGCATGCCCCAACACACGAAATCGTGCAATGGATTCTTGAGGCCTGGGATAGTTTGGATAGAGATCTTATTATCCGTTCTTTCAGAAGCTGCCACTGTGGCTCCTGACATTTCCTAAAGGAGGGTCAGCCTTGTCATACGAGTCTAGATCGCCTAACATCCATCCAGCAAGCTTTATCTGCTTCCCTGGCGACTAACCCATTTGCCCACGTTACGATGTCAGACATCGAGGAGGCAGCACCAAGGAATTTTAAGTCACTTGTTGACTTGAGTGACAACGAGATTGAAATTGAATCTGAATAAGTACTAATAAGAGGCTTCCCCGAAGACGCAGTTTTCTTCAGAGTATTTTCGAGAAACCTTGTTTTGTTTCATCTTCGCGGTTTGTTATTACCATTTATTATTTTGTTGCAAAATAAACATACTATACTTACTGAAAATGGTGAAAATTTAACAAGCGTCCAGCCTCGAATAAGCGCCCACTCTCAAGGTCCAAAACTTGAATTTAAAAAGCAACCAGGGTGGTTAATCGAATAAATACTAATAGTAATAGTATTTGCATTCTCTGTCACTGCCACTTCGTTTAGCTCCACCGAATGTTAAGTATACATTTTTCCCCAGGAGTCCCACAATTCCGGGGGAGCAATTTTTTTGGTTGAACTAGGCTCTTATAAACTGTTTCCAGACTAGCTACGAGAACAACATATCTCTTAAAAAGAATATTAAAAATTTTAGATTTTTGAGACAGGGTTAATCGGGATAACTTTAATTACTTTGTCTAGGTTGTTTTTCCCAATCAGCACTGGTATGTTGTAGAATTTGCATTCGTTAAAGAACGTTTTGAATCCTTCCTCGTAAGATCCTGTCCTAAGCTAGTTGCTGGTGCATGCTGCTTTACAAGCAACTGATTGACAAAGTATGCCTTAAAAGAAGGGAAAAAACAGTATTCTATAAGCACACTGGTTTTTGCGAGGTCCGAAACCGTGAGTTGACTCGTACTCGATGTTTACACGTATTGTAGAGCCGCGCGAAAATAAGAAGAGGAGCGTGCGCAACTTCCAGTTGCCGTGAGACTGGGTCCTTGAGGTGTCGAATCGTACTATTGGACTGTTTTGGGGACGCTGTCACCTCTTTCGTTGACTGACACAAGTAATGCTATTAACTTCTTCCCCCAAAAAGTTTCAAAGTCCAATTCAACAACAACACCGAAACTTTGTTTCGATGTGAGAATATTATAACACAAAGGCATTCGAGAATTTTGTGAGTGAATTATATAAACGTACACCTAATTTTTATTACGGACAGTTTACTTTGTCACACTGAGTAAAGAAAGCCCTTACATTTTCTCTTAACTCAATCAGTTTAACATGGACACCCCATTAATAGGGACACTTTCTATGGCCACCTCAGTGTCCTTATTAACGGGGTTTCACGAGCAAGTTTACCAAGCGCTCAAATATACATACTCGTAACACTCGTACACGGAACTCTTTGCAGATTCCGCTATACAGAACCGCTATAGGCCAGCGCACATTTTCCTACAGAGGGGCCTACACTTAGAATAACTTGCATAATGAACTTAGGCAAAGTGCCTCATTGGCATCTTTCAAGCGCGCCGTGAAAGACACACTATCGAGGCAGACATTTCCTGCATAAGCTCTAGAATTTAGTAGAATACCATAATAAATTGTGATTTCGAGTTTTTTATTGTCATTTTTGCTTTTATAAATTGTAAATAGTTTGTAAATAGTTCCTGAAAAACCTCACGAGGATGTTACTATCAAAGTTATTATTATTATTATTATTATTATTATTATTATTATTATTATTATTATTATTATTATTATTATTAGTTGTCTGGAAACATGATTTTCAAAGACTTAGCGGCACACCCCAATTTAAGTACCCCGGGCGCAGGACCACATTTCACCGACTTGTACCTTATCAAAGTCCGACTTGCGTAGCCTATGGCATTTCTCTTAAAGATGTTCTCTAGTTAACCTGCTTTAGGAAATGCGGTTTCATCTCATAGTAGTTTCATTCTATTTCAAAACGCGTGTGAAAAGATCAAGGGGTAGGTTTAGCCGATTGCTAGAAGAATAGAAGTTGTGTTTCGGGTCTGTTTGTATATCCAAGTTACAGAAAATGTATGGGAGAATTTTTTTGTATGAGCGTTTTTAGGACTTCTTTGTCTCCAAATGAACGGTGTTTACTTCTGAGTTCATAAATTACACCTTCTAGGGATTCGTACCCCTGATGCGTTTCACAGACACTCTGAAAAGGAGATCTCTTCAGGAACAATGTCATCTAGCTAGAGGCTGATTTAACTGGTCTTGTCTTTAAGCAACTCTCATACATTCTCGCTTACCCAGAATGGAGCCTGATCTCAGGTTTCAACTCTAAGTTCCCGACCAGCCCAACGCTTTCCCTTTCATATGTTATTCCCCTATGGGGCTAGCCCTGAAAACGTCCACTTTTGAAACTTAAACAGTAATTGAAAAAAAAAACAAACCCTTTTTGTCTCAAATAAGGTGGCTCTGTAGTTGCTGTCTGGAAACTTTTATTTGCAAAATCGCACAATTTTCTCCTAATGTCGCTGTCTTTTACCTGATTGTAACAGTCCATGCCTCTACATTTCCCTTATTTTATAACCGCGTCGGGACCTGGAAACAAACTCTAGTCAGACACGTGACTTCTCAAAGCCACTGCGCATGACTTTCTGTACGAGAAGGAGGATTCTGCTCCACATGCAAAACAGTAGGTTTGATAAAAATCCAAAGGACGAGAAAAATACCTTGAAGCTGCCGAACCCTTGGTTTCTGTTTGTTTACGAATAATCTTTTATGTGAGATTCTTCTCGTCAAACGAGGTAAGATTTTGAGTTCACCACAGAGAGTTTTTTGGCTCGATGTCGAAGGCACTGTGGCCTCTGCATAAAAACTGTTTTCCTGTCACTTTTGAAAGAAATAAGGAAACTTGAGCAATCAGTTACCTTAAAAGATCTTAAATAAGGTATAATAGGAAAGGGAAACTTCTCATAAACCGTAATTCCAACTTACTGCATAATTTTGTTTGTTGACTGCAAAGATGATTCGGTGAAAATGCAATTACCTACTTCCTACATTTCCTTTCCTATCATATGCCGGCGGGATGATACATATATTATGTTGGGTTTCCTTAATTATGTTGTCTTTATACAACATTTGTTTTGCTAGCGTTTACGAACACCTAGTCGTTAACTACAGTGTTTTCAGTGCAAAAAGTAAATATTGAATTTTTTAAGGACTTGCCCTGAAATGATTTTAACAGTTTACTGTACTCTTCTAAGCGGTTGCCACCTGTGTGCTTACAAAACACAGCACTTTGGTGAAGATCAGGTTGATCCAGTTGCTAGTGTTTATCTTAAGCCATACAGGTCTTAAATCTTGAATGTGTATTTTGTAATGAAACCTTGTCAGCACTTTGTAAAAGCCAGCTAGAATAAAATGCCACCCTCCATATGCAGATTACCTCTCATTAGCTAAGTTTGAGGTCCTTATAGTGCCTATGCATGTTGTCTGTGGACCAGAATTCCTGAAAAAAAGGGTTATGTAATTTACAGTATGGATCAAGAAAGCAAAGCTTATGAAATGTATACAGTTGAAACCCTGTGAGTTATTTAAAGGCTCTGATGAGTCGATGGTGATGGTATGGCTTTCATTTTTTGAAACCAGAAGTAGGCCCCTGACTGTGGAATTAGACTGGTTTAAAGTCATACTTTTTTTATGGAGCAGGTAAACAAGAGTGTATTACAACAGTTTGTAAGCTAAGAAATTATAACCAAAATACATTTTGCTAACTTTATTTTGGTTTCTGTTTAGGCGCACTTTGCATTTCAGCCCATTCAAAACATTATGGATTGCAAATAGAATAATCACAGAATGAGAAATAACTAAGTTGTATAGTAAATTGAGTTCTTTTCCTCTTGCATTATTACAGAATTGAGGTGTTCCCTACCATCATTGGTCCTTTAGTTTTGCACACCGGTTAATTTTCTATTTTCTTCTTGTTCTTTCAGGAAATCCATTATTCCTTCTCAATTGAAACTACAAAGTGGAGCTATTTTTTTAACCTGACAAAAAGTAACATATTTTCGTAGATAGCACATTAATGTTTGGAAAAGTCAATGCTTCTAAGGTGACACTTCACATTGCATTTTACCAAAATGACAGTTCTTTCAGTTCGTGGAGGAACAAGCGGGGAGTCGGGACCCCCAGGTCAACCTCCCAACAATACCACGTCAACGCAACAAAGTGGCCAAATAAATGAACCTAACCAACAAGAAGACAACGATAACTCTACTGCACAGGAAGATGACACCGTAGGCCTTTTGTTACCCAATGGGGATGTGGTGTTTCCTATTACTGAACTCTCTAAACTTGATGAAATGATAAATAGGCCACGTTGGGTGGTACCTGTTCTTCCAAAGGGTGAACTTGAGGTGCTTTTGGAGGCATCCATCAAACTTTGCCGAGCAGGTGAAAGTAACTTCCATAGAATGAATTAGTTTATATTACAGCTTTTCTTTTGCCCCAATGCAAACATGTATGTGGTCATGTATGTTTTAATGTCACGGAGCATTGACAAGCAAACTAACCATCAAACATTCTAGCCTGTGCATCCAGGGCCTTAGTAACAGCCCTGCAGGTAAATTTTCATGCTGGCAAGTAACTTAACCCTTTAAGCCCTAAGAGTGATCAGCATC
>OZ038000.1:13354311-13376811 GCA_964035705.1 Porites rus | reverse complement strand
ATGTTAATGTTTTTCTGGATAACTGCATCATCCCATTGTCAATTATTGCTATTAGCTTTTTTGGAGGTTTTGTTTGTTATGTGATTTATGTTTGAATAATAAACATGATTTGTATTTCAGACCTTTTGGATCGTGTGCTGAAGTTCTTACACCTGGAACTGTTGAAAAATACTTTTTACCCGTAATAGTAAGTTGCTTTTGTTTCGGTTTCATTATATTTTATTTCTCAGAAATTGTACAAGATATAAAAAGTGATGGGTTACAGAAACACACACAGACAGGGAACTCTGCATCAAATTTAAATTCATGAAAATGGATTAAAAATAACATTTACATTGTAGGTGTGAGATTTTCCAGCAAGTGTACTTTTGTCAAACTTGTACTGAAACATTCTTTCTTACTTGTTTTTCAGGATTTTGTACCTAAATTTCTTGAAAGTTTAACTGATGATGAACTAAAAAAAGAGGCTAAAAATGAGGTTAAGAATGATGCCCTCTCATCAATAATCAAGGTAAAAAGTTTTAAATTTTATTGTCACTTTTTATCCACTCGTTTTGAGATGTTTGTTATATAATGTGGTCATTTCATCAGTCATGCTTGTGAAATATTGCTATTAAGAATGATTAGCTACAACCAGTTGCAAAAGTACTTGAGACACTAGCTGTACCTTCTTTTGGCATAAATGGCTTTTCCATGATCTTTTGTGCTTGGGTTCCCCCCTCCACCCTTTATCAAGTTGCTAGCAATACAAGACCATGCCCAAAACTTGGAGCAACAACAACTTTGAACGGGAGAAAGGAGGGAGGTCAGTATTGTATCTCACAGACCTGTGACCAGTTTGAAGCAAGAAAGGTCGTTTTTTCGTGGGAGTGTCTCAACATTTTTGCAACTGGCGATAGGATTTTTTAACCAGGATATTGTCATTGGTTGTCTGCAAGTGATCCTTGTGCCCAAGGTCTCGCTTCTATTGAATTTGGAATTGAATTATAGAGAGCAAATGATTTCCAAATTTAAGAAAAACAACTGTTTAAGCCTGCAGTTCGTAAACTAAGACATTGAAAAAAATCACTTTTCTAAGAGAGCTTGAGAAACTAGTTGACATTTTGCAAATGCTACCGATAGTTGCCCCACAAAATGACTAATGAGGAATGAGCGTAGAAATTCCATGACATTTCGATGATTTGAATGTGGGTAGTGCTTCTGATTGGTTGAAAATTTGCCTCATCCAATCAGAAGCACTACCTAGAGCTGGGTAGTGATATGTCATCAGTATGGAATTTACATGATCATTCCTCAGACTTGATAACTGAGGGAAACCTGTGATGGCGTCACGAAATGTCGGCTGTTTTCTCTGTGGGTACTGACATTACACCTAGCTGTTAATGAAGCTAAAAACCGTGAAGCCATTGTACTGCAGGTTGTGTCTAAACATTACAGTGTAGATCTACAATGAATTGTACTTTAAACTAAATTTCTGTCTACATTTTTAAATTTACACTCAGGTCACTGTGAAATAATGTAAACCACTACAGTTATAGCGCTAACTGCTGGATGTCTTTTTAGGCTCTTAAAAGTCTTGCATCAAGACTAACATCCCGTGAAGACATTGGCAAACAGCTGGAAACATTCAAGTTAAAAATGATTCTCAGGTTGGTAGGGAAGCACCCTCATTTGCCAGGTTGATAACTTTTATGAATAGTTTCTTAATAGCTTTCTTTTTCCTTAGATTACTTCAAATTTCTTCTTTTAATGGAAAGATGAATGCTTTAAATGAGGTAAGAGTTGGAATCCTGTATAAACTAATTTTTAAATATTTGCCATTTTTGCTGGTTTGAATAACAACCTGCTTTGAATGATCCTCAGAATTGTAAAAGTGTCACCTAAGCAATATTAGCAACAGAATGGAAACGTCAGTTGACAACGGGAAAGCGTGCAGAAAGGACTAAAATTTAATGCAACTTCTGGTGCCCAATTTGCCGCTCTGCTATTGGTCAAGCCAGTTGCTTGTTTTGTGTAGACTGCCATCAAGTGATGTTCCCATTCTGTTGTTAAATCAGCCTATTATTGATGGAGTACATGTCTTAATAAAACAAAAGAAAAATGTATATTATTCATCCTTGAATCTCAGTGTGATTTCATTTGTGTCATCAGTATACCCCTCAGCCGTGGAGCCTAGTGTGAAATTAAAACAGTTTGAAATTGACCTTTGACTTCTGATGAACTGCTTGATTCTTTGTATTTTGCTTGCAAAACATTCGGATCAGAAGTTATATTTAGCCTTTTTTCATGCCAGAGTTGTCATTAAGGGCTGTAACCCGTAACACCTGTTATAGCTGAGCACACTTGATGTTATGGGTGTTCAAAGTGGAAAGCTAAAGGTGGCATTATAAATTTTTGTGAGATAGTTACAGGTCAATCTCCATTTGCTGCGGCTGCTTCAAAACTTAACGACAACCCTGTGTGCATCCCTTCAATTCTGGTGAAACATTTTGCTAAGGGCTCAAAAAATACTTGAATTTCAGCTGGTCTTTTGTGCAAGCGGCTCTCACATTTTCTTGGGCAACAACTTGTTCTTCGTAGTTACTAATTTATTTGTAGGATGAATTGCCCACACCCTTCGCCACTAAACAACTGAGTTTTAAAAGTTGCTTGCCCAGCAAGAAAATCTGTTCGTGCTGGACTACTAGTTGGGACTTTTCTCGAGCCCTGTAAGGACAGTAAACTTGTCAGTCAGGGTTCATTGTTGTTGATGTTGATGTTGATGTTGTTGTTTGGCAGATAAACAAAGTTATCACAGGTGTATCATATTTCACTCATCGTCACACTGTTACCGAGGAGGAGGAGTGGCTGACTGCAGAAAGAATGGCTGTAAGTAAAACTAGGTTTACTACTACATCCATTTTTAACAGGAAAGTAAGAGTTAGCTACTACATGTATATGCTAATGATTTTGCTGTACATGTACATAGATATGTGTCAAAGCAGATGCATAAAATATGATGTTCATGTAAATACGGTTGTATGTCTGCTCAAATGTATCTCTGTGTGTTTTTGGTCAGACACAAGCCATACACGTAGTTTTGGGTCCATTATATGCATCAAAGTAATATTTTTGTTGTCCTTATCTCTGATCTGCACTGTATATCAAAAGTGTCAAATGTAAATGAACTGTTTAAGATAATAGTTGCTAAGTCATGTCACATTTCTTGTCACAATTAGTTTGTCATGGTCTTATTACAGTACTTGTTTTGTTCATGAATCAGTAATGTTTGCTTTGCATTGCAGGAATGGATACAGAAAAATGGTGTCCTTTCCATTGTATTGAAAGATAATCTTCATCAACCTCAGGTAACTCGTCAAGTTCGCAAAAACTTAAGATTCTGAAATACATGTAATGGTGCTTTGTAAGATTCAGTTGTAAGCCTCTAATCTTGCCCATTGGGCAAGCTTATTTTATTATTTTCCTTTCACACTGAGTTTAGTTGCTACATGTCTGGGGGTAGTACCCCCTTAAAATTAGTTTCATCATGGCTGGTTAAAGTTTGCTTGGTTATGTAGCAGATTTTAGAGTGGGTAGGCCAGGTTTAATGTTCCACTGGACCAGCACTCAGGGTTTCCACCAGTAACGTCCTAGTCCATGCTACATTCAAATCTCCGTACCGATCTCTATACATTCCCTTGAAAAATTAGTTGACAGAATTTGTTTAGAAATCAACAAAGCATTTTTCACTTAGGTCATCATTTCAATTTTCTCACCAGAATTTTGTGATTTGTGGCCCAGTTATCCCAGGCCTTGAAGTTTCTGGGCTTTGTCTGTAGACTTTGTCTCCCACTGCTTTTAGCTTACTTGATTCTGTGGGACATGAATCTGTGGTAGTTATCACCCCTACTGTGCTGTCCTTTGTCTTGAGTAGGTTACTGGCAGAGATCTTCATAATGATCTCTTGGTGCTTCTTCAAGAGCCATGGTGGCTGCCTGTCAACAGATAGAGAATAAGGATATCTTTTTTTCTCCTTGCAGTATGTTGAAAAACTAGAAAAAATTCTTCGTTTTGTTATAAAAGAAAAAGCATTGTCCTTGGATGACTTAGACAACATCTGGGCTGCTCAGGTTTGTGCATTTTATTTTTTTTTTTGACTTCCTTTCACTCATTAACAAGCTGCGCTTTTAAATTTTTCCACGATATGAGGAATAATTCTTCTAAAGTAGTTGTCCACCATATTTTTAATGCTTATTTCTAGGCTGGTAAGCATGATGCCATTGTAAAGAATATTCATGATCTGTTGGCAAAGTTAGCATGGGACTTCTCTGCGGATCAACTTGATCACCTTTTTTCCTGCTTCCAGGTAAACTACAGTTAAGAGGCTTTAGAGTTGTTTATTTCAAATTGTTCAAGATCAACATTTAATAGAAATGTCACACCATCATGGTTTCCTTCCCAACCACAGAGGTTACTGAGCATTATTTCAAGTATCCATAATTGCCTTAGGGTGATAGGATTTCAAGTGATGTCTTTACACTTCCTTGCTTTAATTGTTTATTTTGAGAATTTTAAACTGTGGTGTTACAGTGTGTTGAATTGGTTTTTTTTTCATATAATTCACAGGAGAGTTGGACAAATGCCAGTAAAAAGCAGAGAGAGAAATTGCTAGAGTTAATAAGACGGCTAGCTGAAGATGATAAAGAAGGTGTAATGGCTCATAAGGTACAAAGTAAACAAGAACTAAAAGTAAATAATAAAGGCACAAAGGCTAGTGGGACTAGGGAAGTAGTTGAAGTGTATACAACTATGGTTATGAATCCCAATAAGTCATAGGCTAACCAGTTGGCTATTTACAAGTATGGTTGAGGGCATGAACTCAACACTCCTGATGACAAATCTACCTAGCAGTTAGCAGTGTTCTGAATAGAAGCCAGCACCCAGGGATTGATCACCACCTTCTTTAATATTTGTTGCCTTTTACTTTGCATTCTGTTGGCCGCTTTTCCCTCTGTAGTTTACAACCCCTCCGTTTGTCACAGTCGCCTACTTGGGTTGGGCAGACGCCTACTTCAAATCCTATTGAGAACCCTGAGTTAGAGTGGGGCTTGAACTTGGAGGCCTTTAGATCCCGAGGACAGCACTCTGACCACTTTGTCACACTTCCTCCTTGGGATTAACATCAGCCTTCCATATACTGATTTTGTCTCTTGGATTTCATTTTTAGGTGCTTGGCTTACTATGGAACTTAGCTCACAGTGAAGATGTACCAACTGATATCATGGACTTGGCACTTAGTGCTCACATTAAAATTTTAGACTACAGCTGTTCACAGGTATGCCATCATCCAAGATGGGGCTTTACTATAACATGGGACAGGGATGCTTGACATACCTTTTAGGGATTAAAGTGCTTGCATTGGTTCCCTTTGTGTTCCAAAATGTAAAATGACTGCTGCTAGAGTTGTCAAAGTATACATAGGCTATTGTAGCCATCACCATTGTTTTATTGTCAATGTCAAAACATTATGTTGGTAATACTGAATCAGAGCCATGCCCATTAAAAAGAATTCTAGTAACTTATATGGTTGTTATGGAAGCCTTGCGACTAGTATCCCCATCATTTTACAGGGATTTCCGTTCTGTGTACCAACAGTGTCGCATCTTTCACTGTGATTTTTCTCACACCACCCTGACTTGATATGACTTTTATTTAAAGATGGACAATGTCTGAGGTTTCATTTCTTTCTCCTTTTACAGGATCGTGACTCTCAAAAAACTGAATGGATCGATCGCTGCATAGAAGAGCTCCGTAGTGATACTTGGGTCTTACCAGCTCTTAAGCAAATCAAAGAAATCTGTTCACTATTTTATGAGGTATGGCTCTCATCATTATACAATTTGTAAATTAATTAAGCAGTTAATATGTGTGTTCACTAGCCTTTCATGTTGAAATTGATTCCTGCTGAACTATGCAATCAAATTTGGATTTGTTTGCAACTTGAAATTACATCTGCCTCCTGGCCGGCATGGTGATCCTAGAATCCTGCACATAACACTGGTCTGCAATTACTGGCATATCATTCATTGCTGTAAAACTCAGGAAACCAAAACCACTAGAAATGTTTCTGTAATGTTATTGTGTTGCAAGGAAAAAGCTAATCAGACAGGTGAACTAAAAGACAAGCAACAATGTTAATAAGTTCCTGGGTATGGGGTTTGCTTGCATGTGCTTATCTTTGCTCTGATCCATCAGAACACATTGAACATTACTAAATATTTGAGGTGTTTATGTTTATCTTAGTGTCATGAAAGAAGTTGTTCATCGTGGATAATGTGTATATAAGGTTTCTTTTATCGTTTATCTCACGATTGTCACTTGGGTCGAAACTCACCAACCATGAGCAAGGTTTGTGATACACCAATATTATTACCAACAACCATGGTGGTACAAATAGTCCTGCTCAGTAAATCGACTCTATCTCCTCATTAAGACCTGCAGTACGTGGTCAAAATGTCATGATTATTATCTAAGTGACAATTGTGAGACAAATGATAAAGGAAACCCTTTATACATGTTTATCTTAGTTTGACAGTAAGGATTGAGAAACCAACAATGAGGAGGTCTGAGGATGGTTGGCACCTTCCTCAAGACTATCTCTCTGCTTAATGGCCAAAGATGTCATTAGTATGACAAAATGATGTTGCCACACATTGGTCTAAGAGTGAAAGGTTAATGTATACAGCTATTTCGAGAAAGGTTGTCGGAAAAACTGTGCACTTGACAATCCCGAAAGGTAATATGTGATATGATCAATACGCTGTTTCTGACACTCTAGCTGTCAAATCTTCTATTGTTACTTTCCTTTAGCACTCACAAACATACGTCTATGGCCTCTTGTGCCATTCTTTCAAATTTCTTTGAAGAACAGAAAACCCAAAACCACCCACAATACCTTTTGGGATTGTCGCGTGCCCTTTTTTCCGACAATCTTTCTTGAAATAGCTGTATGTTGTGGTTAATTTTTTATCTCAGGTAATTTTTATTTTTCCTTTGTTTCAACTTCATTAACATACCCGAAAACAAAAGAAAAACAAAAATTATCTGAGATAAAAAATTAATTATAGGAGGGAATATCATTGCAGTTACATATGCAACTTTTGCCATTGCGAAAAGAAACTGTGAAAAAAATTCAGGCTTGCACGGGATTTGAACCCGACAACAACATATACACCATCATTTCATATGAATGCAGGCACTACAGAGAGCTAACTAACAGATGTTTTAACTTCCTTTTTAGGCTCCCCAAAATTACTCCCATACTCAACGTAACCCTCACGTGTACTACCGACATGAGGTTATAAACCAGTTACAGCAGACCCACTCCTTAGTTACAATAGTGGCTGACAATCTGGCAAGCTACATGAAAAAAGTGTACTCCCTACTTGAAAGTAAGAAATGGCAAATAGTAGTAACAACTGCATTTATTATATAAACACCAGTGAAATACCAGGTAAGCTTTCGCGTGAAAACTTGATGTTTTCACTTGTGAAAATATCACCATTGCTATGGCTTCATAATAAACCGCACCTTCAGACCAAAAAACTGTTTAAGTAAAATGGTTTGGCATTTCATTGGTGTTTATATAATAAATAGAACATTGCATGGTTGCTTGGAGATAAGAAATTTCTCTTCTCGTGTTGAAAAAAATATTTCACTCGTTTGCTGTGCTCACTCGTGAAATATTTTTCAATACTCAAAGAGAAATTTCGTATCTCCACACGGCCATGTAATTTCCTGCATATACAATAACTGTGTGCTTCTGTAAGGATTGTAGTGAAGATTTTCCCATGTCTATTTACATGGTTTCCTCTGTATTGATCTACCATCACTTTGACCATGGTTAAAGCTCAATTGAAATTTGAAGGCTAGTTATGCTAAGGTACAGGGTAGCAAAAAAGGAGGGCAACAAGCTATGTGGCAACTAAAAGGTCTCCATGGCAACGTGGCCAAAGCCCACCTCAAGGAACCTGTTAACACAAAGCCATGCTGCAAAAAAAGGCTTACCTCATACTTACATTACCATCAATCACAATCATAATTCTTTAAAACACTGCTATAAAGGTCGGTACACACTAGGCGACAAGTTGCTGCAACACGTCGCGGCGACAGATCACTCCATGTGTACAGGTCGGGCGACCAGTTGCAGCAACAAGGTGAGGCGACATGTCGCAGCGACAAATCGCTTTGTGTGTACTGGAGAATTTTTGTGAAAATCTTTGTCTCCGCAACAGAATTTTGTCGCTGCAACAAGTCGCAAAAAATCAAATCAGACTGAATTTGTGCGACTTGTTGCGGCGACAAATTCTGTTGCAGCGACAAAGATTTTCACAAAAATTCTACAGTACACACGAAGCGATTTGTCGCTGCAACATGTCGCCGCGACATGTTGCTGCAACTTGTCGCCTAGTGTGTACCGACCTTAAAACCTAAGAGACATGACTGTCTTGTATAGGGACACGTATGGCTTACTTCCCCTTTTTCAATGTTGAAGTGATGGGTTTGTTTGGCCACATACCATGTGAAAACCAACATTGAAGGAGAAGGGGCAGAAAAATCAGCAAGCATTTCAACAATTATGAATAGGCAAAAACAAGGGCACATCAAAGTGTCCCTGAATAGCCCCACATATAGCAGAAGCTGCTGATATTTGCTAGAATTAAAGTAAATGGAATCTGGTTGATTTTGTGGTTTATTTTTAGGTAAACCCGATGTGGACCCTAGTGAAATTCAAATTGATGGAAGATATAACCATTCCTTTCAAGTCCAGGAAAGACTCAACTTCCTCAGGTAAATTTTTTGTCATTCTGGAAGTGGACTGTAAATTGTGTCCATGGTAAGTCTTAATTTCAAGCTCCCATTCATAAAGGTATAGTCAAACCTTGCTTTACAGATGGCACCCACTTAATACAGACACCTCATTATTACAGACAGTTTGCTTTGTCCCTAGGAAAAAAAGCCCTTACATTGTCTCTAAATCCGGCCCACTTAATGCAGACACTTTCTATGGTCCCTTCAGTTTCCATATTAACGGCGTTTGACTGTATCGTGAATTGGTGAAAATTTTTACCTACTGAAAGTAACAATACTAAAAATAGAGTTGCCTTAGCAACCCTCCAAGTTGCAACCATTTTGGTAGCCATGGCACATAAAATTTTGGAGCTGGTGACTTGATTTGTAGAAAGGTCTCCCTAAACCAAAAGAATTTGTTGTCAAATGGTGACCAAGAAAAAACTTTAACTTGGAGGGTTGCTTAGGCAGGATTTTAAGGCAGAAGAGTGGTGTGTGATGTCCCCAATTTCCAAAACGACCATAGATGGATTCTTGAACCTACTTGATTTTCATGGTATGAAATTTTAAAGGTCAGCATAATTAAGAAAGACGAGTCATACAGAAGAGTGTGGCTTTTTTCTTTAACTCCCAAGTTGCTGATTTAGAAATATTTTCTCATAATTATAGGAAACTGACTAAGTAAGTTGGAGTGTTTAATGCTGAGACATTTTTGTGATTTCTTTCCACAGATTTCTTTTAAAAGATGGACAGTTATGGCTGTGTGAGCCCCAGGCTAAACTGGTAAATTAACGGAAATCATTATATAAATTATTAAAGTTACAATAATTTTTCTTCATTTTGGGAAATTAATACACTTGTAGTTACTTTTAGAAATTGTAGCTCAAAATTGAATTCAGGTTTAAGTAGGTTTCACCTAGTTTGATTTTTCCTTGTCTTTGTCTTTTTCTGTGGTCTTTTTCCTTGACAATGTTACTTGTAGTCATAGTCGTATATTTGAAAATCAAACAGCCTACAATGTAGGTTGAAACAATTTTAACCTGAATTTTGTTTTGAATTACAACATATTATTGTTGTTTGATTTAATATTTACTATAAATTTTGTTTAATATGCACTAGAATATAATTTTATGGATATAATTAATAATTTTGTAGAGTATGCATAATGTTATTCAAGAAAACATTTGTTTCACCATCTTGTCAGTTAACAGATAAAATCTTGATGGACCAACCAAACACACAGAACCAACAAAATTGATTATCTGGTTTTGTGTGAATTCTAGATCTGGCAGTGCCTTGCGGAAAAAGCTGTTCTACCATCAGACAGAGAGTGCTGCTTCAAGTGGTTTTCAAAGGTAAAACAGTCTACCCTCTGAAGTCAAACATCCATGTCAGGGTCCGAAATTGCGCCTTCCTGGTCGCCAATGCGACTAAAAATTTAGTCCTGGCGACCAGAATTTCATAGCTGGTCGCCAGCTAGCGACTCGTGAAGCTGGTTGTTATTGTGGACTTTAACGTTCGGAGAAACTGATTAAGAATTGAAACCTCGAAGCTATTTGCCAACAGGTGTCTTCCTTTTTGTCCTGCTGATATTTTTTTTTATTAAAAGTGAAACGAATCTTCTTGTAATAATACCTCCACAACAGCTACGATCAATACGAGTTGAACGTTTCCAAGGCGTCACGTTGTTTTCAGCTGAAATACGGTAAGTACCTTATGTACTTTGTGGACTGGTACGAGTAACGTGGCACAGTTGTGGCCTGGTACGAGCAACAAGGCGGCTTGACTCAAGCTTGACTCGTGTTTATGTTTCGTGTTTCGTGGTAGTTATCGGAAGAAAATAGAGTTTTGATATGATCAGTGCAGTCATGGGCAGACAGCTTTCTGTTCCTATGTTCTAGGTTAGATAGCTTTATATCTCCAAAAAGTAATTAAAAAAAAAAAAAAAAAGACTTCACTCGTACAAGTACGGTTGCTTTCTGGTATCGAGAGCGAAAGTAGTGCAATTTTTGAGCATAAAAACGCCCATACCATGCATTTTTTATTCGTGGTTAACTTTTATTTGAAAAAAAGGGAGGGGGAATTTTTGGCGACCACAATTTGCCCTCTGGCGACCAAAAATTTATACTTGATCGCCAGTTGGCGCCCCTATTAAAAAGTTAATTTCGGACCCTGCATGTTATACTGTAACTGTCAGAACCAGATGCCACCTTGCCATGGTCATATTCTGTGGTTCAAATTTATACTTGAACCTCTGTATGGGTATTTCTGACAAAATTGACGTTGCAGCAATTTCTACTGATAAAGTGAAGATCTTAGAGATTTACGGAACGATCACATGGCCATTCCAATCAAGTTTAACTCTTTAAGTCCATGTTAATTATACAGTGACGGCAAAGAAATCTGCCAAAAAGTGTGCAGCCCATTCAGAGTTTTTGTTTTGCTTATTAATCTGTTGTCATTGTGGTTGCACTGAACTCATTAGTAGCTTACCATTTAAACAATTCTTGATATGCAATGCTTTCACCTGAAAAACTGATGATTTGATGCAAAATGTGCATTTAGATCAACATCTGCAGGTACCCATACAGAAGCTCATATTGGTGGGTGCAAATTCTGTTGTCCTTTATTTCAAAATCATTCATGTATTACCAGATCCCAAAACAAGGATAAGCTTGAACTATAGTACAGCTCCTGTGAATTAAAGCTGGTACTTATTATTGACTCTTATGTTGAGGCAGGAGTGTATTTAGGATCTTGCTTAATGAGACTACTTTATGCCTTACCGGAATGTTTTTTGTGGTCGGTCACATTCCAAAACATGAGAAACCGACCAGCAACTATTAAAACATTTTTTTCACATTATTTCGGACATTAAAGGAAAGGGAAAATTGTTAAGGGAAAATTGAGTTTATTCTCAAAGGAATGATCAAACCATGATTGGCCATATTCCCTAGCTGGGATGAAGAAGATGAAGTAACTTAGTGCAACAATATCATGTAATCGTGGCCACAAATATGTTAACGCTTATTGCGGTGGCCCAAGTAATAACCATAGATTTTCAGTTGTCATTGTTATAATTTCTTTTAGTTAATGGGGGATGAGCCTGACCTTGATCCAGAAATCAGCAGATCATTCTTTGAGGGGAATGTCCTCAAGTTGGACCCCTCCCTGTTAACAGAAAATGGTATAAGGTTAGTAATAGAATAAATGTAGAAATGTTTTTCTTGTCCAGGATTTGCAGTTGTCATGACTAGTAATTTGGATAGTTACCAGGTTGCCCAGGGGGGGGGGGGGAAGTATTTTAGGAATTTCTGGGTGGGGATGTGCCACTGGGACCCTGGAACCCTTAACCTATACCAGAGCTAGTTCAGCTGAATTTTGCTACCCTATACTAGAGTAAACTCCCCAAATCCCCCCTATCCTAGAGTAGCCGTTTTCCAGAAACTACTGAGGTCACTACTGAGGAGCACAGTCTAGCCAAAACAAAACCTTATACCACAATCCCTAGTCCAGATGAAATCTTCAAGCAACCGATCAGTTTCCCGAAAAATGATACCCTATTCTAGACCCAGACGCTCTGATTTATATACCCTATCCTAGAGTAAACTGCTTGAAAACCATACCCTTCACAGCAGCACATACCTTTATAGCCCATAATGGCAGTACCCCCCCCCCCCGGGCCAGGCTGCAAAGCTATTCCTAAGGTAGTCTTACTTTTCAAGTACTTTCTGCCAGATCCTCATCAAGGCTTAAATATAAGATGTGGACTTTTTTGGCAAAACGTCATCTGTTGTGAAAACAAACACCTCAGAAAATGAAGACCTATTGTTGAAGACTGAATTTAAGATCAAAATTTAAGACCCCAATCTGCGACGGAAAGCTAAGACCTTCCTGTCAAAACTAGAACCCTGGGACCCGTTTCTTCAAAGTCCTGATAACTTTTCATGCCCGAAATCAAAGAGTCAAATCGAAATACAAAGAATAAGAACGCGGGTCCTGGGTAGCAAAATACTCCATTTTGTCTCATTAACTGATAGTTTTATCATGTTAGATGCAAAACTATTGAAAAGTTCTTATATCTTGCATGTAAACAACAACAGCTTTACGGGCCCATTAATTATCGGGACTTTCAAGAAATGAGCCCCTGGTCCCAGTCCCTGAAAGGCCGATTAGAGCTAATCCATGATTAAAAAGTTTGTTCCATTTTGGTATTTGCCTTCCTGTGCATTGGTTAGAGTAACGTTCTACGTTATCATCACTGAATCTCGAAGTAAAGATACCACAGTATTTTTTAAGCTCGAGTGACATGTTGTCAGACAAGAAAACCTTGCTTAAAATCTGGCTTAATCCTGGTTAAACTTAACCATCTATGGAGGAACGTCTTTCCTTTTGGTCTTAGTTCCTTATATAGGGTGCTGGTTTTTCTATAACCCAAAAAGGTGTGTTAATTGTTTACTTTCCACTGTACAGCTCTTGTTTTATGACCTATGGATTATTTTCCTTCCTCAGGTGTTTTGAAAGGTTTTTCAGAGGAGTAAATGTCAAGGAGGGTAAACTAGTGGCAAAAAGAAGAGCATACTTAATGGAAGATTTAAATTTAATTGGAGTGGATTACTTGTGGCAGGTAACTACTGTAGTCTCAACAGCAACAACAGCAATCTTTATTTATACTCACTCTCTTGTTCAACAAGAAATTGACACAATGCAGCTATTAAAAGTAAACTTAGAGTACTTGCTGCGTGGAATAACCATAGGGGCTAGCGGAGCCAGGAAGCCAGTCTACTGTCTAACTGTTGCTTGTTGCGGGTGACAAGAGGAGCCCGCAATCCTAACCCCCAGGTTGCTATTATGAATACACGGCATGTAAATAGCCAGCTTCATTTGGGCTTTCTATCACTCGTAATCTGATCAGACGTGGTTTTGACCATCTATCACAAGAAACTTATGTAAAGCACAGCTTTAGACCAAAAATGTTTTGACCTTTCAATCTTTGTCGCCCGCACTTCTTAACCTTGAGTTTTTACTAGTAATAACCTTATAGCACGAGTGAGTTTTTACTAGTAATAGCCTTATAGCACGAGTGAGTTTTTATTAGAAATGGCCTTATAGCACGAGTGAGTTTTTACTAGTAATAGCCTTATAGCACGAGTGAAGGCCCATTCCTAAGAAAATTTTTTACCTATCCATCCGAGAAATTTTGGTAATCGCGTGACCGTACGCCCGTCCGTACGCACCACAGGGGATCCAGTTTGAAAGGTCAAACTTTCTAGCTAGTATGGGAGCCTGTAACCTGTGTTTAACTTGATAATAGACATCCATATTGTGGTCAATCGACAGATGTCAGCACAGGGTATCTGCCGAACAGTGTTACATGACTGTATCGCGGGCTTGGATGGCAACTCATCTAGGTCACGTCTTTTTTGACCAGTTGTTGGCTTTTAATTGTTCCCAGGCTTATAGATATAGATTCGTGGATTTCTTTGCAATGGTTTGAAGTCCATTGTCTGAAGTAAATTCAAAATGCATAAACGGGAGCTTCGCTTTTAGCGCCGGCTAAATCTGTACAAGTGTATATTATGTTACTTTGTAGTAGTAGCCTTTCATGACATTTTGACTTAAGCCTTGGTTATCCTTTACTCTCAACTTTGTCATAAACTTCAACCCTTTTGGCATTAATACTCACACACTGATGGAATGCTACGTGCGCTGTGATTGGTTGTTGCCCATGATCTATCAGAGTACAGATGCATGGTTGACGGCACGGCAAACTTGTTTTCTTTGTTTTGTTCAACATAGCGCGTGGTTTTGAAAATGTTTGTGAGATTCTTTCGGATTAAAGCAAGTGAAAGCCTCAGTGACATCAGTGACACACTCGCTTGCGGCTCATGTGCCACTTTTTTGTTTTTACCACATTTTGAGGTTATCTGTGATCTATTACTGAACGGACGCACGACATTTGTTTAACAGAATTAGTAGAGAGGACACTCTTGTCTTTGTTATTTCTCATAACTTTTTCTCTTGATTGTGTATTAATATAGTTACATTGTCATGAGAAAATTGGTGTTGGTCACTCTCAGAACTTGAAGGGTTATGTCTTGTCACCTAGCAACATTGTAAGGAGAATTTAGATGCTGATTGTCGATAGTGTTTGAAAGCTGAAAAAAAAATCTACTGGGTATTGCAATATTCTGTTTTAACTTGCAACCCTTGCATTACTAATTTTCAGGTAGTACTACAGGGATCAGATGACGTTGCAAGTCGAGCTATTGAACTACTTAAGGAAACGTTCACTTCTTTAGGACCGAAACTAAGAGCAAGTCAGGTATGTGTAACGGTGCATCACTAAAATCCCTCGCATAAAGCACCGTTACATGTAGTTTTTAAAGAAACGGTGGTGCTATGTTCAAGGGGCCAGGAGGGGTACAAAACAGAATTTCTTTGAAAAAACTGATTTGTTTAAGCAGTTGACAATTCATCTGCCCCTGCCCCTGCCCCCCGCCCCTTCCCTTTAGCGTCAGCCTCAGCCGTCTGTACTATATCGAGTAAACCAGGTTTTGCTGTGTACCGCTGCCTCTGTTAAGTTTCTTCGTTTCTCTTTTTTGCAATTTTTGCTGATTTATTCTCAATCCCCAAAATTCCGGAAAAAATGTACCTTAAAAATGTCTTTTTCAATCCGTGTTCAAAATTTTTTTTCGAATCATGGGACAAAAAGTGACTCTAAAATGAACACAAAATCTTGAAACACATGCATGAATTAGAGCTTTAAATGACTCAAGCTCAAGGTGCAAACGTAGATTGGTTCTCCCGGAATTGGTAAGTATGACAAATTGTACATATGAATGTTGTGTCACCCATATTTTGGTTGCTTATCACTCTCAAATAAACACAGAACTGTTGTAACAGTATGCAACTTACTGTAAATCACGATAGTAATTTCCTGGTAGAAAAAGTAGTCGTAAACTGTCGCAATAGTTAGTTTGCGCAGAAAATTCGCCCATCCACAAAGTAGACATTTCCTACATTATTTCGAACGAAGGCACCAAGTCAGGACTTGAGTTGACAAAATACAGTGATTTGTGTGAAATTGTCCTGCACAAGTCATTCACACACTGACGCATTCAACATGGAACATCATTCCGGAGAATTGTTCCGGCACGGTTGGCCGAGAGGGTTTGATGAACTAAATCCCATTCTTCACTCCTGAATATTTACTTCCGTCTCAGTGGAGTCCAGTTCTCATTCACTTCCCTCAAAGGTTTAGTCTGCTACACAGCCGTTTTTAGTGTCATCACGCAACGCGCCTCACGCAACGCTCCTCCCCACTAAGTTAGTGGAGAGGAACGTTGCGTGGCGACACTAAAAACGGCTGTGTAGCAGACTATCTAAGGTCCGAATACCTAGCTATTCACACGGTACTAAAGTGCTGCACAGACCCTATCCGATGCGTGATATTCCATTTTCAAGATCGGCGCGGCGCAGCTTCACTGCGTTACAGAAATCCCGCCGAAATCACCGTTCTTTACATGTGTGAACAGAAGCCGGACCCGGTATGGTTTTCGTGCCGGTGCAAGAGTAGCCTGCGAGCAAGCTCTTCTATTTGAGCGAGTGAAGCAAGTCTTGCGAGAACGCGCGAGCGAGCGGCGAGCGGCCCCGCGCGTTCTCGCAAGGCTCGCTCCGCTTGCCCAAATAGGAGAGCTTGCTTGCAGGCTAGTGCAAGAGCTATCCGATGAACGTGCATAAAAATTTAGTAGTGCACAATAGTTTGTTATTGTTAAATAATTACCTGTTGTAACATAAGTAATTACCTGTTGTAACAGCTAGCCAACAGATTGTTTCATGTTTCTCATAGGTTGAAATCCATGATAAGTTTATCATGAACTGCACCAATCAAATTCGTCAGTCTGCAGACTTAATTTCAGTCAATAAGAGTACAGAGAATGCAACTATAGACAAGGAGTCAGAGTTACCTCGAGAAAAGCTTCAACAGGAGGCTAAGAAAACAGTGCGATGTTTGACAGTCCTCAGGGAGTATGTGGGCGAATGTGACGATGAACATGCGGAGGAAAGAGCTATTCTTCCTCACGGAAGGTAAGTGTAACGCTTGTTGTTAAAGAATCTGTGTCAAGAAATTAATAAAAAAAATTCAAGCAGTTTTAACTGCCACCAGATTGATGGAAACATAAAAATAACCGTTGAAAATAATAAAAGAAAGTATGAAGATCAGAGCAAATACACAAAGGAGGCACGGATGGATAAATTTCAAGAAGATTGAAACGGATTGCTATTGTGTTTGTAAAAACTTGTTAGTTTAACAGTTTTTTTACAAAAAAGTTCATTTTATTTGTTTGTAACATTGAAATAATGCTTGGGAGACATTTGTTTGACAAGATACCGTGATTTTGTCATTTACTTAAAATTTCTCAGGTTCCATAGCAAATAAAACCGCGTACTTGGCATTATTAACAAAATGAACTAGACAGCCGTGCCAGTTACCGGTAATCTCGCCCCCAAGTCATTTCGCCCCGGTTACTTAAACCCCAATTCTAGAAGGAGGAATATTATATTTGAAGCGCGCCTGTTTTGCTTTATGACTTATAGAACGAGGAATATTACATTTGAATGGCGCTAAATGACTCGAAAATAAGGGGCGAAGTAAACGGGGCGAATGACCGGTTACCGCCGTGACACATCTCCCGTGAGACTTTAGAGCCGATTAAATACCACAAACTTACCAAAAATGTCAAGGAAACTGCGAAACTGGAATAGAGTGGTTTTCGTTTGAGTGTCGTAAAACCAAAACCAAAGTAATTACTCTGGCCAATCACATAGGACACAGACAATACATTGAACCAATCAAAACTCGAAGTAATTACATGTGGCTGACGCAAAGCGCGGGAAAATGCACGCGAGCGCGTCACAATTGGCTTTGGTTTTACTTCTGATTGGATGAAAAGGTGGCGCGAATCTTTTAAGCCAATCGCATCGTGTAGAAAGTGCAAAACCAATTACTTTTCGACACTCAAATGAAAACCGCTCTAAAGATAGATGAAAACTAAAACTGCAGACTGTTAGGGGGTACGATAGAGACCATAAGATTCGAGGACGAGAACGATTACGAGTACGAGATTTGATTCAAAAGTTTGAATGGTTCCTTGTACTTTTTTTTCACTAGAAAAGTTAGCACTGTTATCTTTATGGGAGGAGGTTAAACCCTCTCCCGATCGCAAAATGATAACATTTGATAATTTAATGACGCCAGGACAACGTTCCTGCTAAAACGCGTAGTAGAATGACGATGACTTTCACGTTTTCCCGCCAATACTTAGTATTGAGAAAATCTCGTACTTTTAGTGCGCTTAAGTAGTCCGCTATTTTGTACGCACTACCAAAACAACTCAACCCTATCCCCAGGCCTTCTTGGTTAACTGTTCAAATCTGGCGGTTTTGCTGCACGCTTGACGTCATTTTTCACATATCGCAAAATTCTTCCAAATTTGGTCGACAATAGCTGGTTTTGATGAATTATGCGTGGGATTTTAGCCAATCAGAAAGGGAGAAATAATTTGAACGACTAATAATCTACTTTAATAATCTCTTACAAGACTTGATATTTTTCTTTAGATCATGTCGTGGTCAGCACGTGTCACTCATTGTCAGATTTCCCTCACATGGTCGCCAGGGAGATGACTTTGAAATTTGGTCTCACGCAAACGAGTCAATAGCATCTGTTAGAAGACAGATTTTAAGCAGGTACGTGCGAATATTATGAAGTCACAGACTGCTAGTAGTCTTTCTTTTCCCTCAGCAGTGACGATGGCGCGCGCAGATCTAAAAACCAGCTTGACCAAAGCAATGACAGAGAGGAAAATTAAGCGTCAGTAGCGTCCAGTCCTTCCCGCGCGCTTTCGTGTTCTCATTTTTCGCCGCGTTATCATTTGTAAATCTGCCTATTTTATTTTTGAAGTTATTATCGATACACGGCGATGTGGTCGATCTTTCACAAAGTGAATTATTCTCAACAGTCTACAGGTCGTACGGGTAAAAAAATTTGTTCCTGTGTTTAGTCACGGTAAAGCTTTACTACGGATTCTTGAAATCGTACCCAAATTTTAGCCATGATACTCACAGTTTTTGGGTCGTCCCACGTTACGGGAATCGCGTAGCGCGCGACGCGGTTTGGGTCTCGAGAGAGGATAGTAACAAGTAAGGGATCATTATACTGTATAATCCTTATCCTGATCCTAATCCTTATCTTTCAACGTTGTAACAAAAGGGTGAAGGGCTCTCTGCAGGCAGCGAGACTTGACCTTTACGTCAATGGAGAGATATTATCCCCCTCTGATGATAAGAGACTCATTTCACAAGTACCACTTCGAGACAGAACGGTAAGTATCGAAGTTATGAAACTATAAGTTAGGCTCTGTTCACACTGGGCGCTTCAGCACTAGTGCCAGGGTACTGGCACAGAATGGTGTTGCGTTCACACCTTGGGTAACTGATATGTATCTGTATACATAACAATATATGCTCCATTGGGCCTTGTCAGACGCCATTTTGGAAAATGTGAACTTAGCAGGAGGTCTAAGGTATGCAAAGCAGTGGATATTGGATCATTTTGTGTTAGAAAATTGAGGCAGCAAAACTTAGCCGTGATCTACCAGTTCTTAAGGTTCTCATTGAGTAATAACTTCTCTTGTTTTTTCGATTCCTCACTACGAACATCGTCATTTTTTAATTCCGCAATGCTTTACCCTGCGAGCTACTCTCTTGCGATATCTATAAACTGGCATGCTAGCAGAGGTAGGTTCTGCCCACATAGTAGCCACGCTTTTTGGACCTGCTGAGAAAAACGTATTTCTTATTTCATGACCCTCCGTGCTTGTTATTTTTTCTTGTAGTTAATAACAGCCAAAATTGGAACACTCAACAGTTCCATGCCGTCCTCGCCAGATTCCTCTTCTGATTCATCTGGTGGATCCACTCCAGCTGCTCTAGATGGGCCAAACCTGGAAGCTGAGAACTGCTTGCCAGGAGTGGTAGGTTACAAAGTGAATGAATAGTTCCGGTATTACCCTTTCACTCCGGAAATGGCCAAAATGACAAAATGTCCAAATTTCATTTTAAAAATGCTGATAAACAAACTGTACCTTGTGATTGTACTGCCAAAGAGGTTTTATTTGAATTGTAACACCATAGGATTGCATCAACAGACTCAAAAGTTAGAACTACATACTAAATAAGCAGTACCATGGAAAAGTACTGCTGAAGAGGTTTTATTTGAATGGCAACACCATAGGATTTCATCCACAGACTCACAAGTTAAACTACATTGTAAATAAATAGTACAATATGAAACGGAAATTACTGCTGAAGAGGTTTCATTTGAATGGCCACACTGTAAAATTTTATCTGCAGACTCAAAAGTTAGAACCACCTCACAAGTACACCATACTAGTGTCCGATATGTTAAAATTAATACTTGGCTGCGAGGCTTGGGGGAATAAAACAAAAGAAGTCATCGTGAGGCTCAGTAATGAATAATACATTACTTTTGTTTTATTCCCCAAGCCTCGCAGCCAAGTATGTATTTTAATAGATCGGAATTGGTCTATTGCATCATATTGACGAAGATCTTCGTGTTTTTACTGAATCAGAACTGTTTTGTTTGTTTTTTAGATGTTGTCAAAACGCCATAGCTTTATGCAGTACCTGATTAATCTTGCGGATCAAGGAATTGTCCATGATGTTCCTGATCTAAGAGATAGAGTACAGCAGCTACTAAACCTCATCCCTTCAGGTAAATCGCTCATATCTTTATCATTATTTACTGTATCTGGTTATTGCCCCCGCAGGGTTCCGGCCCAGAGGCCGGAACCCGAGGAGGCACCCTAATGTCCCCCGCGTAAAGAAGAAGTATCGTATTACTGTTAGTATATGCGAAGCTTTCCCGATTTGATGAAACTAGGCGCGCACGGTGGTCCCGGTTAATTTTCAGCATGTGCGCCTAGCTCAGCAACCGCGCAAACTGGGTTTGTCAACGAGTCGCATTCGCCGAATTGTGTCGCACACAAGCACAACAAGTGGCTCCAAATCCTCGCCCAGGAAGATTTTCCACCGAAACTCCTCTAGAGCGAGAACGCCGACTTCAAATCAGCGTGAACAACGAAGGAGAAGACGTCAACAAGAAACCGCGGAGTAGAAGGAACATCGATGAGCACAGCGAAGGCAACGCCGACAACAACAGACAGAGGAACAGGAGATTGGAATCAAGGGAATTATGATCGTTTTACACTGTTAAAAACCCAAATTTCTTAGTTTGCCGGTTTCCCCGCAGATATATAGATCAAAGTCTGCAAAGTTTCAGCTCCGTATTACGGCCCGAATAATAATAATTTTCAGGCGAACTGCACCGGGCCATATTTGTTCTTTGTTTTTGTCTTTTTCTAAATGCGGCCTGCGAAATAATGCTAAATCTGCTTTTCAGTACACTGTTAACAATAACACTACATAATACGCAAAAAAGAAGAAGAAGAAAAGAAAGAACAACGTATGGACCTTTAACACGATATTCGCGGTTGGTCACCCGTCCAGTTCGTAACCCCGACCGACAGGGCTTAACTTGAGTGCCGTTACCAAACCGAGTTTCGCGAGTTTCTATAGAGTTAAATCGTTATTCAGCAGTACTGCAATTGTTTGGTATTAAACAGGGGCACCCAACGAGGATATAGTTCAAAACCTCTTAACATAGCATTGTTGAACGTATTTTAGTATTCAAACGGTAGATATAGGCATATTTTTATCCCCTAAAAACTTTTCATCTGTTCGGATTTCCTAGCTGAAAGTCTAGTGATCCGAAAATTATAGGGATAAAAACTTACCTTCTCGAAAATTTCAGCCAGGAAAAGGATCCCGAAAATTCTAGGTGGCCTTTTTTAGGGTCAAAATCCGTTAAAAAATGGCAATTATACCATTTTTTAGATGTTCGAAAATCCTAGGAGAGGCAGGCAAGCAAGAAATTTTACAACAAATAATCCGAAAATTCTAGATCTCAAATCGTCTTCCGAACAGATATTTTCCCGAAAATTGCCGTTGGGTGCCCCTGATTAAAGAACTTGATTTGTCAGACACAAATCAGCAACGTGGATCGACAGAACTTTGAACTGGTTTTGTCAACGTGGATCGACAAACTCGATTCAAACCACATCAGGAATAGCTCAAATTTCTCAAAACCCAGTCAAAGACAAGAAACTGTGCTAACGTGAAATAACCGGGTTTTGTTCTATATTAAGGTATTCAGGGTTTAATAAACAGTGGTCCATGTGTTTTTAGGGTTAGTTTATTGCGAAATCCCGATTATTTTATTTGATACAAGGACATGCCAGAAAAAATGAACTGGGAAATATCTCAAAGGTGAGAAACTTGAAACAGTGGTCCATGTTTTTGTAGGGTTAGTTTATTGCGAAATCATTTATATCAGCTGCGTTCGACGTTGCGTTCAAGAATGTCACACTCGAAGCCAAAGCATCCGTTCGACACATTAGTTATAGGAAATTTAGTTACAAATAGATAATTAAAGATGTTTTTGCTGTTTAACACGCGTTCTATTACATTTGCAGTGTTGGTTGAACTCATTATGAGATAAAAAACAATTGTCCATCCTAGGCATGT
>OZ038000.1:13314311-13346811 GCA_964035705.1 Porites rus | reverse complement strand
GGTTATCCCGGGGATTAAAGGGCCCCCTTCACAGTGCGTCTTTTTAAACCCTCTTTTTATGTTTGAAGTTAAATGGCAAAGACGTTTTTAAATCTGTCGAATTTCTGCTCTACTTTGTTCAAGTTGTGAGGGTCTTAGTCAAAACCCCAAAACGTTGTTATTGAGAAATTCTAAAGGTGGCAAATTTGTTGCATTTTCTAATTTTTTAGGTCGCAGGTCCTCTACCTGAATTAGCTGCCATTAAGTCAATACAGCGGTTATCTTGGGCGGCTGGAGTTGGCATGTTGCACTTAATGCAGTCTTCAAACGAAGAGATCCACAAAGCCTACGAAAAGGTAAAACAGAACTGTTCATATTGACTTACCGTGTAACAGGCGCCCTCTCAAATAAACGCCTCTTGTCTGACAATAACATCGTAGAGGGGGCGTTTATTAGGGAGCTTCAGGGTCCGAAATTAACTTTTTAATACGGGCGCCAACTGGCGATCAAGTATAAATTTTTGGTCGCCAGAGGGCAAATTGTGGTCGCCAAAAATTCCCCCTCCCTTTTTTTCCAATAATTGTTTAAACACGAATAAAAAATGCATGGTATGGACGTTTTTATGCTCGAAAATTGCACTACTTCCACTCCCGATATCAGAAAGCAACCGTACGTGTACGAGAGAAGTCTTTTTTTTCCCGCAAATTACTTTTTGGAGATATAAAGCTGTCTGACTTAGAACGTAGGAACAGAAAGCTGTCTGCCTATGACTGCACTGATCATATCAAAACTCTATTTTTTTCCAATAACTACCACGAAACACGAAACATAAACACGAGTCAAGCCGCCATGTTGCTCGTACTAGGCCACAACTGTGCCACATCACTCGTACCAGTACACAAAGTACATAACGTACTTACCGAACAACATGGCGGCTTGGAAACGTTCGACTTGTATTGATCGTAGCTGTTGTAGAGGTATTATTACAGGAAGATTCGTTTCACTTCTAATTAAAAAATATCAGCAGGACAAAAAGTAAGACACCTGTTGGCAAATAGCTTCCAGGTTTCAATTCTTAATCAGTTTCTCCGAACGTTAAAGTCAACAATAACAACCAGCTTTACAAGTCGCTAGCTGGCGACCAGCTATGAAATTCTGGTCACCAGGACTAAATTTTTAGTCGCATTGGCGACCAGGAAGGCGCAATTTCGGACCCTGAGCTTAAGCAACGACGGCGGCGGCGGCGGCGGCTACGAAAATATCACTTAAAAAGTGAAGTCGCGCGGCATCAAAATTTATCACGCTTATTCCATCTCGCTCAATTCGGCAAATGTGGGCATTTTTTTCTGGAGTTGAATTCTAAAAGAAAGAAAAAGGAGAAAGAAAGTCTTTCTTGTGCGCGCGTCATCCACAAAATGTGAAAATAAGCATTTTCACGTCGTAGTCGTGCAGTGACGGCAAAAGAAATGTACAAAAACGCGTGATGCACCTGCAAAGTTGTTGTTTTTCTAATCTAAACCAATTCGTTTTTGGCCGTTCTCGTTAACGTCGCCGTCGTCGTCGTCCATAATTTTGCCTTAGACGCCCGTCTCAAAAATGGCCCTTGTCTAATAGACGCCCCCTATCACACTTACACGAAAATACTAAGAATTAACAAAAAGGAGCAAAATCATTAGGGTTCGCACATAGCGTTTTGTTCCTTCAATTAAGCATAGCTTAAAGATGACAACACAATGATCCTGAGCAAGAATTCTGACATCGAAGTCTCTCCGTCTAGATAAGATATTACTCTCTTCATAAATTGTTACAACTGAAAATAAACACCTCTCTCTTTAAATGTCTCCTATCCATTAATCACCCCCTCTTGGACCCCTAAAATTAAATAAAAGCCCTTGGCGTCTATAAGAACCTAGAACGGTATTTTTATTTCAGGGTCCGAGAGGGGGCGTTTAGAAGGTTGGAGGCATTTAAAAGAGAGGGCCGTTTATTCTCATAATTATAACAAGCTCAACAAAACTAATATGCTTTCGGTGGGATATTCATTCCATCAATTGATACGTCTAGGTCGTCAAGAGATCCATCTCTCTCTTTCAGCTCAACATCGATGTCATAATCCTCGCTCAGGGTCATGTTGTTGTCATCGTTAGTCTATCCTTACTTTGCACTTTCATGGGAACAAGATACAATGCGCAAAAGCTTGTTAATAAATCAAGATACTGAATAAATTGAATGATTTTGCTTCGTTTTGCTAATTCCTGGTGGTTTGGAGTAATTGTCATGGGGAGCATTTATAAGAAGGTTTACGGTCATTTCGCCACCAAGTAATGACTATGCATTAATCGACGTGTTTACTCACCTGAAATTACTTACCTAGAATATCTACAACTTCACCAAGCTAATTCGAATTTGATTACAGAGTTATTACTTGGTGGCGAGTTGGTTGGCGGTGAGTTGACTTCTTGGTAGAAACTTCGTTGGTGGCGAGATGACCGGTTACCTATAAGAATGAGGCGTCTAACACAAACGTATTATATACTTTTGAATGATAACCAGTTTTTTTCTTTTCATTTATAAACAGCCTAACCCGAAAGGCCTTCAAAATGATGATGTTCAAGTAGCAAGGGAAGCTCTGGAAGTAAGTTTGGCAATGTCGGCCATCACTTTGACTGTATTTGTTATACTTTGTTTTTTCGTTTTATCCCACCCTGCCTTACCTACTTTAAGACATTTTTAACAATTATTTTACAGACTGTGTAGTCTTTAATTCCTATTTTATCCGGTCGCTAAGTGTGTACGTTTACAAAGTTTAACGGGTTCGGGTGAACCTGGCATTTTGCAAGGACTATCACTGTTTCACTCATTAATGTTTTATCACCTGTCAATTCTGCCGTGTTTTAATGGCTGATATTTCCTGAAATGTATCTTGCAAAGAACTTAAGTTTGCTTAGGTTACTCAGATATATACCGCGACGCCTTCTCTGTAGATTCTGTGCTTAAATAGAGAGCTTAAGCAAATGCGTTTTGGGCGACGCACGCCAACCGGAAGGGAGTCCTTCTCCCCGGAAGTGAGTCCGGAAGTGAGTCCTTTTCTCCGGAAGTGAGTCCGGAAGTGAGTGCTTTTTATATGCCTTGACGCTACCAAATTTGTATTGCTAAAGGTGATGTTACACGAGACGACTCGCAACGACGATTTTTAGCGTAACACAGTGTTGCAACATTGTTTCGAATGGTTACAACTTTGTTCCAACATTGCAGCGCTGTGTTGCGCTAAAAATCGTCGCTGCGAATCGTCCCGTGTAACATCACCTTGAGTGTCTTTACTCTTATAGAGACGGTATACCTAAACATTTGGGCCAAACCACCGCCCAAGAATACAAAAAGCCCACTTACTTGCGTCGCTCATAAACGGCCGTGCTTAGGTTCTCTTTTGAGTTAAATGACGTGTGGCGTTTAATTTGATTACTAACTAGATTGACGGTTGTCATATTTTAGGTGCTGAGTGTGTGCCTAGCACTTTGTCCCAATGCTTTGGAAGCTCTTACCAAAGACAAGTCGTGGCAGTGTTTCATCATTGATCTTCTTATCTTGTGTCAGAGCAGGTACTATGATCAATCAATAATACTCTGTACATTTGACAACCAGGGTCGACTTAACCCCTCACTGCTAGACTTCGGGCCTGTTTACTTGGAGGTGGGGGACCTCAGGTGGGTGAGGTAACCCGCTTAGGCAGGGCAACCCGCCTATCCATGTAATCTCTCATTTTAATTTGATCGCGTTTACGTGATAGGAGGGCGATATGAGAGACTATATGGAAAGGCTGGTTACCCCCAACTTAGTGGGTTATCTCACCTACATGGAGTCTCCCACCTCCATGTAAACAGGCCCTAAGTTATTGAGACACCACTCTTAGTTGTACCCTGTTAGCCTGGGAGCAAGCAATCCATTTGGGGAACATCGTGAGAAGTAAGCTAGCGACACGCGAGAGGAGACGTGAGAGAGCGGCCTCGCACACGTTCTCGCGCGGTTCGCCGAAAATGTATTGACAATTCGCCGCTCTCTCGCACGTTCTCGCGCGGCTTGCCGAAATGGAGAGCTTCATTCACAGAAGTAAACTTGATGTATTGACAGTTCATAGGGGGCAAACTTCCGCATGCCTGTATTGCAGCGATAGGTTGCATGGATCATGAAAAAAAAATCTCAATCGTTTCGGTTTTGTTTTGATTTAGTAGTGAAGATAAATCACTCTTAAGAATACATGCGTTGCATAGCTAAGATGTAGGTCTGATCGGACAAAATCACACCAGATTGAATGCAGGAGTATGCGATTAGTTGGTTCAGCCAAATTTTATACCCACGACAGCTGTTTCGGATGTACAGCTGGATATGCCACGGTAGGGGATCTGTCTCTGTGACCGATCCCCACAACAGATCGCTTGTAACACGTTGCCTACAGTGGAGTTCAAAAGGGTTGGGACCTTTGTGAATAACAAACCCAGGGCTTCATTTCAAAAAAATGTCTCCCATGCGTTATACCAAGAATTACAAACATTTAAAATGAAGGTGAAAATGAAATAATTAGCATGTAACGAGCGTGGGACAAAGAAAAACATCTGCATTTCCGACAGGAATTGAACCTGTGACCTCTCAAACACCGGGCGAGCTCTCTATCCACTTGAGCTACGCAAAGCTCCATGTTAAAGTTTTTGCTCGGTCACGATTTGGCAACCAACTCTTTTGGTTTAGGCAGACTTTTTTACAAATCAAGTCGCCAGCTGCAAAATTTTAGGCGCCATGGCGACTAAAATGGTCCCAACTTGGAGGGTTGACTACAGAGAACTCATGGAGAGCGGGACCATATACTAGGTTCACATTTGACACGCGTCCTGCATACTGCTAGGATCAGCCATGTCGATGTCGCACTGTGTGGTGAAATAAATGAAACGTGGTAAATTTTAAGCTCGGTGAAAAAAATGAACCTTTGAAAAACTGTTTGTGAGGCTAACAAGTTTTCAAGAAGTACAATTTCAGTCCGTTTCAATCTTCTTTAAGTTTGTCCATCCGTGCTTCCTTTTGCATTTGCTGTGTTTCGTGACACAGCTCCCTTAAGTTCTGAACTGATAGTACCAGAACGGAATGTTCTGTTGAAGAATTTTAGTCGTTTTTACTTTTTTTTCCCCTCTTTTCAGGGCAATTCGATTCAGCACAGCAGAACAGTTCTTCCTTGTGGCTACAAGATGTTCCCAAGGGCATAGACCTCTTGTCTTTTTTATTACACTTCTTTTCACTGTGCTTGTGGTAAGTCTCTGGAATATGCAAGTGGGGTTTGCTTCAGTTCGGCAGCAAATTTAACAAAATATTACAGATGCTGATTTAAAATAGAATCACGTTTTTGGTCGGTAACTAGAGAGGTTAAGCATCACGTTTACGTCAAACGTCAAACGCGAATTTGTACCACGTGACCAAGTTTCCTCTTTACTTGTCGTTTACTGTTCATTATATGTACACCTAAATAAGTAGTTTCACGCATTCTTTCATCCAGAAGAATTGTTTTGAGCTGTTTTTATCTGCTCATTTTCTAGTCTGAGAAATTCTCAACTTGAATCTGACGTTTGCTGTATTCGCGAAGCTTTTAAGACTCTCTACTGACTTCAAAAATCAATTTGCACCACGTGACCGAGTTTTCCCTTCATCTTATCACTTCTACACAAAATTAGGTAGATTTATGTCCGGGTCATCCATTTGAGTAAAATGGTGTTACCATTCAAGTTAAGCCTTGCCTAACAGTACTTTTGCATGGCACTACTCGTTTTTCTGTATTTCGCAAAATGAAATTTAAGATTTTTTCCTCCAATTTTCATATTAGCAACGGTTCGTAGCTTTAGTAGAACCCCAAGGCCTTGTGGTTGATGTTGACGTTCATTCATTCGTTCGTTCGTTGGTTCGCTCGTTCGTTCGTTCGTTCGTTCGTTCATTCATTCATCCATTTATTCATTCATTCATTCATTTTGCCATTAACCACATAAAAATAAATATACAATACGCAAGAAATTTATAATATATTAAAGATGATAGGCTATTCTGAATAGTTATTTTACAACTGATCAAAGTGGTAATGACAAGGAAGCCAAAAAAGGTCGGGAAAGGAAGCCGGAGGCTTATGAACTATAGGCTTCCTGACTTGTTTTCAAAAGTTGGATAGCGCTATCCACTAGATAAATTACTATCCAAAGGATAGCGTAATCGATTTCAGTAATACTTATCCGCTGGATAGTGATTTATCCGGTGGATAGTGCTATCCAACGTTTGAACAACCGGGGCTTGGGTGTACAAACTTGAAGTAGGTCTAAACGTGGTTGTGGCGTGTTGTTTATTAATTACTCCTACTTTTTTTTTTGGCAGAACTCCATAAAGGATCACGCTGGTTCCTCTTACGAGTACTTCAGCTTATTTTGCAAGTGAGTTACATTTAGTATTTCTGGTTTGCATGTGACGTCACTTCGGCCATGTTGGTGGTGAAGAACAAAAGCATTTCACTCCACCGGGAACTAAACTCCATTTTCATGTACATTCTTCAAGGAAAAAAAATTGTGTTATATTTACCGCCAACATGGCCGCCTTGTCAACCAAGAATTGCAGTTGTCACATTCATCTTCGGTGATTCGGGAAGTGCATTTTCAGTAAATCCCCGTGATAAGTGATCATATTACAATGTGAAATAAGTTGAATGTGCGAGTCCCAGTTTCCTCTCTTTGAGTAGGTCCGAAAAGGAATGGTGTTGATGCCACTGAGGGACAGTGTTTGTGGATAGAGTCACTACTAACCCCACCAACTAACCCTGCACCCAGTTATCATTTCTGCCGCATTAACAAGCTTTACCCCAAAAATTAATCTTTGCTGTTTGTTGCATCTATTACTCTTCTTGTTATGAGGCTATTCAAATGGAATCTCTTCAGCGATAATTTTACATGGTTCTATTTATTTAGTACATGTAGTTCTGACTTTTGATTCTCTAGTGTAAGTATTCAAACGAAACCTTTTTAGCAGAACGTCTACGTTACTATTTATGTAATGTGAAGTGATCAGTTCTAACTTTTTATTCTGTGGATGAACTCCTGTGGTGTTACCATTCAAATGAAACCTCTTCAGCAGTACTTTCACTTGGTACTATTTATTTAGTATGTAGTTATAACTTTTGGTTCTGTGGATGAACTCCTGTGGTGTTACCATTCAAATGAAACCTCTTCAGTGGTACTTTCACATGGTGCTATTTATTTAGTGTGTAGTTCTAACTTTTGATTCTGTGGATGAACTCCTGTGGTATTACCATTGAAAGATCTCCTTTCGAATGATGCTATTAGCTTTTAAAAGTAATTCGTATCATTAGGTACCGTAAAATTCCGAAAATAAGCCCCGGGGCTTATGTTTTTCAAAGCCCTTTTTTGAGGGGCTTATTTTTGGAGGGGCCTATATTCGGAGGGGCTTATGCACGGAGGGAAATTTGCGTTTTAAAATTGATTGGGCTAGCTTGTAGTGGAAAGAAAATTTACCATTTTTGCTTTGTTTTACTTTGTATTCGAGGGCAAATTCGAAGTACAAGCCCCCCGGGGGGCTTATATTCGGAGGGGCGATTTAACGGAGGGTTTTTTGTGTTACGATTTTGGGGGGCTTATATTTGGAGGGGCGCTTATACATGGAGGGGCTTATTTTCGGAATTTTACGGTATGTGATTGGTTTTTTTTGTTTTGTTTTGTTCGGTTTTTTTTGTTTTTGTTTTTGTTTTTTTCATCTTTGACACTTTGAGAGTTTCAGGCTCACCGTATGGGCTTCTTTTTGTACAGGTTATTAGCTCACGCTTACATGACGCATTGTCCGTTAGGCACGGCAGAAATGATGCTTAATACTGAAATTGGATGGCTGAAAAAGACAAAGGTGGGTCGCACTTAAGGCAGCCTCCCGTGCAGGCGTTCTGAGGGCTTCGTCACGTGTTCTTCCCCCAAGCTGTATTGAGGGGCCCATTGGCGGATCAGCAACAATCCCCTCGGGGGGGGGGGGGAGGGGAGGGTTGGTACTCGTCCAATATTTGGGTATTGATGAGTCACTTAGGGTTTGAAAAACTGACCCTGTTTAGGACAAAAAAAAATCCTAAACTACATACCCTGTTTAGGATAATACCCTCAATTTTGTTACCCTGTTACAGCAGGGTTCTCATTTAGTGCCGTCAACCGGCTAAAAAACCGGCTACTTTGAGGTTTGAGCCCTGTACGTTTTGGGGAAAAGGGGTAAAATAGGGAATGAAAGCCTGAAATTGCCTACAATACTCGATTGCTAAGCTTCCTACTTTAACTCTCTAGCTGCCTACTTTAAAACTTAATGAGAACCCTGGGCTGTTTATGACAAAGGCCAAATTGTACGCCGTCTTGTTTTAAAGCCTTGTATAAAATTTATTTATTTATTTATTTATTTATTTATTTATTTATTTATAGTTATTGCTTTTGTATAGTTAGAGAACAGTCAGTTTTCATCAAGAAAATCAAATTCAATCGAGCAGGCAATACCTTGTTTATAATTAGGACAGACTCTCACAAAATTATATACCCTGTTCAGGACAGACTCGCGCGAAATTATTTGCCCTGTTAAGGACAGAGAGGTCAAAAACCATAGCATGTCCAGCGGTACCTCACCGTGTAGGCCATATAACGAAGTACATCCCCGGGCACTGATCACAGTTTAGACAGTGGATTTTGGAAACGTTTTCTGCCGTTGTAATGGGTAATATGGCAGCGCGAACACGCGTTTTAACTGACGTTTTCGTAGTCGTCGCAGTCGTTTTTGCTTAAGCTCCTTATTTTTTGGCTCGTCATGCAGTCCTCGTCTCCGGGACAATCCAAAAGTTGATTTTACGGAGGAAGCTATTGATGTCGGATGTTTTTGTCTGTACTAATGCAAGGATATTGTTTTCAGGAACTTGTTTTGTCCCACGAGGAAGGACGTTCTCCTGTTGATGACGCTCTTTTGGAGGGTCATTTAGGAGTCACTAGAGAACTTCTTCTCTTCCAGCCTGCTCAGAAGAAGTACGCTATTGGCTCAGAAAAGGATGGTTATAATCTCATTAAGGTAAATATTACTTGCATTTGCTTACACTGAGAGGTGATCAGTTTATTTCAGTAGCATCTCATGTTGTGATTCGCTATATTTATATAAACCTATTGATTCTAAGACGAGGACGAGATTTTCTTAATACTAAATAAGGCGCGTGGGTGAACCAGCCTCATTAGGGAACTTAAGCACCAGACACGCTTGTCACACAAGGTTTTGGCGTCGTCTTTCCTCTCCTGTCCTGTTGCGTAAGCTCATTTTGGCGGGAAAACGCAGTAGCCGTGGTCATTCTACCCCGGGTTTAGCTAAAACGTCGTAGTGGCGGAAACAAGTTTTTTTTTAAATTTATTTCGTTATGTTTTTGGCGGGAAAACGCAGTAGCCGTGGTCATTCTACCCCGGGTTTAGCTAAAACGTCGTAGTGGCGGAAACAAGTTTTTTTAAAAATTTATTTCCCTAGTTTTTAACCTCCTTCAACAAAAATAGCAATGCAAAAAGTACAATGAAGCTTTCCATGGTATGTATTTATAGACAATAGGCGAAAAAACGTCAAGTTTTATAAATCTGGTCCTCTTCCTCGAATCTAACGGTCTCTAAGTAGTTTAGAGACTGCTTTATGAATCACAAACAAAACAACGTTATCTTCTGCACCGATTAAACAATGTGGAAAAACAAATGGCATCATGCAGGAATAATGCCCAATTTAAAGAGGTTTTTTTTAAATGAGCAACCATAGACATGAAAAGTTAAAACTGTGATTTGGACATGTGAAAAATTGTCTTTGGGAGAAGTAAAAAAATATTATCTTGTCTACTTGGCGCTGATGTTGAGCTTAAAGTAAAACCACTGTTTTGTAAATTTTTTTTCAGGATCTTGTGGAGGATTTTGTTTTTCCAGCTTCCAAACTTATTGTTGAAGCCAGGAACGGCAGTGGTACGTGTGGCCCGTTAAAAACTTTTCATGTAGTTCAAATTATAAAAGGAAATAATTTTCTTTGTGTGGTGTACCTCCATGTTTTTTTTTTTTTTACCTTTGAATGTTATTTGGAAAGCGAGAAAACGTGAATATAGTAGTGATAAAGTAATAGTTCAAAGACCACAAAACGAGTTCAATAATTCCAACCTACTGGTGTTAGTGTTGTTTACAGCTATTTGGAGAAAGGTTGTCGCAAAAAATGTGTACGCGACAATCCCGAAAGGTAATAGGGGATATGATCAATACGCTGTTCCTGACACTGTAGCTATTTAATCTTCTGTTGTTGCTTTCCTTTAGCATTCGCAAACATAATCTTCTTTGGCCTCTCTTTTGGCCATTCTTTCAAATTTCTTTGAAGAACAGTGAACTCAAAATCACCCATAATACCTTTCGGGATGGTCGCGTGCACTTTTTCCGACAACCTTTCTACAAATAGCTGTATGTTTATTCGTTGAAGTATTATTGGGGGAGGCAAATCACAGCAATAGTTCAAAAGAACACCACAGTTGCTTAAAGTTGTAGGTGATTATTTCGATCATACATCCGGGGCTTTCAGGGCTCGCAGAGGTCATGGAAAACCTGGAAAGTCGAGAAAGTTCAAGAACTTCATTTTCCAGGCGTGGAAAGTCATGGAATTTAATTGTCGGTCATGGAAAGTCATTAAAAATTAATTGAATTTAAGTTTAATAGATTAGTTACTGCAGATATCAAAGCAAGGACATGTAATTTTAAAGAAAAGTAATTAATAGTAGTACAAGCAGCGCACATTATGGTGGACACCAGATTTTGTCTGTTGAACTGATTTAGGTTAAAACAAAAAAAAAAAAACGAAAAAAAAGAGAATAGTTTTGTAGAGTTTTGAAAATTATCCAAAGTGACAGCTATATCTTAATTCATAGAAAAGTGGAAAAGGTCATGGAAAAGTCATGAAAAGTCACGAAATTTGAAGAGCGTAAAAGAGCACGTAACCTGTTCATTCACTGCCTCAAGGCAATTAAATCATTTAAGATACCATCGGTCTAAAGCATGTATATTGTATGTATTTTTTATTTTGCCAGATGAAGTGTGGAGTAAGCGAGTCACACCAATCTGTTCCACCCCACAAACACTTGTGGCTGCATTTGACCTCTTGGTTGCCCTGTGTCGAGGATGTGTTCAAAACCTTAAAGTCTTGTCCGACATTCTCTGTGATTTCTACTACTCTGGTAAATAATTAATGTCAGGAGTTCGTGAGTTTCTCACAGTGTTTTTCAGCGTTAAATTAATAAACAAACTAAACGATGATGATAAACAAGTTAAAATGGTAAATTTATTATCTGAAAGTTTTGAGCTTTTTTGAAAAGTAGTTTTTGTTTTCCTTTGGCAGTCGTTTACTTTTTTTTCAGTCTTAAGATTTATTGTTGCACCTTTTATGTGACAGTTTAGTAGTGGGCGACAGTGTGCTATTACGCATACTTGGCACGTATGCTGCCAACAGTGTTTGGACTTCCACTTAAAGGAGCTGTGTCACGAAATTCAGCCAAATTAGGAAATTACAAATTGCCCGTTAAATTAAGAGAAACAAAAAAATACCGCTTAAATCTTTAAAGGAAGGTTAAAATAACATAAAAGAAACAACAGATGCCACGGATGGGCAAAACTGAAGAAGACTGAAATGGATTGAAATTTGGCTCATTGAAAACTGTTCAGCGTAACAGTTTTTCAAAGTTGATGCCTGCTGCTTGCTACTTCAACAATAATGCTCAGGTGACATATTTGTTTGTTTCGGATCTCTGATTTTGTCATTTACCTGTAATTTCTTTGCTTACTTTAAGTTCCATTGCGATTGAGGGCGAGTAATTGGCAAAATTAAACAAAATGAACTGGACTGCCGTGGCACAGCCCCTTTAAGGTGATGTTACACGGGACGATCCACAGCGTTCCAACATTGTTACGAGATTGCTTCAAATGGTGTCCAACATTGCAACACTGTGTTGCGCTAAAAATCGTCGTTACGAATTGTCCCGTGTAGCATCACTTTTAGAATGAATGGAATGCATAGAACGCAATCTGTATTCGCGGTGATCACGCGCGTTTTGAGCTCGGCTATCAACTTATGCAAAACATCAGCACTGGAGCAAGAGCATTTTGACTTTCGATTAGAGGCCTGAAACTCGCCCGTACCTCCTAACCTTTGGTTATTATCAGTTCACTAAGATCAATATCTATTCTCCATTCTTGCTTTAGTGGTTCATCTTATTTTTCCCTTCACGTCAGGTGAGGATGCCGTCTTGAACGAGTGGGAACATCTTCCCCCTATCGGACCACGCCCATATAAAGGATATGTGGGACTGAAGAATGCCGGGGCTACGTGTTACATGAACTCAGTTATTCAGCAGGTAGGTATATTAAGGCTGTCAAAGGCAAGTGCAAACACTTTTTGTTATCAGGGGAGCATCATGAGAATCTTCCCAATAACGTGTAAACTACGTTTGAATTTATGCTGTGTGAGGCAGAAGATGGCCTTAAACAACAAAAGAAAGGCATTGCTTCATTCTTCAAGGTGTAATCAAACCATGTTCAATAATTTTCATGTAATTGTGTCCTGTTAATTGGTGATAGAACATAGGTGGAGAGAGAGCGATGCAAGAAGCCCACAAAATTGGTTATACGATTGTGAGTGAGGGTGATGTTTCTTCAGTCAGTGACACAAATGACTCGGAAAAAAATCCAACTTCTCCTAACAGGAGTGGAGCTAGGACCTGTACCCAAGGCTGTGCTCTAAGGAAAATTTCAGGGAGCCCTTCGGGCTCCCAACCATTTTAGTTTAGGCGCCCAGACCTCAAAGTTGGTCGCCCGAATAAAAATTTCTCGGAGCCCTTCGGGCTCCCAAGCGTTCCAGCCCGGGTGCCCAGGCCTCTCAAGGTGGTTGCCCGTGTACATCTGATGGAACTTTTTTTTATGCACACGAATCTTACTGGCCTGCTGATCACCAAAGTCGGCAATTTTAGCTTTTGGGTTTGACAAAAACCCGCATGTTGTCTTATGAAACCCATCAAAGTTTTCGTGCCATTCAGATTTAAAACCAGAAACGTGAGCAATGCCGCCGAATTGTTTAGGTCTTAAAGAGGGAAAAGTAGAAAAATTTCAGCAGGTTTACGTAAACTTCATTAAGATCTTTGGGTCAAGGAAAACTGTGCTTTTTACCAGTAATACTAAACCTGAAAATCAATTTTCAAAAGGTGAATCAATGCGGCATGAAATATAATGTGACGGAGTTTTATACGCAGCAGATCGAACTCAAGTTTCCGTGAAGAATTCCGTGAAACAGTGAAACCGCCGCGCCCTAACCTATTGTTTAATAAAAAATAAGTCATCTTTAATTTTCTTTTCTATATTATCAGTGAATCTTTTAGGATAATTGAGCTTTTCGTGGATACGGTCGAAGCGTAAACCAGCTCTTCTTTCCGTGTTTTTATTTTTTTTTTTTTTGCCGTTGTATATGCATCCATGCGAATTTAGTTTTCGATACGTAAAATGCCAAGACAACGTGAAACTACCCTGTTTCTAAAACAACAATAAAAACGATCAGAACGATCATATCTTTTCTGTTTATATTTCGTTATCTTGTGTAAAGGGAAGAAAACAATCATACGTTATGTTTTAGCCAAGCAGACACAGCAGCCAAAAGCCGTAAAACATTACATTTGCATACTGCTCAATACAGCAACTTCCGTTTTACACGAAAATAAATTACTCCGCGTCGCCAGCCGCGGTCTACGTCTGTCAGAAAAGTATTGACAGTTTCTCCTCAAAACTGTACCTAATGAACCATTCTATCTCAAACAAAAAATTTTAAAACTATTTTGAGAAGCGGTACAAATCGAAAATCGTGCCGCTTGTCACGTTCAAAGTGATGGATTATGTTACATGTGAAATCATGCAGAACGACCTTTGAACATCGACGCGCGCCCGTTTCTTCCGTACAACATTCGTAAAACATTTTCTGTAGGGTTTAGTAAAACTCCGACTCAACAAGCCAACGCTATTAGGTTAAATTTTTCTGCCCGCTTAACTGAACACTCCACCAGAAGCAAGAGTGCCCGGCCGGGCGACCGGGAACTTTTTTTCAGTCGCCCGAAGCTAAATGTTAGTCGCCTCAGGCGACCGGGCGCCGTTAGAGCACAGCCTTGTGTACCACTTCTAATTAAATACTCTTTAACGTTGTCGCATCCAAAAGAGATAAATAATGAAAGGAGAAGAAAACGTTTTGGGCCAAAGTAAACTACTGGGTAACTCGAATTGTGCTTACCCCATATGGCCCTTTTTATACTTGGACTCACAACCATCTTGGCTCTCTCCTTGTTAACCCTTTTGGTCCTGATATCCACATACAAATTCTCCAAACTGACCTCCACAGATTTCCTTAAAGAATTAGTTGAGAGAATTTGATAAGAGATTAAAGCATTTTCCCTGAGGTGATCATTTTTTAAAATCTCATAACCTTTTCTTTTGATAATGTACTGATATTGTGAGGAGAAAGTTGATGTTGGTCACTGTTGGGGCTTAAAGGGTTAAGTGTTCTACTCCCCGTTCCAGTTGTTTATGATACCTGAACTGCGCGAGGGCGTGCTGGAGGTGGACGGAGCTGCAACAAAAGAAGACGAAGATGGAGTCGATGTGGAAGAGAAATCGGAGAGCGAGAACACTATCGACACTGGGTATCAGTCTGAGGACAGTAGGGAGAATGACAAAGAAATCGAGGCAAAAGACCAAGAAGAGAAGTTAAAGAGATATCAAGTTAGCGTGCTAAATCAGATTCAGTTTATCTTTGGACACCTTGCCCAGAGCCAGTTACAGTTCCACGTGCCTCAAGGATTTTGGAAAACTTTCAAGTGAGTTTTATGCGTAATTTGATTTTGTAAAATGGTGGAAGGCAAACAGTCTCAAAATGCTTTAATTATAAAAAAATCTCTTAATCGGGGTTAGGAATGCTATCCACATACACAACGTCAGAGTGGCTTCCTCCCTAAGACAAAAAATACTACTCAGTAGCTTTCATTTGAATGGTCACACTTAAAGATATGATCCACAGACACTTAAAACCACCTTGCACAGCACAATAAACAGTACCACAGGAAATAACTGCTCAGTCGTTTTTATTTGAATGGTCACATTTTAAGATTCCATCCACAGACTCATAAGTTAGAACTACCTTGTACAGCACAACAAATAGTACAACAGGAAAGTACTGCTCAGTAGTTCTTGGTCGGTACGATTTTAAAATGACTAGAAGAGATTCTTTACTATCTCTTCGGGTTTTTGACGATGAAGCGTTAAGAACTTAATGAGTTGCTAACCAAGTTGTGCTCTTGCCTTTGGACAGACTCTGGGGTGAGCCTGTAAATTTACGCGAACAGCACGATGCCTTGGAGTTTTTCAACAACTTGCTTGACAACTTAGACGAAGGCCTAAAGGCGTTAAGCAGCAAACCACTGTTCTCTGACATACTGGGTGGAAGCTTTGCTGATCAGAAGATCTGTAAAGGATGTCCTCATAGGTATGAATACCCCCTTTCTATTGCTATGTTACTGGTAAGGACAATAACGTCGTATTTTCTCTCATAAGTCCCATCCGCAACTTTGGAAACGAGAAGGAACTGGAGCCGAAATGCGTCCCGCAATTGTTTCTGGGATCGTTAATAGGAACGCGTTGTCCCTAGTAACAGTCCCAGAAGTCTTTGCGAAAGTTAGCTCGATCCAGTTCTCTTCTCGTTCTCAAGTGGCGAATTGGGACTTAGTCTCCCATTACTTCTGGGAACTCACTGAATTCAAGAAAGCAAGGATCCAACACCTCTGCTGCCTGGTCATCAAAATTAACTTGCGATCAGTTATGAAGTCCAAACTCGAATTGCCTGGGAAGTGACGTCATCTTTTTCATTGTACACAGTCCACTCTCTCTGAACGTGCGCCCCGTGTTGGTCCTTGTTGTTCTTCAGTAGTCTTTTGTTGCTAGTGAACTTACGCAACTTGACGGAAGAGGAGAGAAGACGGCAAACCTTGTGTGACAAGCGTGACAATAATTTTGTTTGGAATAAATTTTCACCAAACTTTACTTTCCTTTAGACAGATCTTTTTGTGAAAGACCAGAAAACAGTAACATTTGACGACGGGAAAGCGCGTGGAAAGGACTAACCTCGACTTCCGGTGCCCAATTTGTTGCTCTGCGATTGGGCAAGGCAGTTTTTTGATTCGTGCGCGCCGTTGTTAATTGACGTTCCCGTTCTGTTGCTAAATCAGCCTGTGTGTATAAGGGGACACCTTTTGTACACGGATATTTAGTGCCGGCCCAAAAGGCGTCCGTCTCAGAGGGAGCTTTCTGTGTCGTTCTTCATTGAAAACTTGGTTAATCTGAATTATATTATTTGTGTTGTTTGCCAATGCAGGTATTCTCGCGAGGCTCCATTCATTGCACTGAACGTGGACATACGCAATCATCACAGCTTAGTGGACTCGTTGGAGCAGTTTGTCAAGGGTGACTTACTTGAAGGCGCCAACGCATATCATTGTGAAAAGTGTGACAAGAAGGTACCTTAATGTTGTATTCCAGCAAATTCCTTGTTTTAAAGTTAGAATTCAATATCATGTTCGCATAATGTACACTGTTATTATTGTTAACCCTAACGGAAGTAACCTAGCTAATTATTATTTATTTCTATATTTCGATATTATTTTTATTGCTTTTTCAGGTTGATACAGTAAAGAGGATGTGCATAAAGAAGCTTCCTAGAGTGCTGGCTATTCAACTCAAGCGCTTTGACTACGACTGGGAAAGGTAACCCTTTAACTACTTTAGTTTCTTCCTCGAGACAAATTTTGCGAGTCCTGTGCTCGCAAGTTCTTAATTTACCCCTAAAACTGCATCAAAGTTACTTCAAAGTATGCGGAACGTATCCGCACTACGTTTGATTCATTTTCTCAAGGGGATGTTTTACGGGACGATTCGTAACGACGATTTTTAGCGCAACACAGCGCTGCTATCTTCGAACAATGCTGTAACTATTCGAAGCAATTTCGCAACAATGTTGCAATGCCGTGTCGCGGCTAAAATCGTCGCGGCGATTCCTCTGTTAAAGTATGCGGTTGAGTTGGTATTGAAACCTTTTGAAATTAGCAACACTGGACAAAAACTGCATTAACAAAACTGAGGTTTTTTCAAGAAATTACGCTTTATGGTGCAAGAGGCTTGCACGGTTGTTTCTGTCTGGCGTTGCATGACAAAATATTTATTCAGCGGTATACATGCACAGCTCAGGTAAGCACTGAATGAAGGAATACCATCCTTATTCTTTTGTCTTTCAGGGAGTGTGCGGTTAAATTCAATGACTACTTTGAGTTTCCCCGTGACATTGACATGGAACCGTTTACAGAACTTGGATTAGCCAAACTTCAAGGTAAGTCATTAGTCTGAAATGTCAGTTGTCCCTTCGGAAGGCTAACAGGGAGTGTTAAAATCTCTGTTTTCAAAAATATACGGATACTTGTCGACGGGGTCTTATTTTTACAAGTTGTTATCTTGAAATATAACTTTTTTTCAAGGTGAAATGACAGAGGACACTATTGAATATGTATCTGAGGAAGACAAGAAGATTAAAGAAGTGAAAAGCACAAAGTTTCGCTTGGTGGGCATCTTAGTTCACAGTGGACAAGCGAGTGGGGGACACTATTATTCTTACGTTCTTCAGAGGTACTAGTCATCAGAGAGCTTTAGATTCTAAAACGAGTAAGACTACAAGAACGAGATTTTCTCGGTAGACTACTAGGTAGTGCACGCGCGCGAACCAACGTAATTTTGGCGGGAAAATGTGGTAGCCGTCGTCAGTCTACTACGAGTTTTAGCGAGAAGAGAGACTTTCAGATTCTAAGACGAGTACGACAACGAGTATGAGATTTGACTTAAAGCTTTTTCGCGTATTATCAAAATATAGACTCCGCGGAAAGCTTCATTTTACCATTTTTCACCAGAAAAGTTAGCACTGTTACCTTTAGTGAAGGAGGTTGCACCCTCTCCCGATCGCAAAATGATAAAACTTCTAACATTTGATGACTTGTTTCCACCACTTGGACATTCTCGCTAAAACTCTTAGTAGAATGACGACGGCTATCACGTTCCCCTTCCCCCCCAAAAAAATGACGCTAGTTCACGCGTGAGCAATACTCAGTATTGAGAAAATCGCGTACCCGTAGTCGAGTGACATTCGTCAACTTGCGTGACATCGACTTCCGTGACAAGAGGCAAGGAATAGAGATAGGCAATCCCTTGTCACCTTATACCAGAAGCACATGCCTGCCTTACACTCCTTCTTATATTTTGATAGTCAATTTTTTGTTCTTTTTGTTGTTGTTGTTGTTTAGAGTGTGTCCCGACTTGGCCCCTAAATGGTTCAAGTTTGATGACGGCGAGGTCTCAGAGTGCAAAATGGATGACGATGAGGTACTTGTTACTTGCTGATGTAGTTATTGATTTAGTTATTCATTCATCTGTGATCTCCTCTCTTTCTTTTCTGTTCGTGAGTTATACTTTGGCGTCGCAATGTTTCTTTTGGTAGCTGATGGTGTTTTTAATTGATTAACAGGAGTTGAAGACTCAGTGTTTCGGTGGAGAGTACATGGGAGAAGTGTTTGACCACATGCTTAAAAGGTGCGTTCAATCCTCGATGTTCTGCTGTGACCATTCCATAAATTTTAAAATGGCTGTGATCAGATCAGTGAATTAACTCTCAATTCTAGAAATTCAGGGCTCTCGGTGCAACATTGCGTGCCTGCAAATGCGAGCATCTTATTTTTTAATCCTCGTGGCTGCACGCTGCTACATTTAATGCAGCATATGTTGTTAAGATGCGATGTACGAAAGGTCCCACGTGAATGAAAGTTTTAGGCGCGACCTTTCATTTGTCGTATTTAATTTGTTTACGCACGTAAAACCAGTTACAGTTACCGTCCTTACGCACGTAAAAATAACGCAATGGTGGAAAACCAGCTTATTTCATTTTCAAAATGGCCGATTCTAATGAAAGCGCCCTAAGAGTACTGATTAAGGTTTAAAAAACTCAAACGGTTGGGAACGAATGTTCTTTCATCAGTGAGAATACAAAATTAGACAAAGCTTATTTACCTCTGGGATGATTGTGATTCTCCTAGTATAATTTAGTAGCACACAGGGATTTAAATAGCATTTCTCCTCTCTTTGCTCCGGTCTGCCTTATTTTATCTTTTTTTTTCATGCCATAGCCAATGTCACTTACTCATTGTCTTTGTCAGGATGTCCTATAGAAGGCAGAAGAGATGGTGGAACGCTTACATGCTGTTTTACGAACGTCTTGATGTCATGGACACAAACAGAAGAGTTGATGTGGACAGAAGTAAGTTGCGTGCCGTTTGAAAACAGAAAGAGATTTTGCAAGCGGCACAAAACAGCTCTACTTCTAAAACTCATTAAAAATTCAAAAGCCAGGGAAAGAGGAAATCATGGTCGGTGACTTGTTTGTTGCGAATTTTTAGGACTTTTTGATGTGTAACCACCATGCCATACTGTTTTTTATCAAGGAAATAACCAAATGTTTATTTTTTTTTCTTGTTCAGACTGCAAAATGCCAGCGGTGATTGAAAGAGCGGTTCGTAAACAAAACGTCCACTTTCTCCACAATCGAATTCAGTACAGCGTGGAATTCTTCCAGTTCATGAGAAAACTGGCTACTGCTAATGCTGGATTAGAAAATTCGGTACGTGAAGACTTCTGTTGCTTTAGCTAGCTATTGCTTCTAAGAAGGCCGAGCTAATAGCTGACTTGTAGAACAAACGAATTTGTGTTTTCTGCACCGGCTCAGTCCGAATACATGTACACCGCCGCGGTAGAATCCCTCCTTTCCCCCTGTTTTCCTGCAAATCCGGGTATGTGTCATCACTTAACTTATGGAATCTAGACGCTGAGCAATGGGTTGCTTATTCCTGCTTAACGGCGATTCCGAACATCCTTTTAACCGTTTATAAGCCCAACCGGATATAAGCCCCTTCTTTTATAAGCAAACCCAAGACCCCTTACGAAGTTGTATAAGCCTAGCGTTAGGACGGAAATTTCAGTGTATTTGTTTGGTAGATAAAAGTAAAAGTGTAGACGCAATCCGATTGAAGCTTAACTGTAATGGGTTCGTTTACTTACAGGCTGAAATAGAGCAGTTGTCTATGATCAGCATTCAGCTAGTTTCCAAGTTTCTTTTCACGACTGGGTTCCGCACGAAGAAAACCGTCAGGTAATGAAAGACCTTTAGATTCAAGGGCGAGAGCGACTACTAGTACGAGATTTGACTTAAAGTTTTTTACGCGTATGCTTTAAAAGATAGACACGCTGGAACTGGCTTCATTACACCTTTTTCACTTCAGTGGTATGGTGTATGGCTTCACATCCTTCGTACCACTGGCTCTGAATTAGACAGACAAGTACTGAAAATTGAATTATATGCCTCTTGTTATTAAGCAAGTCCTCGTGGAAAAACTAAGCAACGAGCTGAGCTTTTTCCTCTCAGATTCCAAACCCGATGTCATAGCTGGAAAACATTCCAGCAGCACTCCACTGATGACACGCCCAAAAAGTTTGGAAATTCGCCGCAAAATAGGCAGTTTTATGCAGACTGTATCTTATTTTCTATACTCAGTCTCTGGTGCGACGCATACGTAACGGTCCATATTGCAATGCTTGAAGAAGCCTAGCTAGTGTTATTTCCACGGTCTAGTAGCTAATCATAGCGCGTAAACTACACAATCGCTTGATTTGAGGTTTCAACAGCAAATTCAAACCTGTGTTAAATAAGGCAAACTGTCTGATGAAAACAGGTTGACAATTAAATATAGGTGAAGACGGCAATGAACATAAGCTTGGCAAGACAATTCAATAGAGGTATCCGCCTAATTGATTTCGAGACTTTAACAAGTGACCGCTCGATGAAGGATGACAGCTGCCTTTTTACAGATTTGACTGTATGTTGTACCCCTTACAGAGGTCCTGCTGGTGAGTGGCATGATGCCGTGTGTATGTTACTCAGACAAGGCAAAGCAGTGAGGGAATGGTTCGCTAAGTATATGCTGTTCTCCTATCCTGACCGCTTCTCGGAGTATTTGCTAGAGTGCCCCAGTGGAGAGGTGAGATAACATTAAACGCAACAGTGAACCCTACAATACTCTGTTGACTGGACACAATAAGTTTTCTCTTTACCTACTTGACAAGTTACTGGGAAGCTTTCGTAATCTCGCACGATTTAAAAACTTAAAAATTCAAACTTGCTCAACTGAAAAATTTGCACAGAGATAATAGCTCTGGCGTTGTTTTCTCTGATTCAACAAAAGTTATGGAAATTTTTTTCTGGAGTAGGATTACGTCACGTATAAACTCTCTATCGGGATTTTTGTAAGTCTTTATCAAATATTCACCTTGATTATTGCCCACCTACCCCCTCCCCTAGGCCAACAATTTGCTAAAAGTGAGAAGTAGGTGTTAATGTTGGCTTAGGGGAGGGGTAGGTGGGCAGTTTCCCCCAAAACGTATCAAGATCCGACTTGTTTTTCTGCTAGGCAAATGTTACTCTTTACTTCACTTACGCCCAAATTTCAAACTTTCCACCTCAGTGGACATCATTTGGCATGTGTGAAGATGCTGTTGTTTTGACCATTTGAAAAATGGCCAAATATGGCCATTTCAACACCAGTAAACAAACATCACCGCTCTTTATTTCGAATTTGATCCTCTTTTCTTGATACGTACTTCATACGAGATGTTATATTTTCACCTTAAGATATATTTATTCATTTTTTTATTTTTTTTCTCCGGATTGTTGAATTTTATTCTGGTGACATTCTCATGTTGTAGGTACGAAGTGCTTTTGCCAAAACTCTGGTGTTCTTAGCGCACTTTTCCCGTCAAGATGGACCATGTTCTCCTTACCCAGAGAGTATTAGACACGAGACTGGTACGTTCACTTGGTTTTTGATAAACACTGTGTTGGTTAGGATGTTATATGTGGCACGTGGGGCACTTGTATGTTTGCCTAGTTCACACGAGCAGATGACCCGTGATGTCGAGTACGCGCGGGAAAGACTTCATTTCTCCGATGCTCTTTACCTGTTGTTGCACTTTGCGGTGTCATGCTTGCAATTGGCGCGTTTTCTTTACCATAATCATCATATAGGAAAACTCTTTGGTCATACAGAGGCTTAAGCTAGCGTTGTCACTAGACAGACAGTTTTAAGGTGGCACCGATTGTCCGCGTCGCGTCAGAGGCGTATCTCGATCGCCTGAACATATTTGGCGACGTCTTAGCGGAGGATTTATTTAAGGTCGCAACCTTGTCATCAGGGTCTCTCGGACGAAAAAAAGATAGACCCCCTGGTAACAAGGTTGATAGGATGATAAGCAGGTTGATAAGCACAATTGACAAAAAGTGGTCATCATCACGAAATCCCATTTTCTTCTCTCTACTGGGCTTACTCTTTGAAGCCAAAAATTAGCAGCGCCTAAAGTTTACACTTTGACTTTGCCTTCAAATGTATCTTTTGCTCATGCCAATATAATTGGGAACAGCTGCTTGAGCTTGCACGTTTGTCGCAAGTGAGACGCAGACGTGAGCAGTAGTTTGGGTTTCCCGAACATGCTACGAACACTCTGATGTGACAACGCGAAATTTTGTTTGAACGGTTTCTAGTTTTTGCTCAAAATTGTCCCACTGTTTGTAGTAATGCTTAAGTTATTTGTTTGTTTTGCAGAGCTTGACAACAAAGCAACACTAAGCGACCATATCTTAACAGCTGTACTGGGCCTGTTGAAGAAAGAAGTTCCCGAACATGGCCGCCATTTACAACAATACTTTCACTTCTTTCTCATGTACTCTATGATAGGACCTCCTGAGGTATGTATCCTAATTGTACAATCGAGCTGACCGTCTCGATCGTCCCAATCACTATTGAATCGCTGCAGTGGTCTCAAAAACGTTTGAGGCGATATAGACGTTTGGCAGGAAGCCACCTTTAGCAAAGACGTTTTAGAGTCACGCACGGGGACTATGATTTTACCCAAATTTTCGGGCAGATCGTCTCCGTAAGAGAAAAGACAGTTAACAATTCAATTTTTTGTAGTCAAAGTTTTGTTAAAAGGGATCAAGCCTCACTTCCGGTTGACATGCGTCGCAACAAACCGCCTTTACTTAAGCACACTACAAGCTTCCTTTTTACCCTGGCGATTGCGATCGCCCCGTTTTTTCCCCACCGCATCACTGCTTACTGTTATATATGCTCGCACATATTGGAAAGGATTTTGCCGCTTGGTGATAAATTTGTCACGTGACGACTGCTCATGCACCCTGGGTACCAGAGATCTTTTTATTTTTTCTCAAGTGCGGCGGAGTGTCTTGTTGTCGGCTGCAGACCGACAAATCTTCGGTCAAAGGTCGAAGTCACGAAGGATCCCAAGTTCAAATCTTCGGGACCACGCTTGTTAATAGCCAACTGGTTCGCCTCCGGCCAGTTGGGATTCTTAACCCGTTTATGTTTGATTTAATTTATTTGTTTCAGGAATTTACTTGGCCCCACTAGCATTAGTGCTATAAATACTGCCGAGGGTAAACAACGAAATTTCATTTTATTTTATTAAGACCTGACCGAAAGCGGAAACCACGCATAAAAAGTCTCTGGCACCCTGAGTATTGCTTATGTGGAGAGGCCGTGCTCGATAATTTTTAGTACATAAGTTTTGCTCGTTAAGGAAATATACTTACACTACTTTCTTCGCATATTTTTCTCCTGGCAGCGGTTACAGCTTCTTCAGCTCGGTGTTCCCGCCACTTTCATGCTGGTGGCACTGGATGAAGGCCCAGGCCCCCCAATTCGGTACCAGTACGCTGAACTGGGCAAACTCTACTCGGTCGTGTCTCAGTTGGTCCGCTGCTGTGACGTTTCTTCGAGAATGCGGTCATCCTCTCAAGTAAGCTGGGCTTTATATGTGTGTTATTGACTAAGCTTGTTCGTTTAATTAAGAAGGCTGGTTATTGACCAAGTTGTTTTATTGCTTTTCCATGGACCGCAAATAAAAAAAAGCGCAAAAAAGAACGCTTCTTTCTGCAGTGCGCTTGTGAATTTTGAAAATTCAAGTTAAACGGTGATAACGGTGATAACGGTGGTTACATTGTTTCCTTAATTAACAGGGAAGCAAACCAAAACCCAACCCATTTGGCGAAGGACCTCCTCTCATGGAGATACAGCCCCTGGTCGCTGATATCTTGTTTAACAAAGCTACGTAAGTTGACTCTCCTGTGTCATGTTAATTTTGCCAGCGGAACTACGAAAGTTGGTTGTCCTGTATCGTCACTAAAGCCACACTAAAAAGTTGTTATTCCTAACTTATGATGTTCTCTGGATTGGTATACCTGTGACACGCCCCTGTTATGATACTGCAATCTGCGAAAGTTTGTTTGCCTGTGATGTAGTTCAGTTTCATCCTGGAAGTTCGATTCCCCCCCCCCCCCCCCCTTAATTTTAAGTTTCTTGTCATTGGTTAACGTAAGTAAAAACAAGACAAAATATTTAAGCGAAATACGTTTTTTAACTTTCAACACGTGATATATTACTACCTGTAAGTTAACATTGATAATGTTAAATACTGATGGTGAAATGGTTACATAGATATTTAAAGAAAGTCATCGATGACAGCACTACCTCAGAAGATACAGTGAAACTTTTAAGAGTAAGTGACAAATCTGTTGTGAAGAATGGTAAAAATAATCAGTTCAGTATTCAGTACTGAATTTCATTTCAGTAATTGTGTTTGACGCCAGGAGAACGCAACTCCTAATCTTAGATATTTTGTGGCTCTTGGTCAGACCATTGTCACGTGCTTTACATTTCACCCTTAATATCTCTTGATATCAGAACACTGAACCCCCATTTGCCCAGCAAGTTCTTTTCCGTTCACTTAAAGTTTGAGATATCGTTGGGTATAAATTGTCCTTTTTGGAGATGTCTTCGAATTTGCACATGCGATCAAACGATACTCTAATCTCGAATGCACTCTATATATTAGCTATAGAGTGTAGCTACTCTAAAATTCGAGTTAAAATAAAGATAATGTATGTTTATGTATGTATGTCCGTTTAAGTTCCGAAAATGGGGAATGCATTCTTAATTGTATGAGGATTTATGTGTTTTCGCTCTTAACAGATCGTGTATTTACTATTTCTTTGCAGTTTTGCTGTTGGGAAAACCCGCACTTTTCCCGCGTGGTGTTGAGTGAGCTTCTGTGGCAGGTAACCTCTTAACTTTTAACTTCTTACACACCAATCTTTAGTGTAGACTAATTGTTCAAAGTCGCTGCCCAGGCACGGAAATACTTTGAATGGGAATACTTTCTGAGGGTTCTTAATACAGTCGTGAGTACTTTTTGCAGACTCTAGAGATCCTTTTGAGATAAAAAGTTGTATTTGTAAATTGCCCGTTGTATTGCTAAAAAGCGGGTCAAAAAGTTCGGTATTAATCATACCACGCTTTAATACTGTAACGTACGGAAAGCATTCTATTAACCGACACTATGGCGCCGCCTACCTCGGGACACAAGAAATGCAAGCACTTCGAGTCATTTTAAGAAAACAATAAGGCAAATGGATCTCTTAAACGTAGTTAGTAATGAATGTGGACCTGACTGTTTTCTCTGCAGCTCGTAGACATAAGTAGTATTTTAATAGAATAGTACTGGTATTTTTGATGTCTTAGTATTTATTTAATATTTACTGTTATTATTTTTGCTTTGTTACTTTGTCTCCAATTAGTAGGTATGCTAAAGTACCTTGACACACAAATAAAGTTATTATTATTGTCACCAGCACACCCTTTCGCGTGCAGACAATGTTTTCTCTTTTTTCCCTCTCTTGGCGTGAAAATGAACCAGAGGAAGAACTTGCACACATGATTAGTATCTCGTGACCGCAAACAGCAATGTGCCTGGTCTTTAAGCCAGAGCGTTGCAGAAAAATATGTGAAAGATATCCCTGTTTTCTGTTAAACGCCCTCATGATCACGTTGGATGCGCTGATGTTAACAATCTGCAGGACGTGTGTCACATATATGAATCAAGTGAATGGCCTCACCTGTGAACGCAGACGTATTTCCGGTTGTGCCTTCTCGCCACCGAAAAGTTACTTTTCGGTTGGAGGGAGAGCCAAAAGAAGCAACGACGGGAAATTTGTCTATTTTCGTAGGCTATAAATGACCTAGCCTTCCATATCAAATGGATCAGTGGAGCGCCCGTTCCGCGTCCTGTGGAGTCATGGGTTTGGGACAATTTTTGTCTCACGCTGGTGAAATGACTAGTAATGCATTGCTTACTTTTTGGTACTGTTTTCAGGTGGCGTTTTCGTACACTTATGAGCTACGGCCGTATTTGGACTTGTTGCTGCAGATGTTGCTTATTACTGATTCATGGCAGAATCACAGAATTCACAACACGCTTAAAGGTAAAAACGTGTTAGAGTTTTAGGTTCAGAAGCAAATTTTAGCCAAAAACAGGTGTAGCGAACGTTGACGTGATGTTCCAACTATAATCAATTCTTCTTCATACACTCAGCGATCTCCTATGAGCTAAGGAAAAATTACAATGTGTTAAAATATAGTTGAACTTTTCTAAAGTTTGCCTTTTGTTGTTTTAATTTATTAGGCATACCTGATGATAAAGAGGGTTTATTTGACACAATTCAACGCTCGAAGAATCATTACCAGAAAAGAGCCTACCAGTGTATCAAGTTCATGGTGACTCTCTTCTGCAAGTAAGTGCTGCAAGATTCCTTTCTGCCACCATTTCGTTAGTCAAGTAAGTTTAGATTTCCTCGGAAATTCGAAAATATTCGGACGACTTCCGCACATCACCGAAGATGTTCCGACAACTTATGGACATTACCGATGGGTTCCGATGACGTCCGATTGTTACCGAAGATGTTCAGATATTAAACTTTTGATAACTTTTTGAAGATGATAATAATAATCTTTTGGTCTGTGACTCAGCGGACATGGTATAAAAGAGTCGATTGTGAGAACTTAATTTGTAATATCGATGTTTTCGCTCTGCAGACGTGAGAGGTGCAAATATACTTTATAGGATTTTATGTTTCAGACAGTAGAGTTGGTTAGCTCGAAGTTTCTCTCGTTCTACACCAGTCTTTTTTCGCTTTTTGTATTTTCGATCGAAGTTTATGTCTCCATGCTTTTTTCACTCATTCCTTGAGATTTGGTGCCTTAATTTGGCTTTATGTTAACGACGATTCATAAACGTGTTTTCGTTTTCTGGTTTACGCTGAATAATGAAGGTAGATGTATGGTCACATTTTATTGGACGCCTGGACATTTCCTCTCACCTATAGTTAGGCAGTTGCTATTACCTTCGGCGCCATACACGTTTCATGTGCGGATTCCGGTTCGGTCGAGGTTTCGGCCTTTCGAAGATCTCTGGGCAGGCAGCCATCACTGATGCATTCCTACTTGCGAGAAAAAACCTATTCGCTATTTTCGCCTAAATCATAATGCACCTTTTGTTAACCCCCCCTCCCGCCCCATCCCCGTTCCCCCCCCCCAAAAAAAAAAATGCGTAACCATTGTCTTCGATTTCTCTTGGGACGACTGTAATAGCCAGGAGAAATTGGAAACAATGGTTATGTAAAATTTGGCGGGAGGGGAGGGGGGGGGGGGCAAACAAGGTGCATTATGGTCTCGGTGAAAATAGTGAATGGTACCCTGGGAAGCTTGCCGTCTTTTTCTTTTAGTAACTCTTTTCTGTCTTCCCAGCTGCCCTTTGGCGCATCACATTTTGATGTCGGCACAGGATCTACGTCGCAAGTGGACATGGGCAGTGGAATGGCTTAATGACGAGCTGGACAGGGTCAGTTATCCAAGACAAGTGGTATTTTATTTAATGTCTCTACCAAATGGTCCCTAAACCAAAATTCGAATGAATGTTGAACCTACACCTTGCGATCTTTGATTTGAGTGGTTACGGGGGCAGTATTTGTGCCCATCTACCTCTCCCCTAAGCCAACATTTTGCCCTAAGTGAGAAGTAAGTGTTAATGTTGGCTTAGGGGAGGGGTAGGTGGGCAGTTTGCCAGAAACGTATAATGACCCCAGTATTTGATCCATGGGCTTAAAGAAAAAACCACACTACGCAGTTAAAGCTTAAGACCCCAAAGCTCTCAAAGGGTTTAACATTGTTCCTACCTGAAGAGCTTGCTCACCGCGGCTTAAGAAATTTAAATGCCAAAAAGTACGTAGATGTACAGTATTCTTACTTTGAAGGCAAGAAATTATAAGGTTTCATATGTCTTTCACGTTTAAGGCTGATCTTATGAAATGTTCTGTTGTTGTGTTTTAGAGACCTTACACTGGTGGTACATCATACACGTATAACAATTGGTCTCCTCCAGCACAGTCAAACGAGACTTCCAACGGGTAAGTGATTCAAATTACACATATTACAGCTGTCATGCCCAAATCCAAATTTGAGGAAAAATCTCGAGTTCTCCTTTACAATAGTTGGAACCACAGACTAAGTAAATAGTACCATGTAAATGTACTGCTGAAGAGGTTTCATTTGAATGGTAACACCATAAAAATTCATCCACACAATCACAAGTTGAAAATTTATTCTAAATATTACCATGTGAAAGTACTGCTGAAGAGGTTTCATTTGAATGGTAACACCATAGAAATTCATCCACAGACTGAAAAGTTAGACCTACTTACTAAATAAATAGTACCATGTGAAAGTACTGCTGAAGAGGTTTCATTTGAATGGTGACACCATAGGATTTCATCCACAGATTTAAAAGTTAGAATAGAACTACATACGAAATAATTAATACCATATGAAAGTACCTTTGAAGAAGTTTCATTTGAATGGTAAAACCATAGGATTTCATCCAGAAGAAATCACTGAAAATTTGTCATCTGTTGCCTTACTCCAGGTATTTCTTGGAGCGGTCTCATAGTGCACGGCTTACACTTGCCAAGGCTTGTGAACTGTGTCCAGAAGAGGTAATTCATATTGGTTCTTAGTTAATAGGCCATTTCTGCGTCGCCTTAAGCCTCTGTTTGAAAGTGAGGCAAAGTGCGAAGCTATTGATATGAAAATGAACTTTTATTCTCATGCAGGAATAAAATGAAGACAGGTTTTGCACTTAGCCTCGTTTTAAAAGTAAAAGTTTAACGAACTCGGAAATTGCCGATTGCTTTTTCCCTCTTCCCTATGCTTCTTTGTAGGGGAAGACATGGGGTTGTACTCCAGGAGACTAGAGGGCAGAAGGGGTATGGAAGGTGGGAGAGGAAAGAGCGGTAGATGGGAGCTCTAAAAGGGTGGGAAGCGGGAGGAAAAGGGGATATTAAGCAACGATGCGTAATATTTTGAAGCAGGAAAAGGGCTAAGGGAAGGAAGCCAAGAAAAAAGGCGCGGGAGCTGGAAATGTAACAGTCGGGAGGTGGAAGGTTTGGACCCCCTGTCCGCCCTTCTTTGTTGACACGTTTTAGCCCCAAATTTGATAAGCTTATTTCTCTTCTTCATAGAGACCGCGAGCCCCAAGAGAGCTTGCTCGCAGGCTCTTCTCAATATAATATATTAATATAATATCATCAAAACACAGAGGTTTACTGTTGTGAGAGTACAGGAATTAATTTTCAAAGACAAAAGGTCTGGATGTGTATGTACAAATGCAGAAAAACGTAATCTGCGAACCAAGCCTTCTACCAATTCTTCCATTCTTTCAGGATCCGGAAGAACCTGAGGGGGATGTAGAGGGGGAGAATGGAAACTCTGGAGATGAGGAGGTTACCCCGGCTGATGCACAGCAGTCAAGCCCTCGTCGGGAATCACGTGATCAGTCTCCGCCAGTCACTGGGCAGATTCCGCCTTTGGATAACAGTGATACAACAGTCGAAAATGACACGGAGCCCGGTGAAACAAGCAAGCTACTAAACGAAGAGTCCGACTGAGCACCAAGTGTATTAGTCCCAAGCTAATGAAAGTTCACCGCAGTAGCGACGGCCCCAGTTCCCTGTGGGATTGCGTAAAACGAAAACGGCCTGGTCGCAGTGGCATTTGTCCGGCTCTGACCCAAGAATTTCAGGATTAAAAAGCGTTATCGAGTACGAGAACGCGACCGTTTGGAGTCGGAGTGAAAAAATGCTAATTTATTTTTTTATTTAACGTTAAAGGCCGTTTACCTGACCGAACGAATACGCGACTTGGCCTTCTCAACTGTGGAATCTGTGGAGCCCTTGTTTTGTCCGATAGAACAAGAACTTTACCACTTAACGGCGACATTAAGGCGTCTAAAGAGCTCATTCAGCATTCATTTGCCAAGAATTGAGTGTTCTGTAAAAATTTTAAGAGAAAAAATGGAATAATTCTAGAGCCTATAAAAAGTACTACTTAGAGGAGAATGGCTGCTCGTTTGTTTGAGGTACCGACGTTCAGTGTAACGGGTGCTTGTACTTAATCACATTTGTAATATGAAAATCAGATTTTAGAAAAGAAATAACAATGTTTTATGGAAGCTATTTCTTTTTCTGTTCCCTTGGAGTCAAGCTTTGCTAGCCTGCGTAGCTTGTGGGATAATGAGAGGAGTGCCTTTTTAATACTTTAACCTTTTTCATTCCCAAACCTAACTTCTAGTGTCTGAGTTAAATCCTCTCGTGGGTCTATTCAAAAGAAACCTTTTAACCAATACTTTCGTATGTTTAGTGAAATTTGATCTTTTTTTCTTCAAATTTGAAGCTTGGTACAATTTAGTCTCGTTCCCAGGGTCCTCTCCTACGGGGAACGAGGTTGTCTCCTTCGCAGCCTATGTACGCAACGCTTCTGCCCTCGTTGTGTGACGAGACAAAGAATAACTGCGGGGAGATGAGGTTCTGGTTTCCATATCAATGCTACGGAATCCGGGGGTAGGGCTGGGAGGGTAGTGTTCTTTGCCCTCCTTTCCTTTTCTAGAGGAAGCATTGGGTGCAAGCTCACTCTCTCTGGGCCAGTCTTTATGGCTTTGGCTTTGGCATCCTGGAATTTGTCACGTGACCAGAACAGTATTTCTCCCCTCTGAAAGGTACATACACATTTCATGTTCGGTAAGCGATAGGCCGAGTCAAGGAAAGACCTATTTTTGGTTACAGTTTTCACCTGCCCTCAGCTCCGATGAGAATATTATCGTGGTCAAGAGTGTATGAAATGACCTTTCATACTCTCTTGTCGAGATCTTGTCAGCAACTCAGTTTGGTTACATTTTGATCTTGTTGTTCCCACGAAAGGAATGAATACAGTAGCAGGATCATCTCGATGCTCCTATGCACTTCTCGGGCTGCCAGGTGCTCGTGTTCATCGTCTTGTATGTTTCGTACCACTGACAATTTGTGGGTGTTTCGTGGTGTTGCAGAAACCATTTTGGTCAGCTGTTGTTTTGCGATGTAACTATTGTTCTATGTCTTTTCTTGACTTTCTAAAAGTCCTTTATTTTTTCCTGGTTGGTTATGCAATTTTAAAGAACTTTTCATACCTGTTTGATGCGAAATTCACCGGTGACGTCATGACAATTGACCAGAAGGACAGTCAGCGATATTTCACGCCGTTCCCGACACAGCATTGTCAATCTTTTTTTTTTCCCGTGAATTTATAGTATGATTCAAATCCATGCAGACGAAACAAGTCGACCTCCAGACTTCGTCGCTCGCTCGGTCGCTGCGCGACCTCGTGCATTGAAGCTCGCTTCGCTCACTTTTGAACTTGTGAGAGGCCGACTTGTAGCAAGTCTAAGTATTTTCAATCTTTTGTATTACGTCATTTGGTGATAGCGCCCGTCCGCTACACCAAGAAACTACATTTTGTCAACCTACTTCTAAGCAATGTAAGAATAACGTTAAAAAATTAACTACAGTTTCTCTTTCTAATTTTTTTTTATTACTTAAAGCATTCGAATTTTACGAACCACTCGCTGGTAGCTAACGAGAATTCGAAAATATAGTAAAAGACAGCCAGTGATTCACAAAAGTGGTCGCGGTCGCTTACGGGAATGGTCGTTAAAAAGAATTACAATCGTAGCCTGAATTTCAGACGATCACTTCGAGTCGATTTTACTTCCGGCCCTCAGTTACTGAACTTTAACAACTAAGCTGTGAATGGAGAGGGGGGGGGGGGGGTGCAGATTGTCTTGTTCTCCGTAACAACAGTCATTTGACGTCATTGTCTCAACAATTTGATGCGTAGCAAGGTTCATACGTGCCAGTCAGAAACCGTTCCGCTCGTTGCCTATTTTTAATTGGACGTTGTTAAATAATAAACGCTTAGAAAGTCGTCTTTAGATCAGTTAATTCACTTATCTATTGTACCTACGTAAGAAATTATACAGCCATGGTG
>OZ038000.1:13174311-13306811 GCA_964035705.1 Porites rus | reverse complement strand
TTGTGAAAAAGCTACCCTGCTAGCAGAGTCGCTTCGATCTTTCCTAGATAAGTCGGGAAAGAGGAAGCGACTCTGCCGACATCTTCAAGTTCCTTTGATCTGCCGATCATCCAGCTTTTTGGATGAGTCAGACAAGTTTTATACTGGATAAACCAGTTGTATCTGTGCACGCAAGCATATTCTGGAATTTTGCTGACTCTTTCTGCGCCCACGTTCCATAGGAAAACAAATAGCTGCCGCTTCAATTTCATGCGGGAATTTTGAGAAAATTATAGATTGAACGTTCAGTTTTAGAAAATTGGAAAATGTACCCAGATTCAAGATGGATTTTGTTTTGGATTTAACCATGTACTTAGTCGATTTTACTTGCGTGAACGGATCCACAATCCAGTAAGTGTTACGCGAAGTTTTTGGAAGGATAAACAAATGGGTTTTGAATAAAAATATAGAAACAATATCTATGCTTATTCTTCTGTGTTTGCTATAACATTAATTCAAAATAAGATCATGAGGCTACAGAATCCATGTTGCATTTAAATGATCGATGCTTTTACAGCTGTTTGTGGATAACACTCGACTTGCGATGCCAAAAACGTCTTTGGATTTTGTATTTCATTACGACGTCAATCAAAATCTGAAGAAGCGGCGCTTTCTTCGCTTTCTCGCGTTTTATACATCGTAGCGAACCTCTTAGGAAACAAAAGGTCGTCGCTGTGATTTGTGATTGGTGGATTTCGATCCGTTTTGTGTGTTTCTGTGTTTCAAGGTTAGATGCTTTGTTTTTGAAAAGCACCGTAAGTTTTAGCTTAGCTCTAAATTTTTTTTATCTTCTTTACACTAAAACATGGCAAGTTTAGATTCCAAAGGTGAAATTGTTCCTATAGAGCTTCCAAATCCAGAGGAAACACAGCTACAGAAGGGTGAAAACGAACCGGTACGTTCCCGCTAACATTTACATTTGCTGACAAACACAGTGGATGCTACGGTAACGGTTTGATTGACGTCGCAGAAAAATTTGAATTTGGAGCATGCTCAATATGAATTGTCGAGGATGTCGGCAGAGGTTCCTTCCTCTTCCCGACTTATCTAGGAAGATCGAAGGAGACTCTGTTCGCAGGGTATGAAAAAGCAAAAGCAGACACGCGAACGCCCAACTCAAGGCCGGGGCGCGACATTCATTATAACAGAAATGGCCGTTTCCACACTAGAGAAGGATTATTCGTGTGAGACGGGTTATCCGTTTGATGATTCGCGACAGATAGGTAATACGTCTTAATTTCAAAAATGGAATAGTTTTAATTTTGAATGAACAATCCGCCTTTGCAGACGGGATTATCCGTTCCAGATAGCCCGTGTACAGCCACCTCCTCCCGTAAGAAAAAGTCGGGGAAGGGGTGTCTGTGGGGAGGGCACGACTGTACACAGGCTAGTCTTAGACGGATGATCCATTTCTAGCTCTGAGGTAAAAACGGCCAATAACAAAAATCTCGTGTGTAGTGTTTTTAATGATAGCGAAGGACTGTACGGAACGACAGTCTGCCGTTGCCTTGTCCGTAGGCCGCATTATTCCGCGCGGCTAATGCGTTTCGGGTCACGTGGTCCGAGCGAGTTCGCGACCGAAATGTTTTGACCGAGATTGCTTGGGAAGACTCCGTACAGGGACTAAACATGGCAATGTCTACGGTAGCGTCAGAGAAAAACAGGGAAATGTTGTTTATCGGCAACGTGTTTTACAAACAGTGACATCTCTGCGTGTTGTTTCCCTAGTGTTTCGAGGGCACGACCTCCTGAAAATTGCAAATATTAATCCTCAGCAGGAAGCCACACTTTCGCTATGGAAAAAATTCTTCCCCCGAGAGAGCGCCGGAAATGGAGCCTAGTTCTTGGTTAACACCTAAGAGGTGTTTCGCCTAACGTGCGTACGGAGTTACACTAGCAGGGAAATAAAAAACATCTAGGGAACAATTTCTTTTACGGTTAACTCTTTTTTACCCTATTTACGGCTAACGGTTAATTTTTTTCAATTTTTACGGCTATCGACTAAATTTTTGGCCGTTTTACGCCTATCGGTTAACCCCATTGAGACTCTCAAATAATAAAGGAAAATTGCTGAAGAGATAAATGAGCAAGTCGGAAAGAAATCTCTGGAGTGTAAAAAGTCAAGTTTCTTCTACGTGGAAAGCTTGAGATAAATTAAACAGGCGTCGCTTCGCACATCGCCTACCCTGGGTGCCAGAGACTTTTCATGAGCGGTTTCCGGTTTCGGTCAAGTCTTAAGAAGTGACCCGCCCGAAAAGCCGAAGACGTGTCGGCCTGCGGCCGACGAAGCTCCTCGTCACACGCGAGAAAAAATCTCTGGTACCCAGGGTAGCAATCGCCCTGCACTTTCATGAACTCAGTAGGGGCATCACAATTAAAAGCAAAAGTAGTACCACCCTGACGAAAACCGCGAGAACAGAGAAAACCTAGGTTAAGACCTACAGAAGCTAAGCACGCTTTGAAAAACCGATTGAAATGGGCCGCGAGGATAGGCCGCAAGTTGGCAACTTGCGAAACAACAAACAGAGGCGAATCTGCGGGCGCTGGCACGGTGCGTAAATAACTAGACAAAGCAGTGACGGGGCACAAAACCGAGTTAGGAATGAATGGTAAAGAAATCTCAAGAGAGCGCTGACGAAATTGAATTGTTTTGATGCTGTAAACTTGCAAAATTACGCCAGTGAATGTGAAGGAAACATCCTTGCCCCGAAGAAAATGATTGCTGCTGGATGAAAGATCATCCAAAGAATATGGCACTAAATTAGAAATACGGAGAAAGGAAAAAAAGGCAACTAAAAAAGTAGCATGCATGCAAACATGTAGCGGACAAGACAAATTAAAATACCTTAAACCATTCAAAAGGATATCAACAGTAACAGGGTCAGTGACACGCACCGAGTCGCCCATGACACGACGTAACCCACGCTTGGTGAGAAAAACATCGTAGTCGTGCTTGAAAGAGTAGCCTGCCAATGGCAGACGTTTCTCCTCGCTCTGAGCGAGGAGAAACGTCTGCCGTTCGCAGGCTAATGAAAGAGGTGTCGGCACCCAGAGACTGGTTGATACGCTAGAGAATGTTAACGTAATTCAATAAAGAACGATAACATGAAAGCGACATAGAAAGAAAAACCAAGTACGATAAAAACGATTGTTTCGAATGTGAACGGAGCGAAATTAAAATAATCACAAAGTAAGAGATTACTGTTCAAGTGGTTCGCATGTTCGCCTTCGTGGACTCTTGGAAAGCAAAAGACTGAAGCCTGCGGGCGTGATCCATGAGACTTTCAGAGCTTTCGGCAAAACACAAAGACAAAAAGCGGAGCGTGAGGCAAATCAATCAATCGTGAACATAAATAAACGACCAGGCACTGAACACTCTAACAGATAATAATCTGCAGCTAACAAATAAAACTGGTGACAATAATTGCCAGTGCGGAATCTGCTGAGAGCATCAGACAACCAATTGCCGCTCCCAGAAACCGACCCAACAACTATTTGGATGTTAAGCAAGGCAAGGAACAGCCAGAGTTCTCGTAAGCAGCGCTGCATGAAACAGAGGCATGTTGAGACAAAATGACCGAGACACAGGTAGTGTTGTCAGAGAGCAGTTCAACGTGAAGAACTTGCAGCTTTGGAGCCCACAACTTGATGGCAATGACAACTGTGAGCAGTTCTTACTCATTGATGTGTAGGGCCTAAGAGAGGATGAACTCTGAAAACTCCCGGTGAAAACTCCCAAAAAAAAACAGCACCCAAACCAGTAAGGCAAGCACCTGTAGTAAAAAGTGAGACAGAAAGAAAAGCCACCAGTTGATATCAGCGCGAAGATCATCAGAAACAGGATAGAAAGACTGCTTTGGAGAAGATAAACATAAGACCGCAAGGCGTTTTTTTAAAAAAAAAAGATTCATGAAGGCCCATCCCGGCCGAACACAAGCCCACATGTAAGACAGCTTTCCCAAAAGCTGTTGAAGTTATGGCTTTGTAAAATTAGGTTTGTCCAGCCATGTGCGAAGTTCCGATTGGAACCCAGCAACACGAAATGATGGTACAGTCAAAGTCATGTCCAGAGTGTTAAGGTGGCCCGTTCCTATTTATATGCGAGTTGGTTATGTTTTTGATTCGCGTTTTTCAGAATGAAAGATTCAACCGATTTCTACGATCTTTTGCATCCTTAATAAATAATGATGGAACTTTAAAAAAATATTATTTATTTTCTTATAGGTATAAAAACTTTGGAGATATCGGCATATATTTAAAACCTCATTTTTACGAAAAATGAAAATAACTTCGAAATCCCACGACGGATTATTTCCTAATTTCAGCAAATAAGCCTCAGAGGTCTCTAGTTTTATGTCTGTAAGTTTGAAGGCAATCGTGACCGTAGAAATCGCTCCACAAAATGTTGGTCAAATTTAATGCTAAAATGAAAGGCTAACACAATTGTGAACGTAAACGCACAAATAACGGAAGAGAGCTGACAAACTACCTCTTAGAGCGGTTTTCACTTGACTGTCGTAAAACCAAAACCAAAGTAAATACACTAGCCAACCAAAGGGCGTAGTAAAACCAAAACCAAACCAATTCCTCAATTACTTTCGACAGTCAAGTGAAAACCGCTCTAACAGAAACGTTGTTCTTACCCAAAACATTGTTGGAAGAAATGAGTAATAGGACAACTACGGCGAACACAGTTAGCGCTTTAATACAACCAACTTTCTGCTACATACGCGTTGAAATTAAAAATATTCTATTTATCCAACTTACTCTGCATTTGTCCGTTCATTTTCGACAAAAATATTGAGAAAACAAAACACAGCATCTGCAGAAACCGCTTGGCAGTTTTTAGCTTCAAAGGTTCTCGTTCTCAGGCGAAATAAGCCCGCTAGTTCGAGAACACCTCGCCATCCAATTTTCAACTGCAATGAAAGCCCTCTCGCACGATAATATTTTCAAGATCTCTGACTTTCCTATCACATGTTCACGAGCAGTATGCCACTTGGGAATAATAGTTATTAGTTATTATAAAATAACTGAGATAGTACGCGCGATCTGATTGGTCAAAAACCTATGGTTTATTATACCGGTAAACCCATAGAAAAAGGCATCCGGAACACGAGCCATAAACAAAACGGGCTATTGATCTGCAAACAACGATTTTTGAAAGAATAAAAAACAGAACAAGTTACTTACCCAGCCCTTCTTAATATTAAAAAGTGTTGGTTTCCACATTTTATTACAGAGCATCACAATTCGACCGCTACTGCCATAGCTTTAAAAGTTATAAAGTACAAAGCTGGAAAGCAGTTTACATTTCACGACGAAGCCAAATCGCAGAGAAAGACAACAACTGTGTGAATTTCTGGTGTAGAAAGTCTTTAGGAAAGCTTAACCATGTGCCAACCAGCAACAAAACGGATAGTTTTAGCATTCTTGATTTATTTTATGTCAAAATTAAATTGCTGAATGAAAGAAATTGTTCCTAAAAGAGATTTCTGATCAAGTTATCGTACAAAATCGGCCGCTGCAGATTGTAAACAAGCTGTAAACGATGATGAAAGATGTCAGAGTTTCGCGCTGGTTTTTTTCCAACACTTGCGAAAATTATTCGGTAATATCGATGCCATAACCTACTTCAAACCACCTGACTTCACAAATCGACAAATATTAACGCTGATATGTGGCTACGGCAAAGAAACCTTTCTCGAAATTTAGAGCTACCACTGACATATTTCCATCGGTCGCTGTACATACATACGTTACATGCGACAACTTTGCAAATGCAGCAGCGTCGTTACCGCAACATTTCTTGATCATGATTAAGTCCAGAAAACAGATCTTAAACCGCTGCAGCTTGTAAAAAGTGAATGAAGTCCTCCATTAAAACAGCTGCCAGTTCCGTTTGTAAGCACGAAATGTTTACGGATCGACTCAACAAAATACAGCCGCGTACAGTTTGATGTTCAATTTTCTACTTCTGTAGTAAACAAACTTCATTGTACCTTCGTATGAATATGTGTTGACTTTCCTGAAAAACAGCTTTCATAAGTTATCATGTAATGGGTGCAAAAACTCGTGTTTTGAAGTGCTGCTGTTTGTTGTTGCTGAACTGAGTTTTGAGAAAGTTCGGCGCTTTTAAATCGTGAGTCATGATTGGCTTATGGTGACTTTAGAGAGAATACATGGCTTGATCACGGTACTAAAACCACATTTTTTACCTAAAAGGCTCCGTTCTACTAAAAGTTATTTCATAAAAGCAATAGACCACACTTTCTATGGGTTTACCGGCGTGATAACCCACTTGGGATGTTGGGAGAACACTCGAAAAGCTTGTAAATCACTCGCCTTCGGCTCGTGATTTACAAGCTTTTATCGTGTTCTCCCAACATCCCGCGAGGGTTATCACGCCGGTAAACCCATAGAACAGATTTCCATATGTAAAAAATGACTTTATAACATAGCGCGCGTGCTAACCCTATATAAGTCCTATTGAGCCGCTATGAACAAAATCTTTATTTACGCACGCCCGTGCGTAAATAAGATGACGTAAGCATTTCGTTTTACCTGGCTGCAGAGTTGTCGTCTTTTAAGCTGCAGTGCAGTTTTCCTTCTCTTTAAAATATGGAAGAAACCAGCGAAGAACTGTCCAATTTTTCTATCGGCATTGACCTTTTAGGTCCTGATCCAACAAGCAGCAAAAATAGAGCCGAATTAAAAAATACTCGCATGTTGCGCGTTTCGCAAATTTGTCGGAAGACCAGCTGCAGCAAATTTTGGCCGAAAGACATTCACTGGGAACAGAACAGACACCAACTGGTCATCAACAACATTAAGAGGTTAAATTTCCGTTTTGATTGTCGTTTTTAAATTTGTTATGCACTTTTGTTATCTCCGGACAATCCGACTGAAGCAGGAAGATTTCTCTCGGAATAACAACACAAATTACACAAGAAGACATAAATTTATTACTCACAAAAACAACTGCTGCGAGGTCTTCTCAAGAAGCCGTAATGACCAGCCAATGTTTGTAAATGAATATGAGTTTAAAGAAGGATGACAGTCGTCTTCGCTAAAAATATGTTTTCTGGATTTCTTCGAGCAAAACGTAAACATCTTTTCAGCAAATCCAAACCATACTCCACGACTTCTTACGAACATGCTAGTATTTTAACTTTAGGTGAACTTTAAGACTCTTTTAACTTTGTTTCTGCTTAGTTTCCATTGATCGTTAACGAATAAAGAAGCAAATTTTCTCTCTCAGTTTTACAGAAAAGCTACAGAAAGAATATTTTCATTCAAACTAGATGATTGTAGTGTGTTCGTAATCAGCCAATAGAAGCGTTTGTTATTGTGTAGCGCGTTACGAGAATTTTGTAGTTAATCAAAAAGCAAGCATTTTTGACAGCTATGTTATAAAAGAATTTGCTCATGCTTTTAGCTGTGCGTATATCGAGTTATGGATGCACTTGGGAAGTTTGGAGAGCACTCAAGAAGCTAGAGTTGCACTCGGCTATCGCCTCGTGCAACTCTTACGCATCTTTCGTGCTCTCCAAACTTCCCGCGTGCATCCATAACTCGATATACGCACGCTAAGCATGAACAAATTCTTAAATTATCCCCAGGTGGCATACTGCTCGTGTATGCTATCTATGACGGTAAAATGGCATCCGCTTGGTTAGCCATGCGAAAACTAAATTGTCATTACCTCCTTCTTGTAAGTGTTCTAATAGTCTTCGTGTTCGTTTATTGGCAGATGGCTGGCGATGGCGCTCTTGAGGAAATTGGAAGAGTTTTCTTTCGAAAAACGGCGACATCTTGTCCAAAAAAGCCCCACGTGGCGAATGTAAGCTTAAGTGACTTGGTGTCCACATTTCGCTACAAGCATCCCCATGACTCTCGTATCGTCGCTAAAAATGAATTCAGACTCGGAGAAAGAGCGATGAACACTGCTATTCAGCTAATCGATGATCTTGTACTGGAGTACAACAGAAGACCTATTGAGATGGAGTGTGTTTCGCGGCTACCAACGCTGGTGCTTGTCACAGCTGTTTCAAGCAACCACTTCAATGAACTTCTAGAACATATCACTCCCGGTGACAAGATACGACCTCACAAAAAAATAGTCGTTTATGACCTAGGACTGAATCAGCAGGAAATTGACCAACTCACCCAGATGTCTTATGTCGACTACAGAAAATTCAAGTTTTCTCGCTTTCCCGAACACGTGAAAAATCTACGTACATATGCATTTAAACCTCTTATCATCGCAGAGACGCTTGCTCAATTTGGCGCAGTTATGTGGATGGATTCTTCAGTAATCCTCAAACAGCACAACAAATATGCCCACCTTCTAGAGTGGATGATCAAGCGGAAATCAGCGTTTTTGTACTACGTTTCACCAACTCGCCATTCTATCGTGTTTGCTACTCATGAACGCATGCTCGACTATTTACCAATGCGGGGAGCGAAAGAAAAGAACGCAAGAATGCAACAAGCAACCGGAATGATTCTTTTTAACACAGACCACGTGCTAAAGCATGTAATGAAATGGGTCGTTTTCTGCTCGCTTCTTGAAGACTGTATCACACCTAAGGGATCTCAATTAGAGTGTAACTTTAATTTGCCCGATGATGTGTTTGGAGGATGCCACCGTTACGATCAATCTTTGTTTGCAGTTCTTGTATCCAATGCTTATAAAGATGAAATGCGAAGGTATTGTTTAAGCAGAGACAGTGCGGGAATGTACCCTGCAATCGTACAAAGGGCAGAGGAAAAGAAGGTTTAGATTGCTGTTGATGCACAGGCAGACCACCCTGTGTTAGTGGGGGCCGTTGTTGATTGAAATCTGAGCAACGATCTTAAAAAAATAAAAGTTTGAAGAAAATGTTAACTGAGTCATGTTTTAAGCGCTGTTTTGCGAGATGAATATTTGACCTCGGCGGTTAACCGCCGAGGTCAGTTTAACATTTTCTTCAAACTTTTATTGAAACATTTGCTTTAAATTCTGCATTTTGGAACAAATTATAGCCACCGTATTGTTCATATGTATTTCTTCTATAAGTAACAAAAGATCGTTGCTCAGATTTCAATCAACAACGGCCCCCACTAACAGAGGGTGGTCTGCCTGTGACCGTCAGAGATATTATCCAGCGAACGTTAGCCATTATCCCGTGGCATTCATTTGCTACAAGCAAGAAACAAATTACTTTTTCTCACGATCGTTTTCTGTTTTAATTTTCTTCCCCGGCGAACATATATCTGTATAATTTGAATATATTTTCCACCTCCAAGACTAACTGATTTCTTGGTAAGAAAATAGCATCACAACCCAGATGATAGCACTGACATTATTTTTAGACTAATATTATCGGTTCTCCCCTTCAGTTTAATATCAAGTTGTGTAATTCATCCTCAGCTACGGCCGTTATTTTTTGCTGCCCAGTTTCAAGGCCAGATGATCTGTTTTCACTATAAAAGTTTGGATTTGTTGCCCGGGTAGGATTTGTTGGTGTACATTGGTATTCTTCTTCTCAACACCTTTTTGTTATTGAGCTATCTCCAGTATTAGGCATTACAGTTGGACAGTTTGTGAAAGTAAATTCCAGGAAAATTTAAAATATAATAAAATTGTCTTTATTTTTTTCTTGCACACTAGTACTACTGTTTTTAAGGTCAGTACACACATGCGTAAGAGGTTCCAGGACACCCTTCCACAAATTTCTACCAGGGGATTTCATTGATGACTGCTGCTTAAACGCTATTAGTATTTTAGGATCTTTTTAATATTTTTATTTCATTTTAAATCAAAATGAATTCTTTTTCATTGAAATGAGTTTTTTTTTTATTGAAATGAGTTTTTTTTAATCGAAATGAACAGCTGCTTATGAAATGAAATGACTTGTAAATAGTGCTTTGACTGAATTTTTTTTTCTTCTTCAGCGAAATTAATTGTAAATAGGTTTTAATAGTTAGTTTTGTTATTGTACTACTGTGCAACGAAGAATAAGTATGAGAAAAAAAAATTCACTGCCATTAAAAAACTAAACAAAGAGGTTGCAAGAACACAAATAACAAGCCTAGCATATATTTGTACTTGATAATAACAGCTTTTTGTAATGAAATGGTCTCTGAAAACTACCCATGCAAAACAGACTAAGGAACGTAAAAGAAACTAAACATTCACTACTCTTGCATTGAAAGCAGACGTAATATTCCTAGGAGATTAAACCTGCAGATACAACCAAGAGAGGATAAACGTTTATCCTCTCTTGATACAACATAAAACATGTACAACATAAAAATTCAAAAGCATACTGCAAACAAGAAATACAGAATTACGCACTAATAAAATAGAAATGAACTGTAGGAGCTATTAACCCTTTAAACCCTACGATCAAAATTTGAATTCTCATTTGTTGTCCCTTTTCACTTCCTACAGAAGTAGAGGTGAGAAGTTGATAAAATATCCAGCAAATTCATCATGTGTGATCAGGTCTGTAATTCTCATGACCACTCTGTTTTACAAAGCATTAATATTACAAGGAGAAATTTGATGCCGATCACTCTTAGGGCTTCAAGGGTTAAACCATTGAAAACAAACTTGTTAGTTTGACCAGTAATCCTAGCACCTTGAATAATTCATGTGCAGTATGCTTCAATTTTATTCTTGGTTAAATACATTAACTTCAGCAAGGCTTAATCAAACTTGATTCAAAAAATACTTTCCTCCTTGTAACAACTTTAGGAGCTAGTCGTTTACTACCTGTCAGGGGGGCCGGCCATTTTGCTGGGGGGTCATTTTTGGGAAGTGGTATAAAGAAATATTTCCTGTTATATCAGTGAAGAAATCAATGTAAGGTATACAGTGAAACCTCTATTAAGCAGACAGTAGCCAAAGTCCCCAAATTTATTTCCCTTATTTACTTTAAATGAAACCTTTATGAAGCAGTCACCTCAATTAAGCGGACATGGACACCTAAAAAGTACCTGAAATGGTCATGTCTATTGTTACCAACCTATATTAAACAGACACTTGCAATTAAATTCCACCACCCAACTTGCCAGACGCCGGAAATGCGAAAGATTGCCACCCACATATTTTTCGATTTTTACATTAAAAATCATGACTTGACGAACTTATTCGATTAGTTTCACAGTACAGTATTGTTATCTATTTCGTTTTGTTTGTATAGAGCTTGTTTCACTCATCTGATTTCTTCAAATTTGAGTTGCAATCTATGTTTTGGTAAGTGATCAACTGGTCCACTTTAATAAAGAAATTAATGCAAATGCATATCATCATAGTCTCTGAGAGTGTTCTAAATGTTTCCACTGTTCATTTGAATGGCATTTGACACCTCACATGACGGTATCTACAAAAACCTGAATTAGATGGACACCCTGTATTAAGCGGACACTACAGCATTCCCCAAGGGTGACCGCTTAATACAGGTTTCACTGTAATATTAATTTTTCAGAAAGCTGAAACTACAGCGAAAGACTAGCCTCTGAGATCTAGCTGTTACTTCCCTGGTTGTGTACCACAAATTCTGTCACATGTGAACTGGAACACTCAAGCAGGACATTGGTTAGCCTCCCACGCAGACGTTCTAAGGCGTTTGTCATGCAATCATTCCTACCCCACAAACATGGGGCATGAACTTCTGCATGGGAGGCTAGACATTGGTTTCCATAATTTTTGGAATCAGCAGTGATTCATCTCTCTAGTCTGTTCAGATCAAAGCCGCAAAGAATACAACTTGTCAAGTAAGAGTGAATACATATTAATAGTACTAAGTTAAGCATGCAAAACAATAATCAGTAGTACTTCTGATGATACAAAACGATGGTACAAAAGGATTGTTCATGGAATGGTTTGTGGTAACAGACGTGAATAATATAAAACACTGATCTTTTAACACTTCTGTAAATATTAAGCATGTGGTGAACTTCGGCTCAATTTCTAGCTAAAATATTCGGATGGGGGGTCACTTTCACAATATGTCAAATTTATGGGGGCCAGTTTCAAAAAATTAAGATGAAGTGGGAAGCCGGTTTGAAAATCTTCTAAGCTTTCGCAAAATGGCTGCCCAACCCCCTCACAGGTAATTAGCAACCAGCCCTTTATATAATATTAAGAGAGAGGAAATATTCATAGAAATATTGTAACCAAAAGTGAAATAAATGTATATAGTAGTACAACAGGGGCGGATCGAGGATTTTTTTTAGGAGGGGGTGCACTCGTCTCTTGCTCTACTTCAACACCAATAAACCACATAGTTGTTTTTTTTTTTGCAGAATACCAGTTGTATTAGAAAACCGCAGGCCATCTCAGGGGGGGGGGGTGCACACCCCCTGCACCCTCCCCCTAGATCCGCCCCTGTACAATCAAAAGATAAGGCATCTCCAGGAAATCAGGTTGGTCCCAACTATTCTTCAGTCATTTCTTTTTACTCTCTATAAGAGTTACACCTGCCCCAATGGTGTCCATCCGAGAGAATTGACTGTAGTTTGTGCAACACCACACTTAATTATAAGTCTATGAAGACAAAAATACAATGCTACTCAGTCTTGATTTATTCTACTTGCAATCAAATTAAGACCTCTTCATGTCCCTCTTCATATTATGCACTCGCTTATCTTTTAATGTGTGTTCTAGTAATCTTTTCAGGCTGGGCACTCACTGTTGCCTTGCAAAAAATCATAATAACAAACACACCCTATGATTTAATTTTACAGCGGAATCTTTGATGGGATTTGAAAGCAAATTTCTCCATAGCCTTTATTCTATTTCTGTGCAATACAACCTTTAGATTTATACCGCAGTGGGGGAGAATTTGTTGTTGTTTATGTTTAGCCTGTCACACGACAGATCATTCAAATGCAATTTTCTAGTAGACCATCAAAAATAGTCAAAACCTTCTTGGGTCACGGTTCTGTCACGAAAAAAAATATTTACCGTCTTAGTGTATATTGAAAAATGCAAAATCGCTAAATTAGGCAACTGAAATCTTTTATTTTACTAACAAGATAAACGCCAGCCTACACAAAAAAACCTTCAGCTGAAACCTTACTATCGCCATTATGAAGTCGTCACTTCAGAAGTTAAAAAACCTTGAAGGTTCATAAAAGTTCACCATAAAAATTTGCATGCACAAACAAAATTTATAAAATCATTACACTTTTTTTTTGTTTTGTAGCCGTTTATTATCATTTGGTTTTGACTGGCAAGATAAAACGCCACCATCAACCTGTAATGTTCGATGGGCCATTTTGACAACACCATAAACAAAAAAGGCGAAAAAACCCATTACCTTATAAGACTAACTATGAAATGACCCTAAATATTTTCTGTGTATCGCATAGAAATACGCCGAATATTAAAATTTGATTATAGATTGCAGCGATCTAGAGACATAATTATAAAACAATAAATCCGAACCTACCTTCACCTCGACGGCGCCATTTCCTTCCCCTGACAGCGGATCGAAAGCGGAAAAGGCGAACTAGTTCCAGTCCTAACCCCATCACAGTTGAACCAGAGAGGGTTCGAGAGGGTTTCAACGCCCTAGCTCCTTTTATTTCGCCCTGTTTTCAACACGCCAAGAGAGATTTCGTATCTCCATGCGGCGATGTAATATCCTCTATGCAATAAATTATTTCTTATGTAACTGATAGATTTTTAATAAGAGACTGGTCAAAAAGTATAGGGGGGGGGGGTGGGCCGGAGCAGAGAGGGGGTGGGTCATGAGGTTTTGAGCCTTGTGCAAGGGGTGGGTCGTGCAATTTTTAGCTACCCTTAGCGGGTGGGTCACCCTATTTTATTACATATCTAGGCACTAACTACTAACGAGACAGTTGACTACACTTGTTATATAAAACACAGCCAGCTGAAATTATTGCTAAAATACCCACAAACCTGTTGTGTGAGAAAGTACAAAAGGGTGACAGGCCACACATCTATACGGGCGTGGAACCCTCTGTTAACCTTTTTTTTGGCTCTAACGAGCATGTCCTTTAATGATTTTCCTTTTTTGTAAGGAAATGATCGGTGGTTCTTTAAAAATTTATTGAGGTTACAGTTGGTATGTATAAGATTCCATTTCTTCATTCAAGCTTCCTTTATAGTAGAGAGGCCTTCCAAGGGGTAAAAGAGACATGCGACACGGCCCTGAAAACTGGCGACATGGGAATTTTTAAAAAGCGAGAAGTGACATGCCTACGCTGCTAAAATGCGACAGCGACATACTAAACAGTGAAAAACGACGGTGACATTGGAAAGTTGTGCATTTTATCAATAAAAGTGACTCAGAATACAGGAAATTGCATTTCTGAGGGTTCAGATTTTCCAAATTTTCCCGCGGGAGCCTACCCTTAAAGAAGAAGAAGAAGCGTTCATCCTTCGCCGCTCACAAAGTTTTGCCAACTGACCACCATGAAAATCCTGTTATAGCCCTGTTGCGAAACAGTTTCTCGCAAAACAAAAATGACTGGTACAGTTACGTACACTTCAAAAAACGACAGCGACATTTGCAGCTGTAGATTAGGCGACAACGGTCTCCTAAAGCAAGCGACATTGCGACACAGCTACCCCCCTTGGAAGGCCTCAGTAGACACTGAAGGCTAGTATTGTGTCACCAATGGCAATATTTCTTTTTCCTCCTCGTTGTTTTGTTTTAGGAGTTTAGACTCCCTTTTGTGAATTTTCTTTTTGATAGTATGTTTTCTATCAAAGTTTGTGGGTAGCCTCCGTCCATCAAGCGTTATTTTTTAAATTTGAATTACTTTCCTCAAAAGTTGTTTCTGAGGAGTTTTTTCGTAGAATTCTCAAGGCTTCTCCTTTGACAAATCCTTTTTTTTAACATTTGGAGAGTGACACGAGGTGAAATGTGTGTGCAGGAAGGTTTGTCTTTGTTAAAAATGTGTCTTTGCATCAAGGATAGATTTTTTCTTGAATCTTGTGCCTTTGTATACAACCGTGTCTAAAAACGCAGTCTCAGTGTCAAATGTTCCGTCCGTGAATTCAATAGTTGGGTGATGTAAGTTTGTTTGTTCAATGAAGGCTTCGATGTCTGGTTTACTCATGTCCCATAGGGCAAAGATATCGTGTATGTAGCATTTCCAAACTGTTGTTCTAAAGACAGTTTTGCTTAGAGTTGTTGTTTCAATATATGTCATGAAAATATTGGCAAAGGAATCAAATCCGCTGTCTTTGTGCCCATTGCAGTTCCATGGTTTTGTAGGTAGTGCTTTCCATTGAAGTGGAAGAAATTTTCTTTGAGGATCGATTAATCTAAGCATTTCCGGCAAGTAATGTGTAGGAATGGGTTGTCTTTGTAGAAATTTTCATATGCTTTGTGACAGACAATTTCAATATACCCTTGTTTTGCTGTTTATTTGTGTCAAGACTCATAACGTCCATCGAAACAAGGAATGTTCAGTTTTTCACATTTGTCTTTTCAGTGAAAGGTATGATTTCTGTGATTTTGATATTGGTTGTAGTAGTGTATCAACAAATTTTGTCAAGCACAGAACAAGGGTCTAATTGGATTATTAAGAGGAAACCAAACATCCGTGTTTTAACCAGGGGGTGGGTCATGCAATTTCCAACCTTGCTTTAGGGTTGGGTCAGTCATTTTTGTGCCGAAGGGAGGGGTGGGTCATGTGTTTTTTATCAACCACATTTCCAAATGCTCCGGCCCACCCCCCCCCCCCCCTATACTTTTTGACCAGTCCCTAAGTATTTTTATCCAACTGCCACAGGATTAGATCAGTCGTAGAGCGCTTGGCTGCGGAGCGGGAGGTTGAAGGTTTGATTCCCGGAGCCAGACCAGCTGCAGGCCCCCGTTGTTCAGAAGGTGGATAACACTGTCCACTGGATAATCCTCTTTCCAATGGATAAAATAATTGGTTTTCCTAACATTTATCCACTGGATAAAGATTTATCCCGTTGATAGCGCTATCCAGCTTTTGGACAACTTGGGTTAGGTCTTGAAATAACTGAAAAATGTAGGTACTGCTTTAATTTGCCCTGAAAACGGCTTGACCTTCGCATGGCTCAGATGACCACGTACAGTGACAGTCTCATCTATTGAAGGAGATGTAAAAATGGTGTCCTCAATGTCAATTCAAGATATCAATTGGTACTTAAGTGCCAAATACGTTGACACTCAAATAAAGTGCTTTTTTGTCTTAACGTATCTTGATAATGATATGATATACCAGAGTGATTTTCATTTGACCTTGAAGTGATAACACACGAACAAAACTTGAACAACCAGTGAACAGGAAGATAAGAATTTGATTGGCTTATCGAAAGTGCACAGGCTTTTAGTTGGCTTAGCAATGAACACTGAGTGACGAATGTGAAGCATTATTGAGTTAAAGTTACTACGTCATGCTATTTGCAAAAATAATGTCTTAGTTTTCTTAGACTATTCTTAGTCACTAAAACTGTTTCCTGATGTTATAATAATAATGATAATAGAAATAGTCATTTATACAGCGCTTTTTCCATAAATGTCCAAAAGGGCTTTACAGTGTGCGTAGTAAATTAACCTTACTATAAAACCTGAGGCAAAATTCACAAGTTCATCACTGGCGTAAAAACTAAAAGTTCTTATAAATACTATAAATAACTATAAATGATTGGCATACGCCGGTCGAAAAAGATACGTCTCCATCTCTTTTTTAAAACAATCTCTAAAGTCTCACATAATCGTATATCCTATCTTTGGTAAGGAGTTCCAGGGAGATGGCGCGGATACCGAAGCTTACCGAAAACGATCTACAAAACCACACGAACGTAAATTATAATGTGGTATGGTCAATTTCTTATCGGTTGAGGATCTAAGATTACGCTGAGGTATGTATGTGTATTAAAACTTGAAAAATTGGTCCAACTTTTTCAAGTTTTCATTCAATACCTGCAAAAATGGCTAAAACAACTTAATGGGTGGGGCTCTCTGATGATTCTCGATAACTCTATAGGAGCATTTTGTGCATTGTTAAAGGCAGTATATAAGTAATGACTTGAGCACAGAATTGAACTAAAATAGCAATTTCCTCGTGACATAACCCCTTTAAACTGCTAAAGAAAGAAGTTTATCATTATCGTTGTCATTGTCAGTATCGTCATCATTGTCATCATCATCATCAGTGTCGTCATCATTATGGAAGACTTTATTGCAAAGCTGTCATCTGTCATAAAAAACTCTAGATTTAAAGTATTGATTGGCTCTACTGCTAGGTGTACGTGTTGCTTTTCAGTCCGACACCAGATTTAACATTCATGTATAAATAAACTCACAAAAGCAAGAAAGTCTCTCCACAAGTCTCCATAAATCGCTTAAAGGCTGTAGGCTCGGGTTACTGCGCAGGCCACTGGCGAAGCAGGTCACGGTGTTGAAGGTTGGAGCCGCCAAAGATGTCAAACATAGAGGTGGAGAAAGAAAGATCATCAGAAAGGAGACTGGTTTTTGAGACCACTAAGTCAATGGCGACATAGTTTATTGAGAGGTTATTGCCTCTAGAGTCACCTTAAGTCTTCAACCAGTTGCAAAAAGACTTAAAACTGTACCTTATTTTGTTTTTATTTAAATGGCCTGTCCATAATGTTGTGCTTGAGATCCCCCCCTCCTCCCCTTATCATCAAAGTTGCTAGCAATACAAGAACATGCTCAAAAGCTGGAGGAACAACTTTGAATGAAGGGAGGGGGTTGAGTGTTCATCTCACAGATGTGAGATTAGCAGCAACTTGAGGTCGGTTTTTCGTCTAAGCGTCTTAACATTTTTGCAACTTGTTGTAAGTTATTGCGCCCGCTCTTATTCAAGCGAATACCTGGGGCCCGTTTCTCGAAGGTCCCGATAATTAACGGGCCCGGTAAGCTGTCTCCGTTTAAATTAAAGATCGAGGTTTCAATATATTTGCATTCAACGCGATAAAACTGTCAGTTAATGAAACAAAATGGAGTAGTTTGCTAGCCAGGACCCGCGCTCTTATTCTTTATATTTCGATTTGAATATTTGATTTCGGGCCCGTAAAGTTACCGGGACTTTCGAGAAACGGGCCCCTGGTCCTCTCGCTAAGCCTTCCCAGAGGACAATCATACTCTACCCATCCCTGGATATACGTAATTTTGTCTACAACACACGTGTCGCAAAGGAGCTCGTGTGCTGTTTGATGAGCCAGCTTCAAGGGAAACGGCAATTCTGTAAATTTATACTTTTTGGAAAAGCTTAACATTGGATTTAGCAAATACGACACGAACATGAGGTAGGTGGAAGGTCTTTAGATACGCTGGTGGGAATTTTACATGACTCTGCGCATTGTGACAAAATTTTTTTGCCTAACCGAGAGTGAAGCAGTGTGGAATTCGAATTTTATGGAAAACCAGTACGAAATGCGTATCTCGTAATAAACGCGTCAAAACAGTCAGCAATGCCCACAAACTGCAGCAGTTACCGCAAAGAAATATGACACATCATTTTTATTTCGAATTCGTTATTATTTGTGACAAAATAAGGATTTTTTGAAGCCAATTCTGAAATTTTGCAGACCTCATTATAATGTAGGGCGTTTGCATGACAAAAAGAATAGTAGAAATTGCAATGTAATTCTGCGCTAATCTTGCCATCAGATCGGAAAAACGCGTTACTTTCAATTTTTTTCTTACCATGGACGATAATATATAGATTTAGCCAGGAATAAAAGCGAAGCTCTGGTTCATATATTTACAGTTTACTTAAACAAAATATAAAATCGAAGGCAACGCGAACCGTAAAAAGAAAACAAAAATAGGTCTAATTAGCAAAAAAACAACTTTGCACGTGCATCGCACATTTTTGTACATTTCTTTGTCGCTGTTTTGTACGACTATAACAACGCGAAACTTCCTAGTTTCACGTTTTATTAAAAAATGTCTGTTCGCTTTTTTTTCCTTCCCTGCGGCTCATTTTCACCTTAATGGCCGCTAGCATTCATTTTTTCACTTAAGCTTATATGAGGGGCTGGACGTACGGACGCACGTAGCTCTGCTAAAAAACAGCAGTTCACTTTAGACAAAGGAAAACAATTACTGAAAAGTGTCCTCAATAGGACAATTGCACGATGACGATATTTGACTACAACTACCAGAATTCATTTCGTTGTTGCTTTGTTATTTAAATTTGTCAATCCCGCTGAGGATTAAAGAACAATAGCCTTAATTTGCACAAGAAAACAACAAACTCAAGGATTCTGGTAGTTGTAGTAAAATGACGTCATCGTGCAATTGTCCTATTGGACTTACGCATTTCCTATTTCCTCTTTTCTGGACTTTTATTCACCCCCGTACCCAGCGTCTTCGTTCCCCTTGACCAGCGGTTGGGAAACGTCAAACCAGCATGCGCAGTAAGGGACGAAGACTCGAGATATTCGAGATTTGACCTTTTTTAAGCTTAATTTCTGGAAGAAAAGTTTTGACGAAAACATTGAGAAATATTAAATTTTTCAAAGAGGGTAATGGTGGGTCAATAAGACAAAACATTTGTTTAAATTTGCCAGACGAGGCAAATTTTTAACATAAATGTTATTTGGGGGTGAGTATCTTTGTTCCGCTTGAGAACAAATGGCTCACATTTGCGACGATCACTTGCTTAGGAAAATTCTTTTATCTTTAGAAGTATGGGTTGAACTATTAATATTATTTGCCAAGCCTCCGAAGTTTGCAAGGGCATTTATGGCTCTTAAGCCGTGGTAAGCTTTACGTTTCCGACCGCCAAATCTGATGCTGTTCGCTCTGTCAAAATCCTGCCTTTCGCGATGAAGCGTCGCCTACAATCGTAGAACATGGGCATGCGTTGTTAAGTTTCCGATTTTAAAATAAGCTATACTCCCAGTCTGGGGCTATTGTTTCCTTTACCCTTTAAACTCCAATATCGACATCACCATACATTTCCCTGAAAAATAAATCGGCCATTTCCGAGTTCCCTCGGGCCTCTGTATCAAGACGAGGTTAAGTGCTCAGCGTTTGATATGGAACTCATTTTCACAAGAAAGGTTGTACACCTGGCCTCATTTTGAAAGTGAGGGTTTTTGGAACTCGGGAGTGGCCTATTGAGAGAATTTTTAAAAGATCAAAGCATTTACCCTTTGGTGATCATTCGGATTAGTTCTCATAACCCGTCTCTCGTTGATGTATAGATAATGTTAGGAGACATTTGATGTTGGTCACTGTTGGGACGTAAAGAGCTAAGAAATGGCCTTATTACAGGCTATAAGCACATGAAAACTGGTGAAAGGAAATAAAACTTTTACTGGTTATGGAGAATCATACTCTAATTTTATTAAATATTTTCTTTGGTCGTCAAATATCTGAGCTAACAACACTTTGCCTAAGATTTTACTGCCAACTTTCCTTTGACTTCTTCGAATTTTTGGGTCTTTTTTACAAAACCTGCATCAATCAGGTTGTACGCCATTTGTAATATAGTGGTCTTTAAATCTGTGGGCTTGAAACCTTGGTCAGCTTGTATCTGAAAGGGAAAACAAGTTATTTCGTAAATTTTTAAATAAATATAGCGGTTCAATATACGTTTCTAGGAAACTGCCCACCCACCCCCTCCCCTAAGCTAACATTTTGCCCTAAGTGAGAAGGGCAAAAATATTTTTTGGAGAACCCCCCTTATCTAAGGGTCTGGATGACCGACGCCCCCTTATCTCAAGGTCTGGATCCGGCATTGCCGTGTAAGGTGATCCGGATTCCAAAATCCAGGTAATTTTTTCTTACCAGTGGACTCTGGAATGCGGAAACCAGGGCTTCCGTATCTTTAATTTCCGACAACCTGCTAATCATGGAAATCCGGAATCCGAGTTCCACTGACAAGGAATCCGAAATTCAATTCCTGGAATCCAGAATTGAATTCTGTCTGGGATTACTTAATATTCAGGGGGAGGTTACTTCCTTATAAGAGGCTAATGGGGATGTGCGCTGGATGGGGTCGCATTTCATGACTGGATTGACTATAATGGGGTCGCATTGTCAACAGAGTTACTAGAATGGGGTCGCACATTTTCGGATTTTTGGGGGTAAGAGAGTTCTTCATATTTACGGTTAGCAAACGTACCAGAATGTTTGTAATGTAGATGAAAAGTAACGTGTTCTTCATTCAATTTAAGAAATGAGCCAATTAATAAAAATAGAAAGTGACTAAGTTAGAGAAAGTGACTAAGATCGAGAAAATGACATATTTGCCCAAAAGTGACTTAGACCCTGTTTACATGGAGTGGGGGAGCCCGGTCTAGTGGGGTAGGTTTCTTTTGTTTTGTGGCCCCCAGAGAGTGAAAACAAAAGAAATCAACCCCACTAGACCGGGGTCCCCCACTCCATGTAAACAAGCCCTAAGATGGGGTCTATAATTGGCCTCAGAATAGACTATAATACTATAATGGGGTAGGGGCTCTAAGAGGCCAGCGGCACATACCCAGCAAAAATTATAACCCAAGTAGCCCCTCCGGTCTTATCAAAGAGGCGAAGGACTGGAGATGTAGTTGGGCAGGCAGCCAAAAACAAAAAAAAAAGATCAATTTTTACCCCCATTCCCCGTTCAATATTGGATAGTAAAAGAAGAATTTCTTGTATAATAAAGCTTCCTAATGTTTTTGACTGAAGATGTAGATCTGTTTACTCTACGAAGTCACCAATAAAGGCCTGCGTATAGTCATTGTCTTCTAAAAAGTTCCATCATACTCTGAGTATTTCATTTAAACAATCCACTGAGGTGACTATCAAACCCACATGCAGGAACCAGTTAGCATATATGATTGTTAGTTTTTATTTACTAAGCATGCACATACCTTGGAACTGTCCATCTTTAATTTATTTTGGATGCTGGGGTCCACTACCTTTATCTCACTTGGCACATCATAGCCTGGCAAAAAATGATAAATGACATCAAAGTTGGGTTAAGACTACTAGTAGTCCCCATTTTTCCTCAAGGATAGCTAGAGCGAGCGAAATAGGACAGCGCGTGAAAATCACCCCACGCGAGAAAGGCGAGAGACCCTTTCACGAAATTTCATTTGGCGCTCAATTGAAAACCCGCACTGATATAGCTAAAATCTCATTCCCCCGAGCAAGTTTGCGTTATGACAAGTTTTCCTTGGAAGTGTAAATTAAAAAATCACGAGGCAACTTTTCCTTTACATCAAAAGTATTTTTTAATGGAGATATGATCGTCGCAGAGGTAATAGCAATTTAAGCAATTGCAAATCCGAACAATAATTGGGCTTCAACGGGATTTGAATCAATGGTCTCTGCGTTAGCGCTGCAGTGCTCTATCAACTGAGCTTTGAAGACTCAAACAGTAAGAGCAGGCCAATTGTTTTAGTTCATTTTAACCGGTGAAAGGAATGAAACTTAGATTGAAGATGATGAGAGCTGCGGAAAAACAAATATAAATGAAGACATGATCGTCGCAGTTGTAAGCAAAATAAGGCCAGTTCCGAGTTTCATAACCTCTAACTTTCAAAGCGAGGCTTGGTGGAAAGCCTTCCTTGTGAAAATGAATTTTATTTGCAGGACAATAAAGAATCATTTTCATAGCAATGGCTTTGCACTTGGCCTCAGTTTGAAACAGCGGCTTGGAGCAACTCGGAAATGGGCTATTAAAAATTAACCCCCTCCCCCCCCACCAAAAAAAAAAAAAAAAATCAGAATGTAACAGTTTTTCCCATTGCTACTGGCAAAGAAAACTAGGTATTGCAAATGCCACTTATAAAATGATCTACATCCAACCCACGATAACAGATTGAGGCAACATGTTGCGTTGGTGCGTATTCTTACATACAGTGGAAATACGGGAGGTTCGAAAAACCGAGCTAAAAAAAAAAAACAAATTCGAGAGTTTGACAGGGAAGTAAGCTCAGTTTTGTTTTGAATTATCAGAAGTTCGAAAAAAGTGGATTCTCTTTTTCCTAAGGCTGAACTTACCAAGAGGTCGAAATTCCTCATCAAGAACTTTCGCTACTTCCTCGAACCACCAGCAGCCTGTTATGGTAATATATCTATTGCCTGAGACAAGAAAAAAGACGAAAAATAATGTTCGCTTTGAAACAGAGGCTTGGAAAGACTCGGAAATAGCCCATTGTAGTGATACATTTTACTTACGAGCCTCCTTCCCAGGGTCCTCCCTCTGCTTAGTAATAGAGAGGCCCCGGGAATGAGGTTGTTTGCTTACCAGGCGCTTTAGGAGACGTCATAGCTGTGATATGTGCTGCAGCTACATCTCTGACGTCACTTACTGGCAATGACATCCTAATCACATATGGCACAACACGTTCGAGCATGCTCCGCACAAACTTAAAAAAAAGAAAAGATATGTTTTTAAGAATCATCACCATCATAACATTATGAGTGGTTTATGATAATAAGACCAAATTCAGTTCGATTCTTTCAACTTTGCACGAGTTCTAGCCTTTCTCTCAGGCTACATTCTCGCGGCAACGGAGGAAAATTCATGCGTTTAGGTGTTCCGTTAATATGGAACCACCTTAACCGGACGAATATTTAGACGCGTACCGTTCAAAATTCCGCGAGAACAGAGAAAAAATATTTCATGGCCCCCTGTGAACGAGGTGTCCTGTCAAATTTTTTTGCCAGTCGAAAATTCGTCCCCTGCCATGTGAACGTAGCCTTATAAAGCCTCCTTTCACATCCAGGGAACACTCAGCTAAGTCCACTTCAGTCATACATTTCAGTGGCGGATCCAGGGAAGGGGCCGAAGGGGCCCGGTCCCCCTTTATTTACACCGAACTGAGGCCCGAAAGGCTGAAAAAAATTTTTTTTTATGACTGGTCCCCCTTTTGTCTAAGGGTCTTGATCCGCCATTGCTTTTTTAACGGTTCTTTACCAAGTTGTTTCGAGTCTATCCCTACTGCAGACCTGGCGTTTCCACGTCAGGGACATTTATATGTCTTACATTGTTAAACATTATTCTTTTAACGAGGCCCAACCCTCGACCACCTTCAGATTTGCCTTTGCTTTCAAATCTATTGAAATACAAGTACCTCGATACTTGTGCAAGAAGATCCGTGCAACACTGGTCCAAGAATCAATCCTGGATTGATACAACACAGCTCAAATTTTTCATCATCTAGAAGGAGAATGGATAAGTCAGTTGGATCAGTCTTAGTTGATAGAGAGGTGAAAGCTCCTTACCCCCTCTAACAAATTCCCTAAGACGCTAATATTATCTGTAACGGCTTGCAAAATGAATGGAGATTTTAGTAGAAGGAAAAGGAACAGGTGCATCGTGAGGGCTGAGAATGACGTCCCTAAAGGGCCACTTAAATCTCTCCCATGTTGTTTATTTTTAAAGACTTTTAAGTGACGTTTGATACAATTCTGACAGTTGTTACAGAATGCTACACAGCAATACCTCCTAGTTATTCAGAGACATATGACTCTTTTTACAACTGTGTCATTTACATTGGACTGATTTATTCTTGATATATCCTTCAAGACACACAGGGTAGCTAACAGTCAGTATTTAAGGGCGAAAGTATTGCAATGTTTAAACGAAGAACGTGGCAAAAGCCCCTTTTTATCATGAGCATTCAGTGTATGCTTATAAGCTTTTAATATCCCAATACTTTTAAAACTGGTTCAGTAATACGCCAATTCCGAGTTCCAAAAATTCTCACTTTCAAAACGTGGCTAGGTACAAAACCTTGCTTATGAAAATAAGTATTAGTTACATGAGGTTAAAAAATCATTTCATAGCAATAGCTTCGCTACCCTGGTTCCAGAGGTTTTTCTCGATTTTTCTTTGCGAAAGAGATCAAGAGCAAGCCGCGAAGCGGCGACAACGAGTTGCGAAAGCGATGAGGAGAGAGAGAGAAAAAGAGGTTTCTCTCTCTCTCCTGGACGCCGTCGTCTCATGAAAAGTTCGACATTTGGCCTAGGCCTTTGTCTTCTTTAACCTTTTTGCCTGCGATTATTTCGCCCGAGTATATTTTGCAGTGTCGGTGACTGAGCTACCCCTACGTCTCCGACGACGTTCTTGATAATGAAGTTACACATATCGAACGTCCAATCACAGTTATTTAATTAATACTTCCCGTAGATACTTAAAATCAAAAACGGAGTATTCGATACCTGGCAAATTCTTCACCAGCTCCCAAGCTGCTTTCTCAGCGCGGCGCTTGCTCTTCTCATAAACGGTGCCCTCCTTTTCTAATGACCAGTCTTTCTCGGTAAACACGTGATCCTCTGAGAATCTACCAGCTTAAAGCAAACACATACATCTCGTTAAATTAAACACTCAGTTTCCTTTTCACTTATGTCACTTTACATCTCGATTTTTACTTAGCTTTTTGCTTCCCCTGAAATCAAGTTTTGTCGAAACGAAATCATTCGGCAAGAATTTAATTATCATTTTTAGTCGTCACATCAGCCTTGAGTTTCGTCTTTAACAGTAATTCTTTTTGATATTGCTGATGCTTTTACTGTATTATCTCGACCTTAAATAGACCATATCATATCCACGATGATTACCAACTGAAACTTAATATTTTGTTAGCTTACTTATCGCGATTTTCATTAAAATTTAGTCAACCCAGCGTCGTTAAAAAGACAACAGGCCTAATGTGTACAAGAAAACAAAATCTTGAAAGATAATGTCATGTGCCTGTTAAAATAAAAATTCCTTTTTTACAATTTGTCACGACGCAATGGAGAAGGACAACTACCCTGAGAAAACAGCCGACAGTCCTCTAAGCCACCACTGGTTTCCCAGTTTCCCCGAGAAATGACGTCTGACTCGGAGAATCCATACTGATGACCAGTCACTACCCAGACCTGAGTAGGTGCTTCTGATTGGTTAAAGCAAATTATAACCAATCAGGAGCTCTACCCGGATCTGGGTAGTGACGCGTCATTAGAATGGAATTTCCGCGCTCGTTTCTCTGACGTCATTTCGCGGGGAAACCATGCAAGTGGTGGCGTCGCAAAATGTCGGCCGTTTTTCTCAGGCTAAGGACTACTACGCTTTTACCAATAATTGCGGCACAAGAACTTGTCAGTACAACTCTTTTGACCTCGCCCTTCGTCTTTGCGCAGGCCTCAAGCACATTCCGCGTTCCCTCCACGGCAGGACCTATCACCTCCATCTCGTCTTTTGGATCTTCCATGGGGAAAGGGGATGCCACATGAATGACAAAGGTACAGTCTTTAACGGCACTGTTAATAAAATGATCAATAAAGCTGCATTTTACAACAACTGATCGATAAAATTGCTGGTGTGTTCATCAGCCAAAAGCTTTGGAATTGCCGCTTTCGCATTGTCCCTGACACACCTTGGATGCGCCCAAAAATTTTGCGTAAGCATCGTTTTCCGTACAAGTTTTAAAACTGCAATACAGCATCTGACTGTGCTAATAAAATATAGGTACTGTACCTGCATAAGGCCTGATAATGCAGCTATAGTAAAAAAATAGCTACTAGCTGCATCAGAAGAATTATCAAACTTTTATCAGTAGGAACTGACATGAAATTGAGTGAAACCGAAAAATGCCCACCTAAATATTTAAAAAAGGTATAGATAACACACTAAGTACAAATAAAGGCATAGATGGACAAACTTTAATTGGTACGGATTGTAATCGTGGGTTTTGTAAACTATTAGCCTAGCTGTTTTTCAAAGTTTATTTTTGATGTTTGTAGCATTTAATGAAATGCTTGGGAGACAAATTTGTTGAAAAGGAAGCTATAATTTTGCCTTTTGCAAAAAATGTCTTGGCTAACGATAAGTTCCATAGCATATATTAAGAAAGCGTAATTGGTAATATCATATCAGCAAATTATTGAACTAGACAGCAGCCGGTATATTTCTTCAAACCCAGAAATTTTCCTGTTATATATAAAGATCATCCCATAAGGTGCACACTTTATATTCTCAGACTACTCACTCTGGCCATGTTTCCTTCTTCAGCAAGTCTGCCTCGACTAATTCCAGCGGGTATTTCGCATTTTCCGGACAAAGATCTTTCAATGGCTGAACCTTCTTCTCGTTTTCAAGGCTTCGCACGGTTCCTCGCACAATATATTTACCTGACTCGACTAGCTCTTTGACAATATGCATAGCCACGAAGCCAGAAGCCCCTGTTACGAGAACGCGAGACATGTTCCTGGTGGTGGTGTACGAAGATGTGCAGGAAAATTTAAGTTCGACTGTTTTGCCGGTGCACGAAATGTAAGGGGAGTCACGAAAATTAACTCCGACTTCGGACAACCGGAAAACACAGACCCCCTCTGGTTGCAAATATCGCTATTATGCCAAACGCCTTGCTTTAAAGCTTTCTTTAAGTACAAAATTTCGCAAAATGTGACTTCTGAATTTTTGCAGAGTAAGATTAAGATATTGTTCTTTAAGGAAGGCAGCTGGGGGTGGGGGAGGGACGTTCCGTGATCCATTGAAGCAAAACCCGAACAAATATTGCACAAATATTATACGGTGCACAATAATATATTAAACAATGGCCATAACAATTTTACGCTGCACTGATATGCACGATTAACAGTCAATTAACTGGCAAACAAACAAGAGTAAGTGGTTTAAATAATAATGATAACAGTTTTATAGTGTTCGTTTATTCACGGCCTTGGTAAGTGGGCTAGGTCAGGGATACCCTGCGTGGAAGGTTAAAGAGTCGGACACGCCGGCGCGCGCGACGCAGGTTACATAGGTGAAATATGAGTTGTCGTGTCGGAAATCTTTCGAACGTCACCCAACACTTAAAAAATCTTCGGGGTTTTTTAAAAAATGCATAGTCATTCTTTGCATGCACTGAAGTATATCATCTCAAATAGATGAAACAATATCACTCTCGACTCGACAATCAACATCTCGCATTAAAGTAATCTATACAAAATTTCTCTTTCAGATTTATCTTTGTCGCGATAAAAAACGTTTAAGTTTCACTTCAGACGTCCAAGAGGTCTCTGTTTAAGAGACACTCAGGGGTTTGAGGTCTGAGTTTTCGTGACACCCCGTAATTTTGTTTGACATTGCGTAAGTAAGATTAAGAATAAACAATCTGCTGACGCAAAAAAAAAAACCATGGTTGGTTCGCATTTGTGTTGGGGTGTTGGTATCGTTTATTGTCTTTTCAATCTTCTGTATTACGTCATTTGGTGGTTGCTTCCCATGTACACGGGTTTTCCTATCACCTCAAAACACTTAAACTCAAGATACCAATTCCGAAAGTACCAGTCCGTTTTTGGACTGAAAATACGACAGCAACAAAGAAGTTAAGAGAAGGTCGGGAAAGGGGAAACCGTGCAACATAATTAATTTTCAATAAGACTCATCCTTTTATAACACAAAACAGATCAAACTAAACGATGGAATACCGCCCCGAGCAGTGAACTCCCCTAGTTATAAAAATCAGAAAAATGGTGGAGGTGTAAGGTTGATTTCCAGTGTCGCGTAATTTTTACTTGCGTACGTGTGTAAAATTTAGCTTCGTAAATATAACAGAGGCAATGCATGAAAGGTGGCTCGTAAGCGTAAAAGTTGAACCTCGCTCAACTTCTTGTTTAATCTCAGCACTTTTTATCTTGCCTCTATTTTACTTACTTGATTAAAATTTACGTGCGTTTACGTGCGTAGCCAAAAACGCGTCAATGGAAATCAACCTTCAGTCGTACCCACTCTCGTACCCAGAGTCCTCGCGACAGTGGAAATCCACCTTATATTTTATAGCAGAGTTCTCGGGAGAAGCATTTTCGACAGTCCACCGTAAAAAAGTAACCAAAAGTTTTCCTGATGTAATCTCCATGATTTAATCAATGGGCAGTTGACTTTCCTCCTTTAATCTCCTCGTATTTAGGTGTCTTCTTGATAAAGCCAGACTCAATCAGATTGTAGGCCATTTCGATCACGCTTGCCTTGAAGTCCCGTGGCTGGAATCCTAGATCCGCCTTTACCTACAAGGAATGTTAGAAGAATCAAGAATTACTTGAGAATTCTATAATTCGAATTCGAATTCCTCATATATAATACACTCTGCTTGCCTCCAAGTTTGCATGATTAAACTATTGCTTTCAAAGACTTCAAATGCTCTTGGAGGACGGTATATTCCAAAGGACAATTAAAACAATTGATAACGTACGAAAAATTTGGAGGTGGGAGGGGTGGGGGGGGGGGGGGCAAACAGCGTATACTATGAGGGATTCGAAAAATAGTAAATAAACTTTGAATGAAAGCCACTCTTTTGTAAATGTTTGAGGCCCAAACAACAATCTTTCATCAAACTTTAAAATTTGAAAGCGAAGCGCGAGAGTTTTAGACTTGCTAAAACACGTTCTGATAGTGCTTGAACAATTCAGCAACAAATCCCTGGAATATCGCATTTTGCTCTTATTGGTTGATTTATTATTCTTAGCGTGCTTTATTCAAAACACAGAACAAAAACAGCCAATGTGACAAAAGTTGGTGAACTGAGTTATGCAAATAACTTGGGAAATTGATGTACAAAGTGATACAAACTTCTACTTGCGTTCTGGTGCCGTGATTCAAACGAAATATTGAAACTGTTGAACCGAACAAGAAGAAGGCAAATGCACGAGCACTGAAAATGTTTACGGAACTACAAATTGGTGAGTTTATGTTTTATTAAGTAGTTTCATTTTAAGGAGAAGAATTATATGGTAATATAAAGTTAAGTTGGAGCGACTTGCCAGGACACCACGTTACCTCCTTAGCCGGACCAACTTTTCTCCATATAAACACTTTGGCTCGCTCAGTCGGGTCAATTCTAGCTTGCGAGCAAGCTCTCCGGGGCGCTCCGGGACGGGAAAAGGAAGGAGAGTTTGTAACTACGTCTCTGGAATTTGAACATTACATTAGTAATGACGTCATTACCCTTGGCACGTGTTTTTCAATGTTTGTTTACATTCGCGCTCGTTTCTGCTTCGCGCTGATTGATGGAAATCTGACCGCTCAGTCGACGGGGAGCCACAGAGACGTAGTTGCAAGCTCTCCGGTGCTCTCTCGCGGCGGCGGGGGGCGGGGGGGGGGGAGGGAATGACGCAGAGCTTGCAACTACGTCTCTGTGGCTCCCCATCGACTGAGCTGTCAGATTTCCATCAATCAGTGCGAAGCAGAAACGAACGCGAATGTAAACAAACATTGATAAACACGTGCCAAGGGTAATGACGTCATTACTATATCGCAGGCTAGGTCAACTCGATCTGAAGGCGAGACAATCAGCGCATGCCCGAGCTTTCTTCCATATTAACGAGCTATAGTTAACTCGGCTTAGAGGATGACCCTCCTTCCCGGGACAAATTCCCTTCACGTAAACGTTTTCTTACCAAAATAGCTAAAGTCACTTACCTTGGAATTGTCCAGTTTCACTTCATGATTAAACTTGGGGCCTAACTCCTTAACTTCACTGGGAACATCATAACCTTAAATGCAACCAGATGAAAGCTGGTTTCAAAACTGCCGGAACATAACCGAAATGCTTAAATAAGAACCCAGGGCCAGGGTGCTTAGTGTTATTATTTTTTGAGTCGAGAAGGGGCGCTAATTCGAAGGGGGGCGGTTAATTCAACTGAATTTTTTTCAGAGTTTCGGTCTCGACATGACACTCGACTTTGTCACAAATGAAGGAAAACTGTAACATCGAATAGTCCAAATAGGGAAACAAGAACGTGTCTTTAGCGTATGTACCCAAATTTGTGTTTGTGTGGTACCTATTCAATCGCTATTCTACAGCACTATTGCCTGAGGAGCCAGGCCTCTTTGACCATGTGATGCCCTTAAATGGATCATCTTCAACTGATTTTATGATACGCTTAATGTTTATTGAACATGTACGCACTGTATACCTTATATCAGTAAGGAGATGTGTTAAGGGGGAGTCGCTTATTTAATATTTTAAGCCTAAAGGGGGGCGTTATTTTGCTGGAGGGTGCTAATTACAAGAGAACGCTAATTCGAGCAAGTAAGTCAAAGAAGTGCCTGGTACAATTTTGCACAACATTCTGCGCCGGATATTTTTTTCCTTTTTATTGGATCGCTTACCAAGAAGCTTGGGCCAGACTAAAAGCCTATGCCTGTCATGTTTGAAAAAATGTTCCAAGAAGTATTACATGAATAAGATTTGAGACTTAGATCCTTGTCGTCCTATGTTACTTGGGCATAGCTTTCTTTTCATCAAAAATGTTTGCTGCTAGTCCTTCCCCACCACGCCCTTCTCGTTTGTTATCAATTTATGGAGTGACAATGGATTGAATTAAATTAATTAATTTAAATTAAATAAGCCCAGTCTAAGGCTGTGCCAACAGAACTTGAGAACTTAGCCCGCGGACAAGCCTCGCTCGCTCGTCATTTGCAAGAACGCCCCCTCCGTTTACTTTAAGCCCTTTTTACGCGGGTTGTGTTTAGAAAAGTAAAACAATGAAACGTATAGCAATCGGTTCACTTACCAAGAGGCCTAAATTCTTCATCCAGCATTTTTGCCGCTTCTTCAAACCACGCGCATTTTGTAATGGTGATATACCTGTTTCCTGGTACCACATCAAAAAAGGAAGTACGAGTCTTAATATTCCAGTGAATTTGTCCCCCAGTTTTGGGCGGCAAACAAGGTGTATTATGGGAAATGCACAAGTGGAACTCGGGCTCAAGCGAAGATAGTTTACGGTGGGGAACTAAGTATGTCCCAGGTAAAAGCAAGAAAATGAGTATAAGTAACATCTTTACTTAATTTGAAGACGGCAGCACATAACACTGGAACTGACAAACTAGTGGTCCTCTATCCTGATCAGATTATCAAATATGTAAAAAAAAACTACAAGCCAGCAAGGCCTGACAGAGATAACTTTTAATTATTCCCCTTTTCCTCTATACATATAAACCTTAACGGCATAAGTTACGCTGACGTTCGAGCTGCATGTACTGCTCTTATATACAATGTACAGAGGACACGTGTCTGTTACCCTCTCATCCGCGACAAAACCGTTACCCTACCACGAAGGAAACGTTGATTTTTTTGTTTATTTATTTGTTTATTTATTGTCAATTTACATCACTATTGTCATTAATTCCAATTATGTTTGCAAAGGGTGCGGGTTACATTCGCTTTATTAAACATATTTCGTTTAAATTTTCTTCCCTTCATTTGAAATGGGGCTATTTCACTTACCGGGAGACTTCGATGACGTCATTGCTGTTATATGCGCTGCGGCAACATCTCGGACGTCAGAAAAAGGTAATGACATTTTCGGTATAAACGGTGCTCCACGATGAAGCATGTTAAGGTGAAACTATAACAAAAAATACTTGAAACTTTAATGGGCTCAAAGTGTAAAGAGTTGCAAGATTCGTCTGTGCAAGGGAATCCAAGACAGTCTTGGATTCTGGATTCCACGCCGTGGATTCCGGAATCTAGCAATTGGATTCCGGATTCTTTCTCCGTGGAACTTGGATTTCGGATTCCAATCGTTAATGGGATTCCGGATTCCAAAGCCCAGGATTCCACATTCCACAACAAAAATTTTCTGGATGACTGAATCCAGACTCCCTTATATGGGGCGAATCGTTCTGTTTCATCCTCGTCCCCAGGCCCAGGGCGCTTTTCCCAGCGTTCTGGGGACGAGGTTGGTTCTGTTTCTTAAGGGAAAACGTTTTATATCTACATCCAAGGTTGTTGATCCCCATTTCTCAAAAGTCCCGGTAACCTTGGAATTCAAATATTCTTCTGTTATATCCTTTCCGGCCCTTAAAATATCTCATTCACCGGTTAAACTTTTTTTCCATTTCTGTCTGTACTTGTTGATCCCAATATGTCGTATCATGGAAAATGAATATAGTATGTATTTCGATTTACCTCCATACTTGTGCAGGATGACCCATGTAAGACTGGTCCAAAAACAAGTCCAGGATTGATGCAACTCAGCTCAAACTTTTCATCATCTATAATGAAATACATGCGTAAAGGCGAGATCACAACAACGCAAACTAAACAAATATTTCAATAAATCAAGCAATAAATCATTTCTCTTGGTAAGACTTGTAAGAAAACAAGAGAAAAGGGTCAACCTTTCCGAGAAGGAGTGCGAATAATAGGTAGCATCTAGCATGGGAGAAATCTTTCCATTTTGGGGGATATCGTGAGAAGTCACGAGCGAGCGTAACGCAAAGAAAGAGAATGTAAAGCGATGCATGAGGAGAAGTGTATTATGGGAAGCGCGAAAGTGGCGATATCACACAGCATCTCCAAGAAGGCCTCCGCGAGCTAGGGTCTGCAGAGGATAACAACCGACTCGTTCTCAGTCGTCTCTTGTAGCCGGTCAAAGAACAGTTGCGGGAGACCATACGGCATCTCTCCACCCTCGAGCATATTTCGCGCGCTTCCCTTGTTAACATTTAAGAGAAGACTAGGGACGGCATCAATGACGAAAATGTTTTCTTGCTGTTCACCTGGCAAATTCTTCACTAGTTCCCAAGCTGTTTTCTCGGCACGGCGCTTGCTCTTTTCGTACGGAGAACTGACCTCGTCTACGGCCCAGTCCTCCTCGGTTAAAACGCGTTCTGAAGGGATATTACCAGCTGAAAAGAAAGCAAACGAGCAAGAGAGAAATACACCTTTTTGTAAGTAGAGCTTCCACTCCGCCTACCTTTCCGTCCCCTTCGCAAATCCAAATATTGTACTCACATCTCCCCCCTCAAACAAAAAGTAAAAATAATAATATGCATCATCATCATCATCATCATTCGTTAGCCTTGATGTAAAAAGGAATTTAACAGAATACAGCATGTTCTTAGGCGGGGAGTCCTCAAGAAACCAAAAGGCTTATAGGAGAGGCCATCACAATATCATAAGAAATAGGGGCTGCGAAGGAGTGCGGCTAGGTTAATTCTGTAACTATTTTAATAAGAAATAAGTATTAAATGTTTTTAAATGCATAAGCTTTAAATGTTTTAAATATTCAAATAATTTACGATATGATAGCATTGGCGGTGCTTTTTTAACCAGCTCCCTTGTGTGAACGAATATACATAGCAGGACTGGAATTATTTAGCTTGCCCTCGCTCCTTGCTGAGCTGACTAATCTGGAAAAGGTGACGAGGCCTGTAAGAAAGTCTGCGTGGGAGGCTAGAGCTGACTTGGTTTTTCGCTTCTTGTAAGGCTTGTATCCCCCGTCCCGTCCCCGATTCCAACACATTTTACTTACGATAAATCGCAACACAGGAGCTTGTCAGTACAACTCTTTTTACTCCACCCTTGGTCTTTGCACAAGCTTCAAGAACATTTTTTGTTCCCTCTACCGCAGGTCCTATCACCTCCATCTCATCTTTCGGCCGCTGAGCAGGGAAGGGTGAGGCAACGTGAATCACATAGGTACAATCCTTGATAGCGCTGGTATTAAGTGAAATGATTTATTTCAAATTAACAATAATAATAATAATACAAGAATCATGATTACAAAACTGCTACCATTATTGAAAAATCAAAATCAGAGATTCGAGACAAACAAATATGTCTCCTGAGCATTATTTTTGAAGTTGCAAACAGCAGAGATCAACTTTGAAAAACTGTTAGGCTGAACAGTTTTCAAAAACCCTAATTTCAATCCGTTTCAATCTTCTTCAGGTTTGCCCATCCGTGGCATCTGTTGTGTTATTTTAACATTCCTTTAATGTTTTTGTAATTACCTAATTTGGCTGAATTTCGTGACACAGCTCCTTTATATAACCATAATTTTACTTTTTCCCACACCCGGAGGGGCCTATTTTGTAAGCCGTTTCTAGGGTGTTGGAGGTGGGCTGTTAGGGAGGGAGACTTGTTTTTGTATTTTATAACCTATATTTAATAAACCGTATCATTGAAGGACACATAATACAAGGTTTTACAAAATCCTTTCTTTTTTAATGTTTATCAGTGTACAACTCTGAACCTTGTAAGTTTCCGCAGTCTACGGATAATCAATTCATTTGGTTTCTAATTATTTGGACTGCAGTTCATATCATGACAAAACTTCGACAATGATGACAAAGCGTGACTCAGCACGATGCCGTTGCAATTATGCACGAAATCCAAACCCTGCACACATACATAAAGCAACAAATAATTCCATTTTCACTACTCAGACTACTCACTCCGGCCACGTTTCCTTCTTCAGCAAGTCGGCCTCAACTAATTCCAGCGGGTATTTCGCATTTTCCGGACAAAGATCTTTCAATGGCTTAACCTTCTTCTCGTTTGCAAGGCTTCGTACGGTTCCCCGCACGATGTATTTTCCTGACTCGATCAGTTGTTTGACAATATGCATAGCAACGTAACCAGATGCTCCTGTTACGAGAACACGGGACATATCGCTGCTGATATGCGCGAGTTGCAACTCCGATCCTCAGAAGTGTTCTGTTTTAAGGTGTAAATCGGCTGCAAGGGGCAGTATTTACTCAACCAGCACGACTGGTGTGAAAAATTTAATATTCAACGCCCCCGCATAAATTTAATATTTCAAGGTTTGCCCAAAGGCAGGTGACATCACAGATACTCGAAATATGAACATCGGCGAACATCAGCATTGTTGCGTAACATTCGAAATGTAAGGATTTGTATGGGAGAAAAACCTATCGTTTCTGTAACCTACGAAAATGAAAGGACTTCAACAAAAAAAAAAAACAACTCACCATACTTAAAATGTGTGTTACGTCTCTCCTGTGTGGTCCACGGGGCGTTTTTTGGGTTTTTATGTAAACGGTTTTCTCTCCTACGTAACACACATTTCAAGTAAGGTAAGCTGTTTTTCTATTGAAATCCTTTCATTTTCTTAGGTTATAGAAACGATAGGTTTTTTCCCATACAAATCCTTATATTTCGAATGTTACGCAATAATGCCGATGATCGCCGATGGTCATATTTCGAGCTTGAGCTACCTGTGGTGACATGACAGTAGAACACCGAAAACAACAACAACGACTTTGAATTAAAACGGTGACAGTAATTATCTGTAATAATTAGTACGACGTTAGGGAATAGAATTTTCCTCCGGCCGTCTACTATTGGCTGTGAATCTAACCTGAAACTCTGCCAGTCTCCCCTGTACGCTATTTGCGCTCAACGTAGCATTAATAGTCATACCCAGGATATTATATTTTTGTCAATTCTTTTTCTGTATATTTATAACGGTCATTATTATTATTATTTCCTATCTTATGCAAGATAGCTCAGACATTCTCTCTTGTGTTATCTTGTGAATAGCCTCTTCTTATTAAATTAATTTGCAATATCATATTCTAAGATTTTTTAATGTAAGCATATACAGTCAGTTTAGATTTATGAAAGAAGAGTTACGGTCCTAGAATGGGAATTCAGTTTCTCCCCGCTACTAAGCCGCCATCTTTTACGTCTTTAGATTTTAAATCATTGTGCGGATTGTAAGGTATCATTCAACTTAAACTTAGTAGAGGGTCATATAGGGGAGGTCTCTTGCACAGTTCACGGATCAAAAAAGTAACTAATCACGAATGTCAAACTTTCATTTCAGTTTTCTTGTGGTGCGAACTGTATTCATCGTAGGTTTCTGATTACTCAGTTTCTTGCAATGAAGTTTTTGCAGATAGGAGATAGACAGTCCGTCGGCACTCTTCCTCTATTTGTGCGTCAACTTACGTGATCAACTTTGTGTTAGCGTGGCATTTTAAGGTTAAATTTGACCAGCATTTTGTGCAGCGAGTTGTATGGTCATGATTGACTTCAAACTTCCAGATATAAAACTAGAGAGCCCTGAGGCTTATCTGTTTCGAAGTTATTTACACTTTTCGTAAAAATGCGGTTTTAAGCATATGATGATATCTCGAACGTCTTTATATCTACAAGAAGATAAGTAACATTATCTTTAAAAACCACCATTCTTTTTTAAGGATGCCAAAAATCATAGAAATCGGTCAATTAAATTATTCCTGTCGGAAAACGCGATAAATAAATAAACCTTGTTTTTTGTTGGCGTTCTAATATAGGAAGTGATGAGATGTTCTGAAAGCGGGTTTGATTTTTAGGGGGCCAGGTCTGAAAACGGGTGTGGAAATTTACATTGTTTCGTATGAAATAGGCTCAGGACTTGGAGAGCCGGCCGCGAGACACAACCACCAAGAATTCCCAGGGGTATTCCCTTGATATGTCGTAAAATTTCGGTAACAAGCTCTATGTTTTTACTGTCTGGAAGCCTCTTTTATTTTTTGTGGGCTTATTTATTTTGGGAAGGGCTTAGTATTAGAGGAAATTTTCCGTTTTAAATGTCAAGCAGCTAGGGTTAGTTGTAACACAAGTCTTTTTGTAACGAGTGACATTGGTCTGTTAGGCTATTTAGATAAAATCATTACTTCCCATCCTTATCCCTTTCATAAAAGTGGGTTGGTAGGACAAGCAAAACAAAACAAAGAGAAGCAAAGGGAAACAATTGGCCGTAGAAGCCTGCTGTTAACTCTTGATGTAACTTATGTCCAGACTGTGGCTGCAAACTGGAGAGTTTTCAGAAGGTGGAAAAAGAAGAGAGGAAGAAAATAATAGAGCGTTTTAATGGACTAGAAGATTACAATCTTCAGAACATTTACCTCAAAGGATTAATTGACAGCCGGAAAATTAAAAGGGTTGGACCTCAAGGACGAAATGGAGTGGCGGATGGGATGAAGGAACAAAAGAGGAAGTGTTTGTACGAATACTTTGTACACATAAAAGAACAGAGGAGAGTCAAGGTAACCTCGAGAAATATACTGTCAATAAGGAATAAAAGGTGTAGAAATTTCTATATTTTTATATTGTCATAAATGTTGTCGCTTATAATTGCGCTCCAAGAAGGCGTGTGATTAAAGCAATTCGAGAGAAAAAAAGTGTGTTAAATCAGATAAATCAATAAAAAAACACCTTGGATGGGCTTTTCTAAGGTTTCTGAAACAAGTCGAATTTTACAACATTCATGAAACCTTTTTTTTTTAGTCTCATTGACACAGATAAGTGTTCATCGTGGCATAACTGATCGTTTCACCTTAACTTTATCAAAGCAGAATTGTTGGACTTCTTTTATATCATGATGACCACGACCATATCATATATTGTATATCATGACAAACACTAGCCTTTTGAAGGAAGGGTGCATGGTCATATATTAAGATTATTCACTCCATTAGGGCAATTACAGTCAAACCAAGTCAAACGTACCCCCCAAGATTGTATCAGTGAATTGATTATTTGAAAAATGAATCCGTTAGTCGTTCCCGTAACTGGTGTCAAATTCAAAGCGGCATTTCTGCATGCGTAATGAGCAGTGAATATTTTACGAGAACTTCTCTGTATTTGGTCAGATTGGAAATCTTTGAATGGATTAAGCTTCTTAGAAGACATTTACATCAATTTCAGGAAAATGGAGCTGGTAGAAATTTCATAACTGCCTCGCGTGTGAATTCACGGCTCATTACACATACAAGAATGCAGAGATCAATCTGAAATCTACAACTAGCAACGGATTCACCTTTTGAATAATAAATTCATTAATGGATTCTTGGGGGGTACGCTTGACCTGGTTTGACTGTAAAAGGATGATTCAGTGTATTTTACATAAACATTTTTCAGGTCTGCCTTAATGCCTTCTACTCTTTACATGGAATTTCGAGGCAGCGAATAAGGACGATACAAAGCAAAGAAGGTGCGAGGGACAGAAGGGGAAAACACTCGAATCGGCTAACCAAAGTGACCGAAGAAACAAAGTAAAATTAAAGGTTATACCACGACTTTTAGCGTCAAATATTCCCGAACCTGAACTTCACTGGGTCTGCGAACTCTATTCCCTTCAAACTGTATGCTGCACTGTGAGAGGAAACGTCTTTTGCTTATCCTCTAGAATGTAAAAAAAACCATTTTAAACATTCTTTCTATGGAAGTAATCACTGAGCAATCACAAGTTTCCTACAAAAATTCGAGACACCTTTCGTTAAAAGACTTGGTAGTTTAAGTTTTGTGCTCTACCTAAAACATCATGGATAGGTGTTTTCATTTCACGAATTTTTTTTTTTTTTTTCAGATCAGGGACCACATTAATTTCTTCCAGGCACAGGAATCACACTATTCGAGGAAGGATAATTCAGCAAAGCAGTTCCTAAAAGAGGATTTATCAGTCCAACGAATGCACAACCTGTACTTAGAAGAAAACGAACCGGAGGTCTGCTACAGACAACAAATTATTTCAGAGTAAGTCCAAAGGAAGTTACTTTTATAAAATTTTGTCGAAACCAATTTGCGTAGGTTTTCGTTTCGAACCATGCCAATGATAACGAAAAAATGACGTCATCTACCATTAAATCACTGATTATCAAATTCATTATGAAGGAAAGCTTTCTTTTTATGGATAAAAAGACAAACAAAAGTCATGCATCATATTTGTAAGGAGCTTCAAGTAATATATTTTTTAAAATAATTAACTTAAACAATTGCCAATCGTTTCAGTGAATTTTTATTCTAGCTTAATATTCAAATATCCACAGGAAGTTTAGACCTGCAAAACAGTCCATATTTTTGCGTATTCAAGTACCCACGCGCGAGCGGTCAAACAAAAAGTCGGGAACGCGGCTGAAAACAGAGAGCGAGACTGGGGAGAAACGCTAAAAATACGTTTTTTTTCTCTCGCCTCACATGCCCTACGGGCGTGTGAGGCTCGCGCCCTTCGCGCGCGTAAGACTCTTTACGCCACGCTTTACCGTTTTCTTTACTGATTTTGAGAAAAAAACCCGACTGTTTTGCAGTGTACTGGAAGTTCTATGCCAACTACCAGTCTTCAGTCAACCTCCCTTAATTTTCTCGAGAGGAAAACAAATATTTTCAATATATCCCGTAATATATGCTTAATTGTGCATTGTTAGTATTAATATCAAATTTAACGGTCCTGGTATTTTCTTGTCTTCTTCACAAAACCAGCATCGATCAAGCTGTACGCCATATCAGTTATGCTCGTCTTCAGGTCAGTTGGATTGTACTCCAAATCTTTCTTGGCCTGCAAAGAATAGAGTGAAAATACCGTCGGTTGCATCTAAACGTGGACACGAAACAAAAAAACATGTTCTAATAGGGTGACAGACATGACGTGTTTTGCCGCCAAACATTTGAAGTTTGACAGCCGTTAAGGCAAACTGTCGCGCCAAAGGTAAGTTGTTAAAATGTTTTTGATCAGCGCGTTCCGCTCACATTTCATTTTTCTCACCTTGCAGGCATATATCTCGCTCAGAAACAGCACACTTGCCTCCAGAAATTATTCTTAAAGTCTAAAAATTCTTGCAAAGAATATTTTCTTTGAGCGAAAACAAATAATCCTTTTCGTTTTTCTTTTCATATTTAAATTTGGTAACTCCCAGCGATATTTACATGACAAAAGCCGTAATTAATACCAGAAAGGAAAACCCTGAAGGATTCTGGTCGTAGTAGTAAATGATGTCATCATGCAAAAAGCCTATTGAAGAACAAGGAAGATCAAAGGTAGCCTGAAAAACAGCCGACATTTCGCGACGCGACCACTGGTTTCCCGGCGAAATGACGCATACTGATGACGCGTCACTATATGGGTCGTACTTCTGATTGGTAAACGCAAATTTCCCACGCGGCACGACCAATCAGAAAGCACCACCCGATCTGGATAGTGACGCGTCATCCGTATAGAAGTTCTTCCTCGTTTCTCAGACGTAAAGTCGCGGGAAAACCAGTGCTGGCTTCGCGAAATGTTGGCTGTTTACTCAGGCTAGATCAAAGGGGCAACATCACATGGGAAATTTCCTTTTGGACAAAATGTCTCAGCTATATTTTACAGCTATTGTATAAGTCTGAAATGACGAAGTTTACAGGTATACTGAGAGTATTAAAATCATCCACCTAAAAGAATTTTTCAACACATTGCTGGTTTGCAGGTGATGTCACGGCGGACTTGTTGTAGGGGTACGCATCAGATGTGTTCCTCACGATAACTGTTCTAAAGACAAAATTTTGCTGGCTGGGACCCGGTTTTTGGCTGCTATTCTGGGAACTAGAGTCTTAAGTCCGCAGGTAAGAATTTATCGCAATGAATCCAAAATAATTGCTGGAACTATTTCATCCATTTAAATTGCCGATGTTGGTAGCCTGTGTAGCTGACGGAATTATTTTTGCTCAGGTACGTGAGAGTTTTGGCGGCAAAGCCGCCATTCTCTCGCTTTTGCCGCGAGCCAGGAAATTCCAAGTGTCTCCTTCCAATTCTCCGCATGGATTCGCAGCTCTTCTGCCAACACTATGCTTGCCGCGCTAACGCACCCGCCGACCACGCATGTTACCATGTTAGTAGACAAGAACAGAAGCGTTTCCCTCAGCTGCAAGTAAACTCTTTTTTCCTACAAATTCGGTGAAAAAAATGTACTGGTTTGTGAAGTAACATGGCCGCCTTGTCACATGGTTACAAACCGAGAACTGAATTTGCAATTTTATGTATTCTCAGTATATAACGAAATTAAGCTCCAAACTAAGCTATGTTTACACTATATCAGATAGCTTTTGCGCCGGCATGAAAACCATTCCGGATAGGGCTTCTGTTTACACATAAGATCTGTGATTTCGGAGCGATTTCTGTAACAGAGCGAAGCTGCACCGCACCGACCTCTAAAGTGGACTGTCATAGATCGGTCACATATCGAATAGGGTGTTCATACTATACCGGATATAGAGATTTTAGTATGAACTTGAAATGAAAACGCGCGAATAAAACAGAAACAACAAACGAACGGAAATAGAGCGATTTGATTGGTTTATAGAACGGATACCAACGCGCGTGGCTTTTGGCAGGTTAAGCGAACGCTCGGGTGAAAAACTTCACGTCCGAGAACTTTCTAGAAATTAAACGATACTACGTCATACTACAACAAGATTGACCAAACGAAAAATGCCTTCTCCATATTAGGGGTTTCTTTGGTGGGAAAACGAAGAGGCCATGTTTTAATCTTTTCATCCATTGGCTGATAAAACAAATAACGAACACTCACCGAAACCATTTTTCAAGGTCATGCGAAAATCGCTCTAGCTTTGCGTGTCGGCACGAAAAGATATTCGGTTTAGTGTGACACATAGCCATCTTACTGGACAACTTCGGACCATGCAACAACACGCCTCGTAGGTTATCAACAGCGGAAAACAAGGCACCGACTGTCAAAAATTATCGATTTCACGGCATACATTACCTTCGAGTTGTCAAAATGGGCTTCTTCACCTATCTGGGGTAAAATCATCTTTATTGAGCCATCAAATAACGCCAAACAGCGTAATACAAACTTGGGCGCAACTCGCGTTGGAACGTTATAACCTAAAAGATAGATAGGAAAGCAAAATTTATTCACTAGAATTTTCTCAAGTTTACAATAAACTACACTAGCGTCATGAAGGGATACTTAAGGACACAGTAAAACCAAGGCATAATAGATTCATTTCCCGACATGCTCGCTAACTATCAGTCAAATCAGCCTACAAGCATGCTTCTGGTCCTTCTTCGGAGCGCCTGCCACGCGAGCAGCGCGAGAACGTGCAAGCAAGCTGAGCTCTTCCCATTCCCGGACCTCGCTCTTGCATCGCTCTACGGTCATTTCGCCCCGGTTACTTTGCCACCATTTTAGAACGAGAAATATATTTGAAGCGCGCTTGTTTTGGTTGATGGCTTATAGGACGAGGAATGCTGTGTTTGTAGCGCGCTAAATGACTCGAAAATAAGCGGCGAAGTAACCGAGACGAAATGGCTTGGGGGTGAAATGACCGTAAAGCGATGCGAGAGTGAGGTTCCGGAACGGGAGGGGCTCAGCTTGCTCGCATCTTTTTAGAATGTACGAAATTTAGTAAATATACAAAGTTTATTACCAAGTGGACGGAACTCCTCGTCCAGAATTTTGGCCAGTTCAGGTATCCACATCGTCTCCGTAACTGTAATGTATCTGTTACCTGTAAGTACAAATATAAAATGATACGAGCACTCAGGGGATTTCAATGTTTTTTAAATGTCAAAACCAATTTTATTGAAACTCAACTGTTAACAATTACACAATTTTTACACCAGCAAATAGCTACAGATCTAATCAGGGCGGGGGGAAGGAAGAACACTATTCAATGCATTACATGGTTCATACAATAGACAGAATAAAATTACATAAAGCAAAGTCAGTAGATGACGGTATGATTAAGAGGAGAGACTAGTCTTGAGACTAGGATAATGTGTGATACAGCTTTATGTCATTGAGGCAGTGTTTTGGGCTTCAATCATGAGTGCAATCCATCGGCAACTTAGATTTCCAAAATGCAATGAAAATTTTGATTGCTTTTAAACAAATCTAAGCCTCTTCTACAGAGGTGTGCTTTAGTGATCGCCATTGGTTTGTCTTAACAAAGATTAGGAAGATAGAATACCCCTCACCAGCAGCCTTTGGTGACTTCATAGCACTAATGTGTGCTCTAGCAACATCTCTGACATCACACATGGGAAAGGCCAGCCTTGGTACCATGGGCACTTCTCTTTGAAGCAAACGTCTATGAAACTAAACAAAATGCAAACTGAATATGTTATTTGACAAAAAGAGAAACACCCTAACGCCACCCCCCCCCCCCCCGCCTCCGCCTCCGACTCTCAAAAAACGTTTTTACCTTAAGTACTTCCCTGAAATAACACATATACATCACACAATTTCAGTTTTGTTGGATAGTAAGTGACTGTGCAAGAGTTTTTGAATGTATTTGTACTGAACTGTAATGACATTATTCCTGAAGAAGCCAGGTCATCTGGCAAAAACTGTTATTATTTGCTCCTCTAAGTGTAAAATCATTAGCCTTAATTTGCTTTATAACTATTTTGAAATGTTGAACAAACATTTGTCCAGTATTCCCACTGGGATCCAAACCCCTATTTTCTAATCGTTGGCCCTTACAAAAGTAACTTAGCTAAGTGAAGTGTTAAATTGGTATTCAGAGAGTACTAGCTGGCAACTAAGGAATAAATGCATTGTATACCGTGTCTATGATAACGTGATGGTATCAGTCACAGTGTTCTTGCCAGGATTTCATACACTGGAGTCCACAGGACCCACAGAGAAGATAAAAGGGGGTCACAACGTTTTCATGGGTTTGAGTCTTAGATAATGATGATGTTTTCTAAAGATGCCATAACCAATTAACTTTTGGCTTATACTATAAGGAATGTACGTATGTGTACGTATGCTTACGTACATTTTGTAATTGGTTTTTTCCTTCTTTGTGCCTTTGGGACCCCCTGGGCTAATTTTAAAGCAGCATTTCCCGAAAATCTGAAATTCCACGGTCTGGCAAGAACACTACAGTGATAGCATAGGCTGAAAAAACATACCATAAAAAGGGCCACTTACAACCCCTGGGGTTATACATCCTCGTAAGGGGTTTTAGAAGGACTTACAAATGGGGGGGGGGGGGGGGGCTTATATCTGATGGGGATTATAACCAGAATAGAAAAAGGGATTCAAAACAAAGCTAAAGCGCTAAGAGTCAAAATACATTTTGTATTTTATGGTTTTTAATCAAGCTTTAAAACATCATAATAACTCAAATTCATTTCAATAAAAGCCAGAGGGGGGTTTATCATTGGATGTATTTTTTTGTTTACAGGTAGATGGGCATGTAAGTAGGGGTGGGGTGGGTTGGGGTTTGGGGGGTGACCTTAAAAGTGACACTTTACAGTATAGCATTCCTACATAAGCTGGCATGATACATCATTTAGGACTGCCATCACAACTACCGTGATTTCAATATTACCTCCATACTTGTGCATGTTGAACCCTGGAGTACAGGACCAAGAATAAAACCAGGAGTGATGGTGCACAACTCAAACCGCTCATCATCTACAACAAATGATTATTCAATAACCATGTCAACAACCACACTAGTAGCCAGTGGCTACTAATTTTACCAATCAACTCTGTATGAAAGATTGGAACTCATAAAGGCTTTTGCATGCATGCACATGTGTCCCTACTTGTTATTCTGCATTGCCTGCAATAGATTGCATGCAGCACAGCCCTCATAAGTTTTCTAGGAATCCCTGTCCCACTTGGTTTCAGGGTTTGGAATAAACTGGGTGAAGAGGCATACCCCGGTAACTACAGGTTGAATAGCTCTGAACAGGACTGTTGATAGCAGTGAATGGTTATTATGTCTCAACATCCTGTGCAGACAACCCTGTTTAATGAATGCCAGTTGGAAAAATCTTCAGTTGATTTCCATAGTTGCTGATAGGATTTTTCTTTGCCAACTGAAAAGATAATACACATGCTTTTTAGGGTGAGAGGGAAAAAGTATCACAGGCTTAACATGCACCCTATAATAATAAGCACTCCCAACCTGGTAAATTTTTAACTAGGTCCCACGCTGCTCTCTCTGCACGGATCTTGCTTTTCTCGTAAGGGTTACTTCTCTCTTCTATGGCCCAGTCTTCCTCTGTAAAGACTTTATTTTCACTCATTCTTCCAGCTGTAGATTAAAAACACAGTAACTATTACTTTTCAACCTTTCTCACTCAAATACTTTACTGGAGCATACTGCTATCAAATATGTGCCACACTAAATCAGATCTGACCTTGACCATACAGCCTACTAGAACATACCTAAACAATTAAATATAGTAAACAACATCTTAATTAAAGAAGTGAAATCAAGAGCCTGGTGACCTATCTACATATTAAAAGTTCGAAGAAAATGACAAGTAATTGATAATATCAGTTTGTGTTGCATTTAGTCAGTTGATAGCCTGAAGTCCTTAAGAATGCACTGTCCACAAATCTTTACTCATCCATTTGTAAATGTATGGCTTTTTTTATTACATATTTTAGTAAAATCCAACTAGTGGTCTACTGTATCAATGCTGCATTCTGATTGGTTGAGCTACTACTGAGCTATATGTTATAGCCCACTAGTAGCGAAAAGCGCCTGATTTTTGGCGGCAAAAAAGGATTAAAGTCTTGCTTTAAGTTGTTTATTTTATTCGATATTTTTGACCAACTAGTTGGATTTTAGTAAAACAATAATATTCCTCGTGCCCTCATGGCCTCTGAGTCAATAGCCCATTTGGCCTTCGGCCTCATGGGCTATTGACTTAGAGCCCATTTGGGCTTGAGGAATAATAATTGTTAATTATTGAACTTGGCTTTCACAAATTAAACTTGTTTCAGAAAATAATGAATCGTGAGCCTCAAAATAAGGAGACTACACATGCAAGGCTGTAAATTCACAAATGACAGCAACATTTCTTTTATGTCACATTCTTACTTTTTCTAAGATCACACATTGCACATAACTTCTTTAACTCCCTGCAGGTGTGCTGGATGGATGTGATGTGTGAAACCAGCTCTTACCATAAATTGTAGCACCAGAACTTGTCAGTACAACTCTTTTTACTGCCCCCTTAGTCTTTGCACAAGCTTCAAGCACATTTTTTGTTCCCTCTACTGCAGGTCCTATCACCTCCATTTCATCTCTTGGACTTTCATTTGGGAAGGGTGATGCCACATGGATCACGTAATTGCAGTCTTTGACAGCTCTTCCAATAAGAAAAAAGGATACTTAATTTTAAAGCAACCTGTATTAAAGCAGCAAAAAATCTAAAAATTTATCTGGAAATTCAATCCTTTGGAGAAACTTACTATCACCAATCCACCGACTGCCAAACCCCCCTCCCCCCAACCATGAAGAAATTGGAAGCAGGAAAGTTATTAAATCATGGGAAATGGAACACATTTATTTGGTCCTATTTCATAATCATTACATATGTTTTGTAACAGGGTCAAATAGATGTATAAAAATGCAGCCTCAGAGGAACTGTAATATTATGTCGAAAAGCAAGCTAGATGACAGTGTTCACATAAGGAGGTACATCAGGGTTATAGAGTGGAACACCAGTGAAAACCCAAACAGCAGAATCTTTTATAATTCAACCCAGTTATTATGGTCACTCACGCTAAATTTATACAATCAAAATGCCTGTGACATGTTAATTTCATTAACCTCTGTCATTTACTAATCGAACAGCTAATTTGTGTTTTCCTTGAGTCTATCTTTTTGTCGAGGGTCGAGTGTCGAGGGTTCCATGTCAAGGGTGGAGGGTACCATGTCGAGGGTAATTTTTTTTTCAATTTTTTTTATAAAAAAATGTGTTGTTGTTGTTGTTTAATTAAAATAGTACGTGGACGTTTGAATTCGCTTAAAAGCAAAGAACCTTAGCAAAGAACCTTCTCCCTTCCTGTAGACAGGTTGTGCCTAATAAAAATATCATAGAGCTTAGGCAGGGGCACCCAACGACTCTTTTCTCTAAAATGTCTGTTCGGAGAAGCAAAAATTTGCCTACAATTTTCTATTACTTGAGGAAGGCTAAAAATTTTTTAGATAGCCGTTCCATTCATGTACAGTTTTCGTAGGTTATCTAATAAATTCCCTACGATTTTCTAAAGTTTAGTTTTTGCATTTTAGTCCCCAAGTTAGCCTATTTTTCGTAGAAAAAGGAAACCTAAAATTTTCGGATTCGAAAATGCTATGGAGGGAGGAATCAGAAAAATTCTCACTTTCGTAAAACCTAAAATTGCTTCTAAAATTTTCGGGAAAATAATTCCGAGGCCCTAAGTAATTTCGAACAACAACAACAACAACACATTTAAAAAAAAAAAAAATTGAAAAAAATTACCCTGGACATGGAACCCTTGACCCTCGACCCTCAACAAAAAGATAGACTTGTTTTCCTTTAATAGTCAAAGGGTAATAACTGACATTCCAGAGTGATTTCTTGCAGTAATTGTAACTATAATTAGTTGGAATGAAGAACAAGCCAACTGTCATTATGGCTCTTAAGCCGTAAAAATTAATTTTGACCCTGCCCCAGTGATACAGCTACCCCATTCATAGGGCCAATTTTTCCTTGCATACTCAACAAAATTTTACATGGGTGATGTCAGAGCAGTTCTGTGCATCTAACAGGGCATTTCCCTTGAAAACGTTGCACAACAACTGTTGGCCAGCTGCGCAGAATTTAAATTAAATAAGTTATCTTTAATGATTAGTCTTCTATGGTAATTTGCAGGGATATTTTCCTTCTCTAGGGGTAGTCAATCTTTACGATTACATAATCGTATTCTTACATATTATGTTTATTTTAAATGTCAAATGATTACGTAATGACAATAACCATGAAGTTGAAAATCTCACGAAAATGTTCCACGCTGACATGATCAAGTGACAAGAAAGATGTACTTATTTTATCACAATGCATATTAAGGCCTATTTTATTTACAATACAGGAACCAAGATCTTTGTCCACCACATATAAATACTTACTGCATCCAGGATTCCTTGTCCATAAGGTCAGCTTCCACTAGTTCTAAATCAAATTTGGCAGATTCAGGCTTCAGTTTTCGAAGCGGTGCTACTTTCTTTTCGTTGGCCAAGCTTCTGACTGTTCCACGAACCATATACTCTCCGTTTTCGAGCAATTGTTGAACAACATGAGACGCAAGGAAACCTGATGCACCTGTCACGAGAACTCGAGACATATTTGTATAACTGGGCACCATCCACGGACTTTTCAGACAGCAAAACCTTCGCTCGATAAAAACGCGATCTGCCTAGCAAAATCGAAGGCCTAGGAGGATCGGAGAGAGGTCACTGAGTGGCACGGCCACAACTCACTCAACCGGTAGGAATCTTCCAACAGTATTTTGCCTTGTAAATGTAACATATCATAATACGTATGCAAATGTATATTAAAAAAGGAAAAGCTCCTTATTGGATGTCAAAAATACGACAATCTCAAACTGTGCGAAATTGTAAAGAAAATTATGAGCTCTGAGACTCCATTTCCGATTTGAGCCAGTAGTTATCTTCACCAGCGGATAAGTTGTCCCCAGGGCCTTCTCTCTTTTTGCCGGGCCTCATTTTACTCCCTCCCGCTACAACTATCTGAACGCCTAGCGCAGGCGGGGGCACCCACAGCAACGACTGTTTTCTGTAAAATATCTCTTCGGAGGAGAAAAAACTTGCCTAGAATTATTTATAGCTTGAGGAAGAACTAAAAAATTCTAGATAACCAATCCACTCATGTACAGTTTTCAAAGCTCTTTAAATTAATTCCCTACAATTTTCTTAAGTTTAAGTTTTCGCATTTCACTCCTCATGTTAAGCTATTTTTCGAAAAAAAAAAGGAAACCTAAAATTTTCGGATTCGAGAATGCGATGGAGAGAGGAATCAGAAAAATTCTTACCTTCGTAAATCTTTAAATCGCGTCTAAAATTTTCGGGAAAATAATTCTCCGAAGCCCTTGTAATTTCGAAAAGCCTCAAGTTGCCTTAGGATGGCCGAACAGATACAAGCGCCGGAATGCATTTCTAGAGACCTAAAAGTACTCTGGATAGCTTAAAAAGTGTTTTCGATGCATTTAGGGGGAAACCGTCGTTGGGTGCCCCTGAACAGGCTATTTTACCTTAGAAATAATGCGCTGTGTGATGGCTGCGTACATCATAAATTTATAAAGCTAGGGTACAAACGAAACATGGGGCGATCACGGCTTAGCCTTCGAACGCAGACGTGTTTTCGGTCGTCGTTACTCTCCACCCGAACTGCAAACACGTCTGCGTTCGCAGGCTAATCACGGTTACTGGTAACGGACAAATGAGTTCTCCGCCCCTTCTCTGTTTTTCATTGTTTCGTCACCAGTTATCATAAAATTACAACAGTTTGCTTCTTAAGGTCAGGTAAAAATGTATCGCTTGCTGCGGTGAAACGAGGCCGCTAAATCAATATTTTGTAAATAAATAGCAAGGGTCAACGTGCAAATTAAAGGTTTTGGGGCCTGATGGATCTAAAACATCTAACCTGCAATTTTTTGTAAGGAAACAGTGAAAAAAGAGAATGAGCATATATTTTCTTCCAATATTTCGTCAGGCACGGCCTGCTTTCCTAGTCAGGGAATGAATTACAAAGAGAAAGCAGAAAGGTCGTTACAATTTATAAACCAAGAAATAGCAGAAAAGAAAATACGACACGTGTAGTTAAAGTTCCTCGGAAAAAAGAATATACTGAGTCTGGTAATAGCGCCGCCAGTGGCTGTCGTTCCTTCGCAAACAAACATACGCCAACAAATACACATAATAAATACTGCCTGATGTTAGTTGACATTTTTATTAATATTATATTAACATTCTTGACAACGCCTGAGAGAGATATAAGTGAGGTGATTCTGACTTTTCCTAGTCCCTGTGCAGCGTCTTCCCAGGCCTTCTCGGTCAATGCATTTTCGGTGACGTATCAGCCGATACGAACGGACCACGTGACCCGAGACTCATTGGCTGTGCGGAATAATGAGGCCACTGAGAGAAAGCCATTAACAGCGTATGCAAATAGTGAAAAGTAATTTCCAGATCTGATTGCGGTTGAATGTAATATGTCATCAATTTTTCCAGCATCTCTTTGCAATTATTCTGTCATGGGGGAAAATTCCTTCTTCGGCTGGATGGAACATTAAGTGGTACAGCAAAAATCTGTCATAAAAAATTAACGAAGATCAGCGTAAAGAATTGATGTCTCAGAAGACAGCAAACTTAGTGGCGAGAACGTTTTAAGTCCGTCTTAATTTCAACTTTTTCTTTCCCTCGCCTCATGTAGTGGAATTCGGATTCCAGAATCCGGGAAATCTGGAATCCTGTGCTTTGGAATCCGGAATACAGCTCAAGGAATCCGGAATCCCACTCACGCTTGGAATTTAAAGAGAATCCAAGTTCAACTGACAAAGACTGGGATCCAGTACCTGGAATCCGGAATCCATGGCTTGGAATCCAGAATCCAAAACTGTCTTGGATTTCCTTACGTGGCTAATTTCCTTTTTATATCACACCTGTTTGCTCCTTCCGTGAATATAATAACTAGACTTCCCTACTTCAAGGCAACATAAGGCAATTCTGAAGTCAAGAAACGCTTGCATAATGATTTCTTTTTCCGCCAGGGCTGAGTATCAAATACAAACCTAGCAAAACGAAATGTCGTCCAGATGTAGCCGTGAAGGCCATCTCTGACTTCTTTACATACCTGACTCCACCTGATTTCTTCTTCATCCTGCCGTTGCTGTTTTTTATTGTGAACTAAACCACAAGCTTGTTTCCTTAATGTGTCTTCCAGTCTTTGAATCTGAAGTCAAATGCAAACCATTCAAGAGAGGGTGGGTAATGGTGTACGGCTCTTGAAATAACTTTTTCTTTTTACTTTCTCAAAGTTATTAACAATTCGTAAAGAAAATAGAAAGGAAATTGATGTTTAATGAGTGTTTTGAAATCAGATGAAAAACTGCTCATTTTTGCATCCTTAACTTCTCCTTCTAAAATCATTTTGTTTGAAAAGTAATATCAAGCATGAGACGCAGTGTTTCATCACCAGATGAAACACCTGGAAGTTCGTCAAAAATACTCCGCTGCGCGCCGTATTTTTAACTCTCTTCTTAGTGTTTCATCTGATGATGAAACACTGCGTCTCATGCTTGATGCATTACTATTTGCCTGCTTGTCCTGAGGGTGATAATTCTCAAAAGTGCTGCAAACTCTTTGGTAAGTTCCGCCCCCTTGAGGTGGAAGGGAATTATATTTTCCAACCATTTTTGAGGGGGGGGGGGGGGTTGTTACAAAGGCCGGTGGATTATTATACAGCTGTCGTCCGGTTTCATAGGAAAACAAGAGAGGAGCCCAACAATCAAAAGCAACTGAAAATTGAATTTGAAAGATGCTGCTGTACCAGTAGTGTATCCAGACCTTCAGATAAGAGGGGGTCCGGTCATCCAGACCCTTAGATAGTAGGGGGGGGGGGCGGTCTCCAAAAAAATTTTTTTTCGATGCTTCGGGCCTCAGTTTTGTCTAGAAATAAGGGGGGGGGCGGCCCCCCGGGCCCCTCCCCTGGATCCTACACTGGACACATACTCTTCGTAAAGCACAGCCTGCGTCGCAGACCTAATGTAACTAGCGTGAACTAGTAACGTCTGTGAAGCGGCGCTAATATCCTTGTTCTGACCCCCCCAAAAAACTCAACGAATTATCGGAATAACATTTCGAATTTCCTTTCATCTTGATTGGTAAATCGATAATGGCTTTTTCAACAGGACAATCATGGCGCGTACTGAAATCCTCGTGGGGGCCAGAACAAGGATTTCGGCCCTGTTTCGCAGACGGACTTATAATAGTCTTTTATAACATTTCATTTTTTTGGCTTCTTCCACAAGACGGTTTCCAATTTATTTTTTTGCTGCGTGACAGTGAAAACAATCTTTAAGAAGGGGCGGTAGAATACTCATTGGAGAGGGGTGTATTAAGAGAGAGGAGGGGCTTATTAGATAGACCGCAATATGAAAAAGAGGATCAATTTAGGTTTCTGGGAAATTGCTCACCTACCCCTCCCCTAAACCAACATTATCGCTTGCTTGTCATTCAGGGCAAAATGTCGGCTTAGGGGCGGGGTGGGTGGGCAGTTTCCTAGAAACCTACATTTATCCGAAAAAGAGACAGTTGTTAATATTTGAAAGTGTATAAACGCTTATAATCAACCATACCTGTTCTTTACACTTCCGTAGTTTCGTTTGCAGTTCATCTCTGTCAGCTATGCTTACTGTTAGTCGTTTCTATAGGCAGAGACACAGGGAGTTGTTACATGAAACGCCACTTTTCGGGTCGTTACAGAGGAAACTTTTCAGGAGCAACGGAACTTCTGAAAAGGTTGCCCTGATTTCCCAATAGGAATGTTCCAAACGAAAATTCATGTCCCACTCTTTCAAAACCTCCTTTAATGTTAAGTTTTAGGCGCTTTGTGGCACGGTTTGCGGTCACATCTACGTCTACATTAATGACGCGGGATGACGTAGTCAGCTAGCGTCATAAATTCGGTAGCGCATTCCTTTCGTATTTTTCTTGGCAGTCAAAAATTGCCTTGTGTTTTAAGTTTCCCGTATCCCGTGCCCGTCCCGAAAACTTGTGTGATTTTTATTGGCTGCAACTTCGAATCACTTGCTGGTCAGGTTGGACTGCACAAGCAGAAAAAAGATACTGCGTCTGCAAAGGAGGGAAAAGTAGGCTTACTGCCTAGAGGAGGACAACTCCCTAAGGCTGTGCTCTAACTTACGGCGCCCGATCGCTAGACTGCACTGTAATTTTCAGGGAGTTATAATAACTCCTCTAGTGGGGCTAATTTAACTCCTTACAGTGGAGTTATTTTTCGTGGAGTTACTTTAACTCCAAAAAGGAGTTTAAAGAACTCTTTTTCAGGAGTAAAAGTGACCCCAGATATTGAGGAGTTAAAATAACCCCCAAAACGGAGTTATCCTGTACCTAAAATTTTTACTCCACTTTCAGAGTTAAATTAACTCCAAAAAGAGTAAAAACAACCCACGTAAGGAGTACAAATAACCCCATTTCGGAGTAATTTTAACTCCAGAGTGGGAGTAAAAAAAACTCTTTTTCAGGAGTAAAAATGACCCCAAATTCGGAGTTAAATTAGGAGTTAAAATAACCCCAAAAAAGGGGTTATCCTGTACCTAAAACTTTTACTCCATTTTTGGAGTTATAATAACTCCCTAAAAATTACGGTGTGCAAAACAGTCGGTTTTTGTCTCAAAATCAGAAAAGAAATTTGTAAAGCTTGACGTAAGAGTCTTGCGCGCGAAGCGCGCGAGCCTGCACGATACCTTGTAACGACCACAAATATCCTATTTTCCTCCTTTCACCCTTCTCCACAAGTAAAAAGACTCTTATTTCTGGCAGTGGTAAAAAAAATGCAGTCAATGTATAAGACAATTTACCTTAATATGAAACAGCTCAGAATATATTTCATTAGCTCTCTTTGCCAGTGTACTGCTTTCGAGCTTGAGAGATTGATTCTCTTCCTGCGTCCTGCAAAGCTCATCTACGAGGGCCTATAAGGTTGACAGACACACAAAATTATTTTTTGCAGTGCGGCTAGTTAAATAATCTGATCAAGACCCCGTAAACACGGGCCGGGACAAATCTTTGAACGGACACAAAAACTTGCACGGTTCCGCCTTTCGTTTACACAGGACAACAAACGATATTGCAATCTGTTACAGAATTCAGAAATTTGTCAGAACCCGTGTTAAGGGTGTCTAAAAAGAATCTTTACCGACATTAGTTTTTTGACCATTTTTCCATGTTTATACAACGTTTTTCTAGATTTTATCCACGGCATTTCTGCGCTCAAACGTCTGGGGCGTTTCTTTTAAATGTAGATATCAACAATTACCTTATAATTTTTCAGCGCGTGTTCCTGTCTTGCCAGAAGATTGGCCCTTGCTCTTGATACTGGAGCAGAGAAGACTCGATGTCGTGGTCCAGAGACTCCTGTCCTAAAACAACTTACATGCGATCTGCTTGACAACAGACGATGCCTGGTGACCATTGTGTGTTCATCAAAATCATTTTCTGGAAATGACTTGAGAAACAAATGTTTCAAAATAGCTTTTCCACATCCTTCATTCATCACTGAACTCAAATTGGATGCAAAAGTATCGACACAGTAATTTTCAAGGAGTTATAATAACTCCTCTAGTGGGGCTAATTTAACTCCTTACAGTGGAGTTATTTCAACTCCAAAAAGGAGTTTAAAGAACTCTTTTTCAGGCGTAAAGTGACCCCAGATATTGAGGAGTTAAAATAACCCCCAAAAAGGAGTTATCCTGTACCTAAAATTTTTACTCCACTTTCAGAGTTAAATTAACTCCAGACTGGGAGTAAAAAGAACTCTTTTTCAGGAGTAAAAATGACCCCAAATTCGGGGTTAAATTAGGAGTTAAAATAACCCCAAAAAAGAGGTTATCCTGTTCCTAAAATTTTTACTCCATATTTGGAGTTATAATAACTCCCTAAAAATTACGGTACACGCTATTTTTAAAAAATAGCAGTGAAAGTTTCCCTGGTGGTGTGGTCTACCCCTTCCTCTGTTATCACTAACATATGATACAGTATGCTCATAGCTGACGCACCTAAAGCGGCAGCCAGTGGCCCCATTGTATGCCAGGAGCCCATATGGTTATGGGCTCCTGTGTATGCTGATATCCGAGCTTACTGGAAGAAGAAGAGAATCACGTTCATTGTCAAGAGGGCCAGGTATGCGGAAACTTTGATTATGCTAAAGGTATAAGGAAGTTTAGAGATCTAAGGCTCCACATACCGTTGCCCTTACGTCATGCCTTAATATTAGATCGTATGACAAGGCCTGAGGTGCTAAAAAGCTGATGACAGAACTGGAAATATAAATGACTTAGATTTAATTCTTGGGTTAGATGACAAGGGTTTTATTTGCTGAGAACATAACTGGCTTTTAAGACTGCTTTTTCGCCTCTTAAAGAAATTTACCTAGCCTGTTAAAGAGTGATATTGCCAGCTACTTGTCTTTTGAGGTTCTTTCGATGTATCAAATTTAGTCTCACCTTATGACAGTTTTCAATACTCTCTTCCTCTTTCTTAATCTGCGATTCATGATCAGCTACCAGTAAATTTTCAATACGTTTCGTTTGGCATTCAACATGAGTCACAGCAACGGACTCCTGTTCTTTTACATAATTTCTTTCTCGATAACTTTCTAAACTTGTCCCATGTTCTGTCTGACTTTCAGCATCACAGGATCCAGGTTCCGTTTGACATTCAACATGAGTCACAGTAACCACAGTAACGGACTCTTGTTCTTTACAATTATTTCTTTCTCCAGAATCTAAACTTGTTTCATGTTCTGTCGGACATTCAGCATCACAGGATCCTATCAATAAAAATTACAAAATGAAATCAATTCTAACAACAAACACAGCAGAGGCTGCAAGAGTTACGATGACAACGACAACAGTTGCCTCCTTTCGCCACTGCGTAAAACTTTGCGCATTCGTAGGAAGGTCCGAGGAACCTCCCATATAATCAATTAACAGCACTTTTCCATGGCTCCTTTTCTAAGCAAGGGCAAAAAAAGTCCGAAAAAAACTGCAGTTCTAAGCATGCCATTTTGATGTTTTTTTTTGTAAGTTTTTCCGATGGTGCATCTCGCCTCAACTATCTTAGAACAATGTCCCGTTGCCCGCAGCTTCCTAAAATAGATTTCTTCTTTCGTCCTCGACCGAGATTTTTTTGTGGGAAAGCCCCAGGCTAACGGGGCTAACCAAGACTTCTAAGCTGACTAGTCCTTAGAGGTCTTCGCATAACGCGCACGGCAGGAGCAGGGGTTTTCTGTCCCTCAGTTTCCTCCTTCCCGTCACACCCCGTACGCCACTACCCACTAGGGAGAGGCCGGGTTGTGACACACGACTGGGGGCAAGTCAGGAGTGAAATAGTAGCGTAGGTTATGAACCTGTCATGAAAGAGCTTGCCAAAAACGTGGTACAAAATCTCACAACCGTAAGCGATTCGATTTGACAGCTAATTTTCCTTACATCTTCTGTTTCCATTCCCCTCTCCCCTACCGAGCCCGTTCATCCTTCGAGGAAAATACGTTTTGTAGAAAGTGTTTCTCCATAAGGACACCGCTAGGATGCAGCTGTTTAGCTATGACACCAAATCATGCCAAAATTAATGTAATCATTATCCGAACTACCAAATTAAAGTAATACTGTAGGTTCACGTTTATAAATATTTATAGCTACACTTACCAATTAGTGTAGTCTTTAAGGAACTGTTTTCATTATTTTCTTCTTCTTTATGGTCCACAGTACCCTGTAGACCTGAATTATTAGTACGTTCGTTAACATTTAATGTTGCTTTTTCTTTATCCAGAGAGGTTTTCTCCATCACCGTGCGGAGGGCATTCAATTCTTCGCGCTCTAAATCCAACCTTCTCCGCTCCGCTGCCAATTCTCCTTTCTCATACCAAAGTTTATCTCGATCACCTTCTAGTTCTCTTGCATGAAGCAGGGAATTCCTTCTTATTTTACTCAAGCTATCATGACTATTAAATACTTCATCTACAAATGATTCCATTTCTAATTTGAATTTTACAAGCTCTGTCGACAAAGATTCGTTCGGAGCCTGTGATGCCGCAAGTCTTCCCTTTAAGCTTTGGAGAATAGGGTACACTTCATCGATATCTGTGTATTTCGATTGAGAGCTCTCTACAGCCTCAAGTAGCAGTCTATTTTTTATCATCGCAGCTTCGAGTTTTCCTTGAAGATTAGAGACACCCTCTAGAAAAGGTCCAACATCCAGCAACGCCATGCTGGAGTTTTCGCGATGAAACTTGATTACTTTTTTTAAAGATCGCGTTGACAACACATGTAATTAAACAATGGTACGAAGGAAGAACAACCTACATTCCCGCGCTTGCTTCTGATTGGTTTATTTCTAGGTCAATATCATTGAATATTGAATATCATTCAATATTTATTACGTACAGTAGTTCTCATAACCTTGTTGACGTTAATATAGATTTTATCCGTTTTGCAGTGTTTCACACGAAGACAAGATAACAAAAGCGGTTTTAACCAAAGAAGACCAAAGTTTTCCATTAAAGCTGTCATTAACCATAACATAATCTAAAACTGATTTTAAACTTCTCTGTGACGAAAAAAATGCATCAATCGCCTTAGTCATTTAACAAAAATGTCACCCGGTTTTAAAAGGTACAGAAAAGAAAAAAAAAGACTCTTAAATGATAGTTACTTCAGTTTAGTTCATAAATATTTTATTCTGTAAATTATTTGAAATAGAGACACAGTAGACTGGGAGTCGTCACGCATTAATTTAAGCCACTGGAAATGTACGTGTTTTAGCACATATTATTCCACTTATGGAAATGCTACTTGATTTTCTTCTCTTGGTCATGCAGTTTTTCAGACTGAAATTGCTAATGATTCATGACTGGGTTTAAGTGTACCTGCAGCTCTATACCGATCATACTGTGCCTTGATTCATGTCTCCAGGTCACAGAACCGGATGTGACGTCAAAGATAAATTTTTTATTTGCACTAAAAGTATTTTAAAACTGTTTCGTCTTTAACTAAATTGAAAACTCAGAAGAAACTCTCCTTCTTGTCAAACGAAGACAGCTGAATAACAGAAAATCGGTAAGTTCTAGCGGCAAAAGCACTAATGTCTATGTATTCCAGTTGTGATAAATTAAACATTTCTCGCCGGTGCGATAATTTTAAATTTTTGAAAAGCGTTTAACTTTAGCTTTATTATTTTTTTAACATTGATAGGGAGCTGTATTCGCCGACCCAATGATCGCAAAGAATACTATAAGCGAATAGCATTATTGCAGAAAATTGCAACCTCGAGTAACAAAGTCAAGACTCAGCGTTTTGTAGAATTATCAGACTTAATTCAAAATTTGACAAATTTATTATAAGATAATACCGATGGAAAAGAACACCAAATCTTCTCCCCCCGAAATAGATTGGGCAGTCTTGAAAAAAACTAAAGCGGCTGTGTCACGGCTGACTTGTTCATTTTGTTTATTTTGTCAATAACACCTCCTTATTCGCACAGGAACTTAAAGTTAGCGACTGTACAACTGAATTCCGTCCTTTATACAAATGACAAAACACTGCTTCCTGTCAAACGTATCATATACGTCTCCCAACCACTATATAAAACGTTACACACAAAAAGAATAAACTTTCAAAAACTGTTAGGCTAACAAGTTTTCAAACATGGCAATTGCAATCCGTTTTATTCTTCTTCAAGTTAGTCATCCGCGTTCGTATTTGCTATGTTATTTAGGCCGCCTTTTGATGTTTCGAGCGGTTATTTATGTTTCCCTCAAATTGGAGGCAGTTCCCACAGTTTGAATTTTGATACATTTCGCGATACAGCTCCTTTAAGTTTCGACCCACCGGATGTTATTTGTAAAGTGGTTCGTTATTGTGCAAAAGAACTGGGCCAAAGTCCACGCACCCAAATTTGCTCAGGTGCTACGGTGCACGATCTCATTGCTTCCGCGTCCAAAGTGCGACTTTCTTGTTTCCAATCATGAACTTTTTTAGGTATAATCCTGATAATATTCACGCCCAATACAGCAGAGAAACACGGTCATCCACGCTTTGACTTCAAGTGTTTTTGTTAGCTTTACGTTATGCAGTTAAAGAGGTGGATACCCATCAGTTATAGGTAGGTTGTCTACATTTGTAATAAAAAAATTGACGGAAAAAAATCCGGCGAGCCGCGTTGAACTTTGAAAAGTAAGTCAAGGCACAGTTTATTAAACAGTAAGAAATGAACTAAAATGTTTATTTATTTTTTATTATTATTATTATTATTATTTTTTATCGTGTTGCTTTCCAAACGTTTTGGGTCTGGCGCTTCGTCAGTAGAATTAACTGCACTTTTGTTCATACTTGACAACGAACATTTCCTTGGCCTACATTTGTCAGTAATAGAGAAGACGACCTCAGTGGAGCCTACGTTCGACAATTCTAGTTGTTACATTTATCAGTTGTTTTATTTCTCGATATTCCGGTTTGGCGGTAAAAGGAGGATACGCGGCGGAAGGTTTCCAAAACGCATACAACGCATAAGGCATATAATATAACGCATACTTAAACAAAAGTGACCAATATAATAATATTTTGCAAATGAAGAATATGTGAGACACTTCAAAACAATTGTATTACAATATGAAAAAAAAATATCGTGATACTCTCGAAAATCCCACTTTCCTGACCATTTTGAACAATATAAAAACCATTTAAACAACCAGCGGTCAAACTGGGACGAACTTTGTTCTCTAAGAGAGTCGTTTTTGGGACGGAAGAAGTTAAAATAATTATTAGGCTTCAGTGGCCGGTATGCACTGGTGTGAGCTAGTCGTTGTAGTGAGAAACTTTATGAAATGGCCAAACAATGAACTGTATGAATATCAACTAACACTAGTCCCAAATAACCCGTCTTAAGCTGCGAGTTCCTTTTTTGAGTTTTTCATTCATCAGTATTTCCTAGGATTTTCAACCTGGTACAAACTAACAAACAAACAAACAAACGACCAAAGAACTTATTTATGGTTAGACTTGCTACAAGTCGACCTCACGAGTCGAGTTTCTTTGCGAGCGGAACGATCTTTTTAGCCCGCGAAGCGGCCAAGCGAGCGACGAAGTCGCGAGAGGTTCTGCGCCGTATTATTCAGACGATGGGCTTTTTTGAATGTCTAATTCATGGTCTGAGGTGCCACGCAAACAGAAGACGTCTCGGAAAGAATAATTGGATTTTCAAAAGCGGCCTTTATCACACAAAAGCAGAAAATTGGGTGTTTCTCGGTGTTGCGGAAACCATAGTTGGTTCGCATTTGTGTTGCAGAGGGAGTAATGTTCATTGTCTTTTCAATCTTTTGTATTACATCATTTGGTTATTGCACCAGTCCACAACACCAAGAAACTACCAGAAAATTGGCTTAACGGTTGAGGTTGCTTGATGAAGTTTATTTGCTAGCGTATATAAAGCGATTCCAAAGCTGAGGTTCCGTATATGGCCTTTGGTGACCAACTTTGAGTTGACGTCAGAATTCTTTGCGAAAATGAGTTGTAATAAGAATGAGAATAATGGAACTTTTTGTTCCATTATTCTCCCTTGCTGTCAACTGATCAAACTTAACTCATGCCAAGACAGAAAATATTTAATATTGAGTGTAATATTCCATTAATTTATCATTTGTCAATTTATTATTGCAGGTATCACCCCCATCAGTATTATAAGAGCCAATCACATTGAAGTCATTACAGGTGGCCAATTTGTACAAATCCGCGTTGGCATAGGTTACTCAGCAGATTTTGAAGCAAACATTAATATCAATTTCCTGAAAATAAGAATTTAATCCCTGGCTAAATTTAATTGTTATAGTTCTCGATACAGGGCCGAGCTTCGCATAGGCACAAATGGATAACGCAGGTTGTTTAAGTCCGTCATCTGCCGCACCGTCCGATGCAGCAGCTCTTGCGGCTGTCTGTGGTGATTTACTTCCACCGGCCTCGTTCACGTCTTTGCAGGCTACAGCCGAAAAAACGGCCAAAGGAAGACAAGCGTTTACTGCCTACCTTCCACCGACTGCAAAACAATTTAAAGGAGCAAGGCGTATGCTGGCTCTTGCAATAAGTTCTTTAATCTACTTATTGGAATGTACGGCGACGTTTGCTGTTTTTCTTCTGATAGTTCCTGTATTGCTGATTGTATTTCCCACTTTCAAGTTGGCAAACTGTATCTTTGAACGATACATATCTTACAAGAGGAAATGCATTCCTTTGCGAGGGGATGACGCTGTCTGGCAACAAGATCGTCCAACAAACCGCCACATAATCCACGCTTTGATGGTCGTAGAAGGAAAACCAGATATCGCGAAACTTCGAGAGATTATCCAAGAGCGACTTGCGTATGGAAAAGACGAAAAGGGTAAACGAATTTGTCCGCGAATGACACAAGTTATTCAAAACCACATGGGATACTTCGTTTGGAAGGAAGACAAGAACTTCAGTATGGAAAAACACGTTTTAAACTGGGAAGGGAATCTTCCAAAAACTTTGGATGATGTGGAAGAAACAATTGCCGAAATCTGCCCCAACCCGCTACCGGAAAATCTTTCACCTTGGCAATTTCTTGTATTTCCAGTACTCGAAGAAGATTGTTTTGGCCTTTTACTGCGCATTCACCATAGCGTAGCTGATGGAGTCGCTTTGACAAGGGTGTTTGTAAGAAACCTTTACGATGTACCGCCCATAGCTCCAGAACCCAAGAAATTCACCACAAAGCAGAGATTTTACATGTGGTGCAAAGCGATAGTCGTAGGCCCTTTCTTTGTTTTAACAAAGTTTTTTTCAAAAGCCGACTCCTCTAAAATTCATGGACAAGAACTGAGCGGCACCAAAGTCGTAGCTTGGTCCAATAATGTCGACTTGTCATTGGTTAAAAGGGTAAAAAACATAACTAGTTCAACAATTAATGATGTAATGGTTTCGTGTTTGGCAGGAGCTTTGCACGATTATCTAAAGGGTGCGCAAAACACCGACGTTGTAAACCTCGAAGATATGTGGGCTTCTGTACCCGTTGACATTCGCGCTTCTTCAAAGTCTGTAAAGCTCAAGAATAAATTTGCCCTGGTGTTTCCAAGGCTACCAATTGTTGCTGTCAACGCTGTGGACCGGCTCTTAGCAACAAAACAACGCATGGACAGTATGAAAACATCCGCTGAACCTTGGATCACTGCAGTAACTGTTCAATTAATGATGCTGCTACCAGACTGTGTTTCCAAGCCGCTTATTGACTTCTTTGCACAAAAAGTCTCTTGCGTCATCAGCAATGTGCCTGGGCCCCCACACCTTTTGTACCTAGGGGGCCAGAAAGTTGTCCAGGGAATCTTTTGGGTCCCTAAACGAGCGAATGTTGGAGTGGGTTTCTCGATATTCAGCTATGCAGGGGGTATTAGGGTTGGGGTTTACTCGGATGAATGCGTCATTCCTAACCCCAGGGAAGTGGTGAAGGGATTTGAGAGAAACTTCTGGCAGCTGGTGAAAGAGCTTAACATCAATGAAAATGTATGAAGCCCATCAACACGCTACGATTTAACAAGGCTATTTTTTATCTAAAGGAAAACGTCAGGGTAAAAAGCGGCCGATTCTTTACAAATCGGACCCAAATCGAGACTACAAATCAAAGTGTCTAAAACGGCCTTCAGTTTTGGAGGGAAAAAAAATCCATTCACTCTCGCAATTGTCTTACAAGTGATGAAAGAAACTTTAAGAGGGTCAATGCCATTTCTGTACTGTATGTATTTTATAGACTTGATGTTAATCATGTAGTATTTGATTATCTCGATCAGACAGATAGAAATTTTATCCAAACTGCCAGAAATGGCCGCCATCGCTTGTTTCAACATTATATGATGTTACTAGCCTTCACAACAGGCGTTTTTTTTTTTCGCGTTTTTCAGGCGAGCGAAGGCAAGCGCAAAACGAGCGAGGCGCGCAAGACACATTTTGGGTGATTCTTTGGTGTTGCAGACAATATAACTCGCAAGGAGGGAACAATTGCACTTGAAATGAAGAAATGAATATACTTTATCGAAGAAGTAGATCCAAGAAATAGTAGATAGGTGTACGGTGGTTGAGAGTAATTAAAGCGCAGTGCTCTTGACTGTATATCAACGTTGACGGTTGTTTCAAAACTCATAGCTTGCCTTCATGATTTCTTTGCAGTTCTTGCTCAGCCGCTATTCTGCCTAACCTTGAACACTAAGATCCAAGCAATTCAAATACCGTAAAATATAAAATTCCCAAAATAAGCCCCGGGGCTTATATTTTTCAAAGGCCCTTTTTGAGGGGCTTATTTTTGGAGAAGCTTATATTCGGAGGGGCTTATGTACGGAGGGAAATTTACGTTTCAAAATCGATAGGGCTAGCCTTATAGTTGGAAGTAAATTTACCGTTTTTGCTTTGTTTTACTTTGTATTTGAGGGCAATTTTCCAAGTACAAGCCCCCGGGGGGCTTATATTTGGAGGGGCGATTTAACGGAGGGTTTTTTGCGTTATCGGGTGGGGGGCTTACATTTGGAGGGGCCTAGTTTCCGAATTTTACGGCACAGTTATTAACAACGACAAGTAATGTAAGTCAACAGGGCTTTCAGTAGCCTATGTGACAAGCGCGCTAGGATGGTTAAAAGGTGAGACTTGAGAGCAACCTCGCTCCCAGGGCTTAAATTCTAAGACGAGTACGACTACTAGTACGAGATTTTCTTAGTAGTGCTCGCGCGTGAATCAACGTCATTTTGGCGGGAAAAAGTGGTAGCCGTCGTCACTCTACTACGAAGTGGCGGAAACAAGTTATCAAATGTTAAGCAAGTTTTATCATTTTGCGATCGAGAGAGCGCGTAACCTTCCTTACTACAGATAACAGTGCTAAACGTTTTAGTCAAAAATGGTAAAATGAAGCTTTCCGGGAAGTCTATATTTTGAGAATACGCGAAAAAAGTTTAAGTCAAATCTCGTTTTCGTAGTCGTCCTCGTCCAACGAGCTTGCGTTGAATGAGCAAAAAAACCAACGAAAGAGGCAGCTGGCAAGAACATTACAATTTTTATTACATTTGTAATTTCATTATTCACATTTTCAATAATGATTCAACTTGAGTACATAAAAGCGATAAATTCATAGATAAATAAATAATTTCACTGATTTTTTGTTTACTTACTATCTCACCAATTTTTCTGGCTTTCTGATCAGATCAGTCACCGCGACATTGCATTGAAGGCTAGCGTGTCACTTGAAATACATTAATTGAAAATTAGGACCTGCTATACACTAGTCTTACAATAAAGGTTATAACATTTGATTTCCAAACTTCTTGTACTGTTCATATGACATGAAGAACTGTAGAGAGTTAAAGAATAATCGAGCATGAAAAAATGTCGATAAGCCCACAAGTTGAGCTCAAAATTTTTCTCAATAATTTTCCGCGGCAAGAGAGAGCACGAGCTCTTTGCGCTGGGGCTTTCTACCGGAACCGGAAGTGAAAAACAAAGGACATCGGGAAAGTCCAATAAAAATGTGAAAATGACCTCACCTTGCATAAAACATGGGCAGTACCCGTCCTCCCCCCTGCCACTTTTTTTCAAGTCTCACTTCGAGCCTTGCCATCGCATTGTTTCCATTGACAAGAAACTTTTGAGCACTTACCATTTGTATGGAAAACCTGGTAATCAAATGGAAAGGTTCATTCCGGTGGAATTTTCTCGGAAAAAAGTTTATACCTTCCTTGCCTTCACCGAATTCACGGAAATTTCTGTACCATTTGTTCAGAACTATTAGTGCCAGGCTATTTCCAAGAAGACTGCAATGCCCAAGATGGCGGATTCAAGGGATGAATCTTTACCATTCCAAATTGTTTGTTACGTGACAGCTGTTTTACTCGCTTCGCCACTGATAGCAGACTTCGCAACACAACTGTGGCACTCAAGGTGAGCACGATTTAAGTTTTGGTCGTCGGTACTTGCGTTTTACTTCTGCTTCAATGTTTCCGCGTGCTTTTGAGTTTAATGGCGCGGGAAGCCCTTGAATCCGAAACTTCAGATCAAATGATACGACTCAATTCGTTTCGACCGTTCAGTTTTTCTTGGTAAAAAAAAAGTGGCCATCCATTTGTCAAATGAAGTCCACCGAAAATACGTTTGCTTCACTGCCGTTTTTTACCCAACCAACTTCCCAACACGTGGGAAGTAGCAGTACTCATAGACTTTCCCTTACTCTCGCACCATCTAGCCCTGAGACTCAAAGGTTGAGAAGCTTCATGCTGCAGAAACCGTAATAGTCCCATTAGCCCACAATGCATTTTTACCCATTTTTTAAACCAGTCCCACACCAGTGCCTATGCACAATGGAGTAGAGTAAAATTTGCAATTTTTTTTCTTTGTACCCAAAGCCTCGGAGTCATGTTAGAATTTTCATATATCGAACGTGGGTTATCGAGTCAGATTGAAATGCTAGCATTTCAAGTGACACTGTAATGCTACAGTTTAAACGTTAAAATTATCTGTTTTACAATAAATATTCTTACATTTGGGCCAAAACACATATCAATAATCTTTTTCAAGGATACAACAACATTCCAGGGAAATAATCTCATAAACTGCGGCACAAATCCTCGATACAAAGCAAGGAATCCTTCAGACTTGAAAGTCTAAAAATGATAGGTAAAACCAAGGATGACAACATCAACAACTTTGCGCAACTAAGACTGATAAAAGTTGACAAGATACATGCTGACATTTGCAATGAATTCACCAACAATAGACATTAATTATGATGATAACAAAATTAACCCATTATATCTAATCCTAATGGTGGACAATGCAAAATGTATTAATTTTTTAAACTTACAGTAACTAAACAGTGTGTTGAACTTCTATAAATCACAGTCCCTTCACCAGGCTTAACCTTGAGATTTCGCTGATTCATCATTCTGGTCTGCAATGAAAGCAGCAAAAAAAGAAAGTTACAGTGTGGCATGGATCAGAAAAGTTACAAGTTAATGGTACACCATGGGCTTACCAATCAGTGTACTGTGAGATTGCCAATCAGTTAATCAATTGAGCCCAGTTGTTCAAAGTTCTTAGCACTAACTCGGCGTTAAATGTTAATTCTGGTTCCCTTTCAATTTTGTTCAAATGCATTTTATTGGATAACTTTCTATATTCTTTTTAGAGCATCCAATCATCTACCCTGGTCCCAGAAGTTTTTCTGGAAATTTTTCTTTGCGAAAGAGAGAGCGAGTCGCAAAGCGGCAACAACAAGTCATGAAGAAATAAGGAGCGACTTGGTGCCTTACAGAGACTTTGTGACTCATGGTCGCCACTTTGCGGCTTGCTCTCTCTTTCCCGAACAAAACTTTCAAGAGAAACCTCTGGGACCAAGGTACCAATCATCAAATTGTAGACAAAAAGAATGAAACTGAATTTGCTTTGGAAGCTTTCATATCTGAATTCAAATTTTGTACTAGTCCTGGGTTATCTTAGCCTAGTTTTGAACAACCCAGCCCTGGTATAAACTCAAACAGACCACAACATGTCACCTTATCATTATGCTCTCCCAGCCCATCCAAATAAATGCATTTGTACATGTAGATACTGTCTTATCAGTCAATAAGAACAAGAACCTAGTAAAACAAGTCTTAACAAAAATTTTCCAATCAGTTGATTTGGAAAATTAAAGGCGAATTAGAGGGGTGGTATTCTGCATTCATGCAGTTATCTACTGCGATGATATTTATGAAAGGAACATTAGCAGGGAAGAGTCCTGGCATGCTGCAGGGGTTAATTTAGCATAATATATAAAGCACAGCACTTTTTGTCCACAGTGCAACCAACCTTGACAACATCGATAGGATTTGATGCAATAGCTCCGGCAAAACCAGCCATGCCACTAGCACTGAAAAACAGATTTTGAAAACAGAACAGTCAGCAAGTGACAAACACACCTTTGTGCTAAATATTCCCTTCCCTTCATCCCCAGTCCTTATGTTTTGCTCTTTTCAACCTGATGCCCTGTCTTGTCTTCCATGCTAGTCTTGCTAAGCTAAAACGAAACTACACAAGCTAGCAATAGCCCTCTGAAACTCACCTAACATCTGAAAAAAGGATCTTGGTATCTCGTTATTATCCTGAGAACTCATTCATATCTTAACTTACAACAATACAAATAAATCATTGTTGGCATAAATTATAATAAACTACATAATTAACACACAGAGGTGGTCATTAAGTAGCGAGCCTCTGTCAAAGAAAAAAATTCTGAGAAGTGACATGGCCTTTAACCAACACCGGCCCATAAGTCAGCTGAAATGGCAACAAACAACACAAAGATGGGTTAAAAATGTGACAGCCCTGAAGAATCCTCAATAAGCAAAACAAGTTGAGGGGGAATTGACCCTGAAAAACCCCATCAAGTCACCAGCAGCTTAATATTATTGTATTTTACATTTACCAGAAGTGAGTGTAAGGATTGTCATCCATAAGTTTGTAATCCAGAATCATCTTTTTACACCAGTCATAAACTGGAAGCTCTACCCCAGCAATGACAGCAGCTCTCTGAGCTGTAGGGCCAACTCCCTGAGAAGAAAAAGGGTGTGCATGAGATATAAGGTACTAAGTGAATCCTGATCTTATGTGGAATTCTCCCTTTGACTCAAAAACACATACAAGGCAAATTGGAATAAGACTCTAGTGGTCGATCTTTCAGAATTCACTTGCACTCACCAATAACTTAAGCCTTCCAAGCATATACATTAAGCAACTCAGCAAATTACCGAAGAACTTTGCTTATGCCCAGTGAACAAAAGTCTTCTACTAGTACCACATTTTAAGTTGGTAATACCACAGATAATAAAAAGACAACAAAAAAAACCAACAAGAAAACAGAGAAAAAAGCCCTGGCCATATTTTGTGAGTAATATGTAACTGTTGTTGATTATAATTGTTGTTGTTTCATTAATTTTACCCAACTTCACTGTGTCACCAAGTGAGATAACTGAATGCATTTCATTCATTTAAAGTAATCAACATAATTATTACCCGATACAGTCCCCTGAGTCCTTCCTCTTTGAACATGGACACAAAAGAATTAATCATTCCTTTCCTAATCAGATTCTTGGTTCCTGCTTGATACTCTGCTTGCATGCGAATCTGTGCAAAGGAAGATTTTAAAGTTTTAAACAGGTAATGACGATAATGACAGTGGTGGTGATTGAATTTGATGACAATGATGAAGGTTAAGATGGATGGTTACATGTTTGATATCATGGTGGTAGTGGTGGTAATGATGATGATGATGATGACATGAGATGGTTAGTAATAATATTCAGTGACAACAACAATGACATTAGGGCCATTTATACGAGGAAAAATAAGACGTGTCTTACATAAGATGCGTCTTAAATAAGACGTGAACTTTCCGTATAAACGGCACATTTTGTCTAAAATAAGACGCAGCTTAGCTAAGATGCATCTTATTAGATAAGACATGCTCGTATAAATGGTACAGTTCGTGTCTTATTTAAGACGCGTTTTATGTAAGACGCGTCTTATTTTTCCTCGTATAAATGGCCCTAATGATACTGATGGCTACCAAGATTATGAATGTGATGATGAGGATGATGATAATGATGATAAAGGAAAGTTCCAAATTAGACTAGTACTGGTACTAGTGGTAATGATAATGGTGAAGAAGGTTACAGATAGTTTGTAATAATATTAATTTCATAAAGAAGACAATGATAATGATTGTTAAGAGGGTTTATGAATTGAATATTTAGTAATAAAGTGTATAGTCCCAAATTACACTCGTATCAGTACTGTTAGTAGTGATGATGATGATGATGATGATGATGATGATGATGATGATGATGATGATGATGATGATGATGATGATGATGATGATAAAGATGATGATGATGAAGATGATGATGATGATGATGATGATGATGATGATGATGATGATGATGAATGTGAGGTTTGCATGATGGTTACAGGTGGTTTGTAGTAAAATTATTTTGATGATGATGACAATGATACTGATGGTTAAGGTTGAGAGTAAATGTATGACTGTTGATGAGGATGATGATAAATTATGATGATAATGGACACTCCCAAATTAAACTAGCACAGGTACGGTGCTAGCATAAGTTTAATAGAGTTACATTGTAAATTTAAGCACTGAACTGTTTAGAATTTTACCTTCAACACATCAGTTGGGTTACAAATTGCTGATGAAACTGCACCAGCAATAACCCCTGCAATGCCATTGTAAAAAAGGGTCTCATCTGTTGGAAAAATGACCACTCATAGTTATAACTTTATGCATTGAATAATGACGATGTGTAGTGAATGAATAATCCTTTCATTCGTAGACTAAGTTATGAGAAGGTGATTTCAAGAATACTGTCACGCTGACTTTTCATTCAACAGACAAAACCTAATCTTGTACCCAGATCTCTTCTCAACAAAGCCGAATGCAAGATCTGGTCAAATTGGATTTGTGCATGTAATTGCCTGTAAGGAACGGGAAAGGCTAAAAAAGGGCAAAGGCTTGAAAAAATCACTCAAAATGGCAGCTGTGTTACAAGATGAATTGATAGAGCTGTCTGCGAAACGTGCATATGAAAGTTAAAAACAATGCCAGTGAATAATGAGGACGCTCACTTGTAAACACAAAATCTGGGGGAAAAATTGGTCATATTTGAGGCCTTATTTAAAAGCCTTCCTTGTTTTCAATGTTCTTGAAACTCGCAGGGTATATTAAATATACCCTGCGAGTATAAATTTTATTGACAATTGATCTCAGGATTGTCAAATTTATAAAAAAAGTTATCGAGCGGTATTTTTAAAAATGTGAAATTTGTAGGCATGGACCAAATTACGTGCAAAACCTGTAACAAAAGCAGCTGAATGCAAGTTAATAAAATTCTTCTTACTCGCGATTGCCCAGAGGAATTCCCCTCTTTTTTTGCACACAGTTTTCAATGGAATCAAACTATGAGATGAAGCAGCATTTCTAAAGCTTATCATTTTCTTAAAAAATTAGCTAATTGTGTGGATAGCATGCTATTTCACTGTTTTTACGATACTTAACACTTTGCTTCAAAATATTTCGAAAACGCTCTCACAGAATTTGTTCAAACTTCGCCATAATTGAGGCAATCATGGCAGGTACAAACTCCCTTAAGCGATTTCTTAAAAAAAACTCCTGGTACAGAGAAACACAAAGATAAATAAAAAATGTAATGGTGTTGTTTCTTTGCCATGGCGACTCCGATTGCAATAAAACCCAAATCATAAGAAATTTTCATCTTTATATAATACAGTTATGGTAACTTTTTTTCCATATCGTTATTCATGGCGACGTAGTTAATGCTCAAACTTGGGAGGTATCCCCCCAGAAAAATCCAGTAGAGAATACTCCATATTTTCTAACTGAAGTTTCACTGTTCTGCCCTGTCCATTTAACCCTTTAACCCTTCTGGGGTTTCAATAAGCACCGACAATTGAAAAGTCACATTGGCTACTTTGCTCCGAGAAGTTGGCTACTTTTTTCCCCTAAAACTGAAAGCTGGGAATGTTCAGTGTTAAATTAAAGAAAGATTCTGTCAAAACTTAACTTAAAATTCAATTTGCTGGACTTATACAAACTATTCGCTTCATAATATTTAAAAATATTTATGAAATGACTGGGCCTTACTGTACATACTTGTCCATTTTGATCAGAAATATGTTATCTTTGGTTCATGTACTCAATGTAGTGCCCACAATGCTGGAAATTGCATTTTTGGGCATTGAAATTTTGAAAATTTTTAAGGGAGCACACCCTAAAAAATTCCCTAGAAGAAGGGGACCAAAAGCCCCTTGTTGATTAAGTCAGTTACTTTATTCAACCTGCTAGCTACGTCAATAAAATTTATTATTAATAATTATTATTGAAACCCCTGACCCCTTTTTTCCATCAACATTGCCCAAAGAGAAATATGCACATTGATATCAGTTTAAACTGGTTAAGTTAGTCTGTCTTCTTATTCACCTTTTGGGTCTTTCACCAGCTTTCTCTTGACAGCATGATAAAAGCCTAGCTTGAGAGATCCGTATGTTGCTTGTCGTAGAAGTGCTGGAGCAACCCTAAAAATAATGAGTAAAAAAATCAAAAACTTTCACAAGTATCGCTTGGAACAATTTGGCCAATTCATCATCTTCAGCTCCTTTTTTCCAGGCAGGAAAATAGGCCGAAACTTGGCTAACATGACAATTGACCCTATCTCTCCTAAACCAATTGTTAATTGGCAGATATTTTACATGGACATAGCAACAACTTTCCAGAGGAATGTACAAATTTCAAAAATCAAACCCCATCTCTTTAAGGTTTAATGTCACCTTTGGCATTAATTTATCAAGGTGCAGTGAAGTTGACTGAGTTTTGATGACTAGAAATAAGAACTGACTATTGATAAAATCACAGTTAACCCTTTAAGCTCAAATATCCACATACAAATTCTGCAAGTTCATTTATTCACACTTATTCAATTGCAATACAACAACAATAAGATAAAAAAAAAAGTAAAAAGAGAGCTAACTATACATTGAATTAAACATAACAAAGGAAAAAAGTGTGTAGCAGCCAAAGGAGCCAAGCTTTCGAGTTGGCTACTCCATACTGATCTTCATACATTTCTTTGAGAGTTTGATAACAGATCAAAGCATTTCTCTTTAGTGATCATTTTATTAACTCTCATAACCATTTCTCTTGGCAACATATGGATATTGTTAAGAGAAAATTGATGTTGATCACTATTGGGACTTAAAGGGTTAGGGACACAGTACCCATTGTACAGAGCCTTCAATCCATCTTCCTTTGCAATTCTCACAAATGCATGAAGCATTCCCCGGTATCTGATCTCTTTCTGCTTGGCATCAATTACTTGCCCTTGCAGCTGAAGTCTTGTCTTTGTAGTATCAATAGGAAAGGTTCCTGAAAGAATTCAATATAAAACAAGAGAGAGCCCAGTGCTGTTTCCAAAATATCCACAATTTATTGGTTCAACGAATATCTAAGCTTATGATCTTCTGGTTGAGGAAAGTCCTCTGCTCACATGTCTCCATTTGGCCTTGAGAGGGGGATATTTTAGAAATTTTGGGGTGGTGATGTACCACTTGGACCCTGGAAATCCTTAGCCATGCCAGACCTAGTCCAGGTGAATTTTGCTACCCTTTAGACTAGACTCCCAAAAACCTTCCCTATCCTAGAGTCGCTATTTTCCAGAAACTACCAAGGTTGAAGCTTTCTTTGCAATTAAATTGAATTGAGGGTAAATTTAAATTTGCTGATTTCATAAACATAGACTAAAATTTTCAACCAATAATGAACAGGTTCCTGGAAAAAAAATACCCTCCCCTGGACCCAAACTCTGATTTTTAAACCCTTTCCCAGAGCAAACTGTTCAACAACCAACCTACATAGCCCACATATGGCGGTACTTCCCTCCTGCCCCCTGCAAAAATTCTCAGTGACAATGAAAGAGGAAGGTAACTGGAAAAATAGATAATACATTTGACATGTCCAAAAATAATATGATACTTTTCTCCAGTCTCTTCATATTTTGTACTTATATCTATGTTCTTTTGTTGCTAACCTGAAGGAAGGCTTTGATTCAGTTTTTCCCTTCTGATCCTTCTCAGTTTATATATCTTATTTTTCGGAGGAGGGTGGGTGGGGAGGAGGGTTTCGGGGTGGGGGGGAGGGGTTTCCAGAATTTTTCCCCTCTCCACGATGGAAATTATGGGAATGACGAGAATCACGATGGTGTAATTTAAACTCAATACAAACATCTACCAAGGGACAAGAATTCCCGCACAAAAAAATATATATCTGCACCCAAACAAAAACCGCTCTTAAGCTATTTCTGATCTACTTGACTTGCCCAAGCGCCTATTTAAACGTTTGGACCTACGATCAAGTGTTCCTTCCGCCTTACCAAACTCTGCTGTCATAGAGGCCAATCCTCCATAGATAAAAGGTCTGTAATCCATAAAATGATGCTTTGGATGCTGGATATTTCATAAAGAAATCAATTGCCCCTTGTTCACCCTTGTTTAGTTTCCCGCTAAGTTGGAACATGCGATCTTTCTAGCCAGCGGACTACTACTTTTGAGAACGAGGCTTCTGTTTCCGAGGAAACGTATCGAAGATAGAGTTTCTCGATGCTGATTGGTCAATGCAAATTTCCCAGCCAATCAAACATCGTGTGATTTAAACCCGCAAAAATCCAAATCGTTTTCAGTAGCAGTGCAAGGTTCGGTCAAAGCAAAGAAGAAAGGAAGATAAGAGAACTTCGAAGACTATCGAATCAAAAAAAACTTGTATTTGTGCGAAGAATTTTAAGTTTTTGGCTAAATATTTCTTTTTTACATTTCGGAATGGTTAAGACACGTTCTAGAGCAGCTGTACCGTCGGTATTTTACAAGAAATCCAAGGTTAGTTGAACTCAAATGCTTGGCCACGCTGTCAGTGACAATTCTGTATAATTCTTCCAAATTCTTGATTTACTTTCGACTTCTTACTTTCAATTTAATTTGTCGTCCTTACTTTTCTTTTCTTCTAAAACAGGCGGATGCTTCAGATGAAAACGGGGTTCCTTCACAGATGACTGTAAAGTCTATCGACCAAGGAAAACGGTCGGCCGAAGGCTCCCCTGAGAATGCACCTTCAAGAAAGAGATCTGTGTTTGGAGACATCACAAATAATGTAAGGCATCGGCTTATCTCCTCACGTTTCCACTGTGCAAAGGAACAATTCCCTTAGTTTATTTTCCTTCGGAATTTTAGGCAGCTCTGGTACCACTCGGAGGGAAGGATACTAAAAAGAAACAGATAAAAAGCGGGGTCGTTCGAAAAGAATCACAACGACAAAGCAAGGCAAAAGTCGAGAAGAAGGCAAACACGAAGCAGCGAAGAAGCAAGGAGTTAAAAGAATCTTCTGTTAAACAATCGGTTATCATTACTGAAGACTCTCCATCTGGGGAAATTTTAAGCTCACAAGATTCCATCGAAGAATCAGGGTCTAGTTCTCAAGACTCGCTGCAATCTACAAGGTTTGTTTCATAGGAGGAACATAATTAAACATAAGAAGCTTTCGAACGCTTGATTTTTTAATTTGAATCTTTACTGTATGTACTATATGTGACTATATGTGACATGAAAATGTTTTCATATAAGCTTTAATGCGAGAAATTGGTCGAGAAGCTTGCAAGGAATCCTTTGTTGCACGTTTGAAAGAAAGTGCCTTCACACAATAATGTCGTTTCTGTTTTGGCTATTTGCAGTTCAGTGACCAGTCTTGATGTGACTATACCTCAAAGTGGCAGCGATTCTGCAATCTCGAGCTTGGAAGAATCCTCCAGGTACATTGTTGACTTTTTTTTCAGTTGGCAAGTATAAACCTCTTTGTCAAAGCTAAGTAAGAAGTTTCATTAAACTTGTAAATGGGAGAGTCAGTAATTTTCAATTGCTTGCTGAAGGATAGATATAAAAGCAATTTTCTGCACTTAAACTTCCAATGTATAGTTGTGGGCCATTTTTTCTGTGTATCTTAAAACTTCCTGTAAAAGTATGGAATCCCTTATTATATGTGCAAGTGGAGAGAAAGACATTTTGGAAATCTTCATAGTAGGTTCCACAACCAAAATTTTTCGCAATATACTAACTTAAGTCAAAAATTTTTTACTAGTGTTGTTTCAGATAAAAATTCCAAAGATGACACAAAAGAGGAAGAGACTGAAGAGAAGGTAAATTAAAGAGAAATATCACTCTGGAAAAATCTATATGGCATGTTATCTGTTTTTAAGGGCTGCATAGCAGACTAATTTAACTACCTCTGCAAAGCAGCACTTATAACCTAGCATGCAGAGCATGTGTGTGTTTTTTTTTTGAAGCACGACCCAAAGGTACATGGAGGAGCTCTGCAACTCTTGATCAGTTGAAAGTCCAAATTGATCACACAGCAAAATACGCCTGCTTTGCCTTGTTCTGGCACCCCAATGGACTCGATAAAAGTCGTTTTGAATCTGCTTTCGTCTAGATTGGCAAATCAACAATGGCATTTTTAACAGGCCAATCATGGTACATAGTCAAATCCTAGGGGCTTGATTAGAACAAAAATTTCAGTGCTGTTTCAAAGACAGACTTAGCCAGAGTTTATTTTAGTCTGTGGTGCAGGTTTTGGTGAGAGCACTCGTGCCTCCCAGAAATAAAGTCAAAGTTTGAGTCCTAAAATAAATTGTGGCGTACATTGGTTGAGTTTGTTGTTTGCTCTGACCCTTGCACAAAAAGGCTTTTCTCTGCTTACTCCTGTTTCCTTTCTTCTCAGAACCCCAAATTTTTAAGACTAACTTACATCCACTATGTAGATGCACTTCGATCCTTAAAGACGTACTACCTTTAAATTGTCATTCATTTATTCTGTGGTCTAAATCACTAGATAAAATCAGAGGAAAGAAACACAAATGATCAATCTGGATCAAGATTTATGATCCAAAACCACGCATACCATTGTACATTAAAAGAAGACTTGAACAGTTCCTTTGATGCACCATGATCCGAGTGATCCTAAATCTTGATATCCAGATAGTCCGTACAATGCCTGGTGCCCATAGATGATGCAGCAGTAGCTTTCAAAATTGAAAATACACTGTACTAACAGAAGAATTCCATTTTCTCAAATCCTCAGTGTTTTAAATTCTTGATTATTCGAACCTAGACTGCGAGCAGTCTCTCTGTTTCTTCAGATTTAGTGAGAGCAATGCACCAGTCTCGCATTATCAGTCACGCACATGGCCATTTGCGTGTCTTGCAGTTTGCTCCACGGACTACAGAAAAAAGAGAGACTGCTCGTAGTCTAATCCAAACCAAGCCTAACATCCCTTCACCAATCAAACACCATAATTTTACTCCTGGCTTTTTAGACCTCCTGATAATTAAAACCAATTTGCTTTTCTCAAGGTGGTTTGAAACATCATGATTCCACCACCTATGCTGCCCTAATTCTAGAACAATCCATACATTTTCTTTTGGCCCCGGCCACAAGTGAGTCACATGAATATTACTTGCATTCAACAGGTACAGGAGACTCCTGTCAATGATGTGATTGACATTGATGCCGACAACACAGACCCTGTAACTGTTTCAGAATATGCACATGAAATCTTTGTCAATATGAAAAGGAGAGAGGTAATACTTTATTACGAACCACTGACAACATACACTTTATCAGAGTTTTTAATAAATTATACTTGAAAGTATATTAACTATCATTAATAACAAACATTATCAGAGGGAAACTTGAGCTTTTGGTGTTTCCATCAGCAGATTAATAAATATTTTTTTGAAAGTAACAGTTCAGAGGGAGTTAAGCCTCTTACCTCTGACCTGATATTTGAGCAAGTATGTGAGCCAATATAAGAAGGCAGGATTTGCAATACAATAACAGAAGAGTTTTACAAACTCACCGAAGGGATACCAGAAGAGACATTAGTAACCTTAAGATACGGGTATGGGTAGGTCATGTTTGATAATGATAGTTATATAAGTAGCAACCATTTTTTTTTTTAGAAAGATAATGGGGTTACCATTCTACTCAGTAGCCTAGCCGTTTCCCCAAGGTAAGAGGCAATCTACCTGTATTCATGGCTACGCATACGGGTAATTTAGCTGTACCCTTACATGGAAACGGTGTATTTCAATGTCTCTTTTGAAACATGTTACATGACTGTGATTTTCTTTGTTGAAGACACGCATACTAAATAAATTTATATCAGAATTTGCAATCCAATATTGAAGTATGTTTATAACAATTACCATTTACTTTTTAGGAACTTTTTCCACTAACAAACTACTTGGAGAAGCAAAATGGCATCACCCCACAGATGCGTGGTATTTTGGTTGACTGGCTGGTGGAAGTCCAAGAGTGTTTTGAGTTGTATCATGAAACCCTCTATCTTGGGGTTAAACTCCTTGATCATTTCCTGGAGAAAAATTCTATTCAAAGAGATGAATTACAGCTTGTTGGTGCAACAACTTTGATCATCTCTTCCAAAATTGAGGTAATTAAGTTATAGTCAAGTTCGTTTGCCAACCTGAATTTCCCTGTCTTTTAATTCATACAGTCTGTGATAACAAATTTCCCATTGTAGAGAGAAAATCAATTATAATTTCTGGCCCTAAAAATTAAATTAACTAGAGTAGGTTTTTCCATGGTTTAAAGCACATTTCTTGGCAAAATGTACTAGGTAATACTAAGGCTGAAGGGTATCTGAGTACAACTTAAGATGAAATCCATTACGAAACTGAGTAATTTTGATTTTGAGTGGACAAATAATTTAGCCTTGTACCAGAATAATTTCAAGCATGTTGCATTCTTTTTTACACTTTTTGAGGCCTATAAAATTAATGTAATCTGTTATGTGAAATAACTTCAAAGAAAAGGTTCTTATGAGAGCCCAAGAAAACAAACTGCAAAAGTGTTTCTCACAAAATGAAATCTTACGCATGATGATTTACCTGTGTGTTTTTTTTTCGATTCCCTTGAAATTTGAAATTTATTTTCTCAGGCTTCCATAAGAAATTTTTTTTGGTGTTATTACTGATACCTATAGGTGTAATTACACCTTTAGCCATTGAAAAGTGTAAAAAAGAATGCAATCTGGCCTAAAATATTCTGGTACAAGGTTTTTGTCCACTGAAAATTAAAATTACTCAATTTGCTGATGGATTCCATCTTAATTTTTTTATTTTCTCTGATGTTCTGATTGTTTTAAGGAGCGGCACCCTCCTTGCATGGATGATTTTATTTACATCTGTGATGATGCATATCAGCAACAACAGTTTATCGCCATGGAGAGCAGAATAATGCGAAGCTTAGGCTTTGATGTCAACATTCCCATCCCATACAGATTTCTTAGAAGATATGCAAAGGTGAGAGAATTTTTGACCATCCAAAAAATATCTGCGATGCATTTATCACAATGAAAAGAATAAGATCTATTAAATGAATTTGTATAAAAGTTTCTGTGTAGAAGAGAAAGAACTGTTTACCAAAGCTTATTTACCGTATTTATTCGATTAACCGCCCAGGGTGCTTATTAAATTTTTGGACCTTGAGAGTGGGCGCTTATTCGAGAGTGGGGGCTTATTAAATTTTCACCATTTTCAGCTAGTGAAGTATGTTTATTTTGCAACCAAACAATAAATGCTAATAACAAAACATGAAGAAGTAACAAAGCAAGGTTTCTGTAAAATACTCTGAAGAAAACTGCATCCTCAGGGAAGTCTCTCATTAGAATTTATTCACTCAAGTGGGTGAGGTGGGGCTGAGTGCGCATTTGAGTTTGATTGAGAGGAGAAGGGGGTGGGCGCTTAATCGAGGCTGGGCGCTTATTAACTTTTTCTGCCTTTAGGACGGGCACTTATTCAAGGTGGGTGCTAATTCGAGGTTGGGCGCTTATTTGAATAAATACGGTATATTAAAACATTGAATTTTCCATTACCAGGCGGCATTTGCAAGCATTGAAACACTAACACTGGCTCGTTTCCTTCTGGAGTCATCACTGCTTGACAGTCGTTTCATCACTTACAAAGCCTCACACATGGCTGCGTCATGCCTGTACCTTGCTCTGTTAATGAACAATAAATGCACTGAATGGACTCTTACACTAGTGCATTATACAGGGTACACAAAGGATGAGCTGCGAGAGTGCGTGCTGCAGTTAAATGCAATGAATGCTGCATCACCAAACAAGAACCTCATGACAGTGCGAAACAAGTACTCACATAAAGTGTTTCATGAAGTAGCAACGATCCCTGCCCTGGACACCCTGACCATTCAAATGTAGATTGCTTAGAATTTATGTTGTAAATATTTTGCTAAATAGTTTGAAATATTGCCTATCTCTTTGCCATTTCCCCCTTAAGGGCCAACCATTTGACTTTTGATGGGGATATGGGTGATTTGGTTAAGAAATTTTTCCCAAACCTGTGGAGATAAACTTTTTTCCCCAGACATATAACAGTGTAATATATATTTTTTCAGCATAATACACCATGAGAGATACATTTTTTTTTTCAGTGCAGGAACTTTTTTCCCCAGGTATTTCCTTTTAAGATTTTTTTCCCCTCCAAATCAGTTAACAGCTTATTTTTTTCTGAAATCACCCATACCCCCTTCCCACCTCAAAAGTCAAATGGTTGGCCGCTTAGGATAGGTAAAAGTTTCAAATGTTTTAGAGTAAGGAGGTACCACACCCTCAGGGGCTAGGCGCAGGAGGCAAATTATATTTTTAAAATAATCAAAGATTGATACTTTGTAAATAGTATATGATTTAAACTGATATTTTATTTCAGTTAACAGGTAAAAAATACTTAGGAAGAAGAAATCAAAGTTTTATTGATTATAAAGTGTTAGAATTTCACCCTTCTCAGTCTATTTCAATAGTGTTTTTTTTCTTCAACTTTTCACTCCATATTATCCATTGTAAATATTATCTTTTCCGATTTTCTTGATACTTCTGCGCTTTTTAATTCTATTACGCTAAAATAGTTTTTTGCCATGTTACGTTAGTTATTAAATATTTTCTCTCCTTATTTCTTTCGCTTGTTTAAGCACCCCAATATGAATAATCTAAGTTTTTAAAAATAACATGGTAGCTGTATTTAACTTTTACTTTTTGCTTCGTTAATCATAAATTGCTGGGTATGAAAAACCTTGTAAATATCTTATTCAAGTAAAAAAATGTGTTTTAATCTACGGGCCGTTCTCTGAGAGTTCAAAATTCATAACGAAATCCTCTAAAAATTTTAGCACGTAAGATTTTAGAAGGTACAGTATGGAGAGCCGCCATCTTTTCGCAGTGTGGCCTCTGCACATGTCGTTAGTGTGTTTTAAGTGAAATTGAAATTCACAGAAAGAAAAAACAACTTTAAAAATACCTATCGTTTCATAAGTGGTATCTCCATTTTATAGATGGACACGTTTTCCAGCTTCAACAACTACCTTCGTTTTCCACTTACTCCGAGGCTTTGCTCGAATGCCTCACAACCACGCCCTGGCCACGTGATTCGAACGACTAGATCGCAATTCTGTCAGCAACGCACCGTCACGGGATATGAAAGCCCCAAAGATGCATGAAAATATTACTTAGTACTAAAAATTAGCCTGTGTACAGACGCCTAGCTTGCGGACCGCAGACGAATTTCCGGTCGTAGAGCCGAAAAAACCGGATGCTCTCGCTGGCTAACAGACGCCTCCCTCACTATGCTGTTCTCCAGACGTAGTTAATCGGTAGAAATCGATATCAATCGGCTTAATCCGCCGATTGATATCGGAAATCTATAGTATTCGATAAACAGCAATAATCTTGCAGACGATGCTCTTTGGCAAGCAGCATCCATGAGACCGGCGTATTAAAGCTTATCACATTTTATTTTGACTTCAGCAACTACTCTATTCTTACGTTTCTTTCTTAGTGCGACTCATTGAAACGCGCAAGCCTTACACGCCCGTACGCCGGTAGGGCGTGTGACGCGAGAGACAAATAAACCGTCTCTCCCCAGGTCTCGCTCTCTGTTTTCATTCTCGTTCCAGACATTCTGTTTGACTGCTCGCGCGCACTGAATACGCAAAATACGGACTGTTTTGCAGTCTAGGTTCAAAGTAAATGATCTTCATCAACATTTAACTCTTTTACTAATTGCAAGAAGTTCGTCTCAAATCCTTTTACCACATCCCTGGGGTTAGGAATAACCCGCTCATCCGAGAAGACCCCAACACGAATGCCCCCGCCATAGCTAAATATCGAAAGTCCCACTCCAATATTCGCTCTTTGAGGCACCCAAAAAAGACTTTGCACAATTTTCTGGCCCCCGAGGTACAGGGCCTGTTGAGGACCAGGCACATTGCTGAGGACGCAGGACACCTTTCGCGAAAAGAAGTCTATGAGAGATCTGGAGAAACAGTCTGGTAACAACATCATTAACCGGACAGTGACTGCAGTCACTAGCGGCTCAGCGGATGTTTTGATAATATCCATGCGTTGCTTGGTTTCTAGGAGCCTGTCCACAGCGTTCTTGGCAACGACTGGTAGCCGTAAAAACACGATCGCGAACTTGTTTTCCAGTTCGACGGACTTCGATGAGGTGCGGATATCTACGGGAATTGAAGCCCACATATCTTCGAGTGTCGCCGCAGTGTCATAGTTTTGTTTGCATTTCAGATAATCGTGTAAAGCTCCGGCCAGACACGAAACCATGACGTCATTGACGGTTGTTGCAGCGGTATTTTTAACTTTTTTCACTAATGACAGGTCAACATTCTTAGACCAAGCTACGACTTTCTTGCCGCACAGTTCTTGTCCGTGAATGTTCGAGAAGTCTGCTTTTGAAAAGAACTTTAACAAAAGAATAAAAGGACCCACAATTATAGCCTTACACCACATATAAAATCTCTGCCTTGAAGAGAACTTCTTCGGTTCCGGCGTTAATGGAGGCACATCGAATAGATTCTTTACAAAAACTCTTGTCAAAGCGACTCCATCTGCAACACTGTGATGAACACGCAGTACAAGTCCGAAACAATTTTCTTCTACGATCGGAACAATAATGAATTGCCATGGAGAAAGAGTGTCTGGCAAAGAAGCCGAGCAAATTTCAGAAATTGCAACATCTAGCTCTTCCAAGGACTTTGGAAGAGCGCCCTCCCAAGTAAATACGTGCTTAAACACATCAAATTTTTCATCTTCCATCCAAAAGAAACACCCTAAACGTTTATAAATTCGCTGTGTAAGTCTTGGGAAAATCCGTTCCCCATTTTCGTCTTTTCTGTAGACCAGACGATCAAGAATTATTTGTCGGAGTTTCTCGATGTCGGGTGCTCCTTCTAAAACCATCAAGGCGTGAATTATGTGGCGATTTGTTGGACGATCTTGCTGCCATACTGCGTCATCTTCACACAAAGGAATGCAACTCCGAGAGTGCGATGTGTAACGCTCGACGACGAATCTCGCCGACTTTAAAATGGCTACCACAATGAGCAATACCGGAATTAAAAGACAAAATACGAAAAACGTTACAGTACACCCAAGCCGGTAGATCAAAGCATGTGCTGTGAGAGGCATTGTAAACGTTTGAGGTTAAACAAGACTGCTGCTCTTGTTGGGTGATTTCCAGGCTAGCCCCTTCAGTCTAATATGGTGCCGGAAGACGGCGATTTAACTGACTTCTGCATTAATTTTAAACGGCAGTTAATGGCGATAAAGAAAAAAAATTGGTGAAGCCAGAAGCTTATAATATCGTGTTTTCTCCTAGCCACAAAATAAATTGGCCGCGCGTGATAGGTTGTTGATCATGAGTAATGCAAAACAAAGTACATAATTCGGTAGGTGATATTAAATGGCTGAAAATTCATTGGTTCTGGTTAATGAGAGGTTATAAAAGGGCGCGTGAAGTTTTACTGCTTGCTCACGTGAAAGCAACGCTTTGGTAGGTCATCTGACTTTATATTTCTGGCACGGAAACGAAACACTCAAATGTTCCATAATTTAAAAAAGTGGCCAGAATGTTTCAACCATATTGGACTGAATTTTAATTCCTTCCTTTATTTTTGAATCGTTTGAAAATGTAAAAAATTTAAATACATTTTATCAGCACCACCCGGTCATCGACATTTGTCATGATCACAAAGTATAAAGTCGAATTTATGTTGTGGTCCACTGACTTTTATCCTTTGTTCAAAAATTATTTTCCTTTGTTTCAAATATCATGCGTTACCAAGCCGAAGGATAAAATCGCAAACGAGCCTCGATATTTAGCCTGTTTCATATGTTATAGACTGACTTGATTTATTCTTGCTATTTATTTCTTTAAGCGACTTCGTCAACGTAACGCAAAACGGATAGCAGTACGTGACCTTGAAGAACATCCTCAAAAAATGTTTGAACTGTTTCTGATCACAGCGTAGAAAAAAAAGAAAAGAAAAAACGTGTTCTTGCAAATTTCTTGGTAAATTTTCATTCATTTATGTCTGTACTTCCTTCAGTTGTTTTCTGCCCTTTTTTCCCGAAAATTGCATTTCTCAAGTCTTAGCCGATGAGATTTTTTTTCTCACGAACTGATCATAAATAAGTAATTTCATGTTGTTTTGGTTGTTATTATTATTTCGGATTAAAACTATTTTAGAAATTAATAAATTTACTAGCACTAATATATTCCATGGAAAAAATCATTATAAACGACCACTTACAACGCTCGTTTTGACTATTTTATGCATTACACCTTATTTTTTATTGCAGGTTTTTTATTCTCGTTATTCCATTTAATTATTTACATGGGTGTACAAACACCAACTAGTTTTCGAGAAAGAAAATTTCGTCGGTTATTTTCTTTCTTTTTCGCATGTGTCTCCTGAGCGAAATTCCAGTAAAAGTAAGGAAGCCTTTACGAAACCGAAATATACTTTTAAGATGGAGACAGAGACCATAAACCAAAAAAATTAATGGTGAGTCATCATGGTGAAATTTAAATTTTGATTGTAGAAAGTTCATTAATGTCTGATAAGTATTTCTAATAGTGTTTTTCGCACGCTCTGGTTAGGTACTCAATCAGTGAATATCCTGCATTAGTATATACACACTCAGTGATCTTGGTGATTTAAGCAATCTGATTGGTTCGCTATCTCGGACTATTCAACAATATTCACCTCCTAGCGAGTGGATAATGTGTGAGCTCAGTGTTTTTCCCATTTTTTAGAGAACGATCTTTTAAAAGTCGACAGAATCCTAGGGCTGACTTTTTTTTAAGGTAAGAAAAGACTTGGAAGGATTCAATACGGCGTTTTTCAATTTACTGTAGCAGGAGTTTTGTGCTCGATGGATTGTTTACAACTCCCGTGTATTCGCGTAGAAGAAGCCGTTGCGTGAACTCAGCGTTTTCTAAGAAAATTTTGGTTCAAAAATCGAAGTTTATTTATGACAAACAAATTTAAAAGGAAATGTTTGCAGAAATTCTACGTTTCAAGTAAACAGGAAAAAGAATGATACAGAAAGACGACGTCTTACCTCGAGCAACTGAGCCGCCATTTTTGTCAGCACTTCATGCGAAGAACGACACAACAAACCCTTTTGGCTAAAAAAAATTGGCGAGTCAACAGAAAACGACACAGCTCTACTTTTCTTCTCAGGTAAGGAAACAGTTCAAACTTTTAGCGGTTCCATTTAAGCCATTACGCTGTTGTTTGCGAAATGATAAACTTGTGAATTGCCATGTTTGAAATTTCTGCAAAGATCTATTTTTAAACTTACGCGTGATTTGATCTGTCGATCAAATCGTACTTTTGAATGGTTTCCTCTCTGATTTTGTTGAGATCACTTCGTGTGTATATACTAAAACAATTATTCTTTTCAATCTCGGTGAATAGTGGCTTTGGGAATATTTACCTCGCCGCTTTCGCGTCTCGGTAAATATTTTGCCACTATTCACCTCGATTTCAAAGAATAATTGTTAAGAGCGACTTTCTGTAAGTACCACGGATAGGTGTGCAAGATGGAAAAATCGAAATCCCTCAAACTTTGTCACAACAAAGCCCTTTGGAAACTATTTCAGAAAATACAAGACTCAGTTCGTTTGACCTAATATTTTCCAAAATAATAATTTTTTTTCCTTTTCACCTTCGAGAGGCCTTCAAACCACCGAAAAATGTGCTTGATACCCTCGCTTTGTGAATGGAAACGGAAACTAATACCGTGACTCTTCTTATATTAAACAATTTTATGATCCTTCCTTTCTACCTGAACATTGTTACAATTTCAAAAGATTGCAATCTGATTTTTTAATATTTTTTCAAAATTACCCTCTAAATCAGCATTTTTGCGACCATCAATTTTGCCATTTTTCAACGGTAAAAATCCCTTCCTGGTACATGGCTTTCATTAGAAAAATGGTATTCCAGAGAAAGAGCAATGCTTCCCCTATCCTTCTTTGAAATAAAATTCTGGGGCAATTGAAACTGCGAGTTTTTACAACTGAAAACATTTATGGTACTTGCGTGATTTACGACCTTTGAACTTGCCATTATGTTGATGAATACAAGTGAGAACTTAGCCAGCACTTGAACCTCTGGCGCAAATTCGCCCCTTTTCCGACAGTTTAAACACCAAAAACGATTTTCGATTTCACAGTGGTAAATTCAAAAGGAAAAGCAATTATATTGTGCGAAAGCGCGCTATGAACTTCTTGACTACAACACTTCCGTTACGTGCGTATTTGTTTACTTTTGCCGTATTTGTAACAGTTATCATATATGTACAAAACGGCTTTAGTGTCGGTAGCTATTCTTTAAAATGCTCTCATTACTCATGAACCAAATCGTTATAGCTATAAAAAAGGAAAACATTTTGACCTACCTCACATTATTTGACAACAGACCCGAATTCTTTACTGTCTTTAGCGAAACGAGATTGCGTGACAAAGAACTTTGAGACCCAGGTTATACCGCGAAGAAAGATACAATTCCGAAAAAGAAACTCACGCGGCACCTTCTGTAGCTATAAAAGCGAAACATGTGAATAATCAAAATCCTTAGTTTCGTTGACGTATCCGCCAGAGCGACCCTGCAAACGTAACACTAAAAAAATATTTTTTCAGCACAAGACTATATAGCGGTAGGCCCTTATACAGTGAAACCACGATATAAAGAACCTAAGAATGATTGTCTTTACCCCAATAATAGTAAAATGTACCGTAAAACCTATATTAAGGCCCCCTAAGTCAAATAAGCCCCCCTTTTCAGGGGAAGAAAGGTAATAAGCCCCCCCCCCCCCTCTATCAAGCACCCCCTTCCCACCCCTAATTATTCTTCACTAATAAATGATAGACTGTATTTTATTATATAGGTACTGTTGAAATACCAGGATTTTTCCTTTTACTAAAAAGTCATATCTTCATTGCGCGCAGTGGAGATACTATTTTTATCTTTCACGTGTGAGGATATTGGTGTCGCCATGGTTACTAACATGATGTTGTGTTTTATGTAGGAATTTCATCAGTATCTATAAAATAAACAGAACATTACATGGCCGCTTGGGGATAAGAATTTTATCTTCGAGTGCTGAAAGTTCCTCTCACCCGTTTGCTTCGCTCACTCGTGAGAGGTACTTTCAGCACTCCAAGATAAAATTCGTATCTCTGCACGGCCATGTAATGTCCTCTATATTGATCACGACCATAAAACTTCGTGTAGACTGATCCGGGACGGTTTATTTACCAACTGGAAGTTCAGATTTTACTATGATCCTCGGCTGCATGAAAACTTCCTGTACTTGAGCTTTTCCACTTTGTATTCCAGTTCTCTATGGAGAAATGATACCATCGTAGTTTCCTTAAATATATTAAGCCCCCCGTCTCAGTTAATCTCTGCCCTCTCAAATGGGCTTGAAAAAAATCAACCTCGTCGCCAGGGCTTTTCCCTTAAAAAATGGCCGCCCCACCCATTTTTTAAGGGAAAAGCCCTGGCGACGAGGTTGGAAAAAAATAAGCCGCCCTCCGGAGGGGGGGGGGGCTTAATAAATGAATTACGGTATGAAAAAAAACCCTCGATATAACGAAACCTCGTTATAGCTAGCACATTTCAGGGGTACCCAACGACTGTTTTCTGTAAAATATATGTTCGGAGAAGTAGATATTGCCAAGAAATTTTTAAAACTTTAGAGCGCCTAAAAATTTCTAGATGACCGTTCCGTTCCTGTTCAGTTTTCGAAGGTTATCTTAGAAATTCCCTACGATTTTCTGAAGTTTAATTGTTCACATTTTACATCCCAGGTTACGCTAATTTTTCGTAGAAAAGAGGAAACATAAAATGTTCGGATTCAAATATGTGATTGAGAGAGGAATCAGAAAAATTCTCACTTTCGTGATACGTTAAGGTGACTCGACCCAGTTTTTTTGGGGGGGGGAGGGGGGGGGGGTACCATCCTGAAATTCAGAGTCCGGGTAGTTAGTTAATCAATTGTGGCGCTGAAAAAATTTGAAGGAAAAAAAACTACGAATTTTTAAGAAAATGCTTTTTTCGTGAGATTGACTCTTAAACGCTGACAAACGTCAACAAATAGCGAAAACTATAATTTCTATATGTGTGCTTTGCTCGAAATCGCGCGCATTTACAAGGCCCTAAAGCGTTTTGCTGACTTAGAAAGGAGCCATCTGTTATAAGGATGCCCAAAATAAAGAGATGAATCTCATAGTTTTTTAGATATAATCCGTGTAAAGTTTGCTTATCATTTTCGCATAAATTATGACCTAAATTTGGAAACCGCTGAATTTCTCGAATTGGGTCTTGGCGATTTTGGTGAAACTCTGTTCAGCGCAAGGCACTAATGCGCACTATGTGTAGCCGAGAGATTTTCACGAAAAAATGCCGGCAACAGCAGATTTTCGACTCAGACCTCAAAGGGGCGTGGCAGTATAACCACGTGACATTTACTCCGATCGCCAAAAATTTTATGTTATATTGTACATTGATCTATATGTTATCCATTCTAAGTGTTAGACTTACGATAAAAGTAAAGGTGGGGATACCAGAGAGCTTCAAAGTAGGATGGTTCCCCCCCAAAAAAACTGGGTCGAGTCACCTTAAATTGCATCTATAATTTTTGGGAAAATAATTCAGAAGCCCTTGTAATTTCAAAAATACTCAATGCAAGTTCCCCTTGGATAACCGAACAGGAACAAATTTTACAAGCCGCTTAGAATGCATTTCTAGAGATCTAAAAGTACTCTGGGTACACCATTGAAAAGTGCTTTCAATGAATTTAGAAGGAAACCGTCGTTGGGTGGCTCTGAAAGTTTTTTTAGTCCCTTGGACCTTCGTTAAATCGAGGTTCCACTTGCGTGACGACACTAAAAACGGCTGTGTAGCAGACTATCTGAAATGTCATCTGTCCCTTCCCTCCACCCCCTAAGGGGCCGCAGCAGGTTTCGGGGTAGACATGGCGGGGCTACAAAGCATAATTTTAGAGCACCTCTTGTGTTTAAATTTTCTGTAGTTCTGGCAAACTCGAGCAAGTTTTGCATTTCTGAGCAAAGTTTTGCCAAAATATAGGTTATGGCACAAGTCAAGCCAGAAAAAGTGATCAGTTTGATAGAAAATGTCAAGTACGACCGAAACGCGCCCGTAAAAGCGCCCTTAATGACTCCGGCGGGAGGGGTAGGCTGGGTGGGGAGGGGAAACTCTGAAATTGAGCAAAAGGGACCTAGCTCTAAGCATACCGCCTGCGTTTTAGTTGTGCGTTTCCTTTGGCAATAAATTTTGCCCACAGTTTCGAGCAACTCTTTAAAGGAGATTGCAAGCCCGTATATTTGCTCACTTTTTTGCTGGCTTGACATAAGCCTAAATTTTTCCCAAACGTTGCTCAGAAATTCAAAACTTGCTCGAGGTAGCCAGAACTACAGAAAGCTTTGCTTTTAACACCAGAGGTGCTCTAAAATTATGCAGGTTTTCTAGCCCCAACCTGTCTAGTCTGAAATGTTCTGCGTTTCTTCGCCGCAACCCGAAACGGGCTCTTAGGGGGTGGAGGGAAGGGACAGATGACATTTCAGACTACGAATTAGCGCTTCCCCCTCCCCCCCACCTCAATGTCATTTTTCTAAGGATACAAGTAAGGAATTCACAATCGTATTTCAAAACTTGTAAGCAGGCGTTTATGGAAAGTAAGAGACTTTTAAGGGCCCACCACTTCATAGCCTCTTGTGGAAAATATTCTTTTTAGTGTTACGCTTTCATACAAAAAGGCGCCGCGTGAGTGTCTTTTTCGGAATGGTATCTGTCTTCGCGGTATAACCTGGGTCTCAAAGTTCTTTGTCACGCAATCTCGTTTCGCTAAAGACAGTAAAGAATTCGGGTCTGTTGTCAAATAATGTGAAGTAGGTCAAATAGTTTTCCTTTTTTATAGCTATAACGATTTGGTTCATGAGAAATAAGAGCCTTTTAAAGAATAGCTACCGACACTAAAGCCGTTTTGTACATATATGATAACTGTTACAAATACGGCAAAAGTAAACAAATACGCACGTAACGGAAGTGTTGTAGTCAAGAAGTTCATAGCACACTTTCGCACAATAAAATTGCTTTTCCTTTGAAAATATACCACTGTAAAATCGAAAATCATTTTTGGTGTTTAAACCGTCGGAAAACGGGCGAATTTGCGCCAGAGTTTCAAGTGCTAGCTAAGTTCTCACTTGTATTCATCAACACAATGGCAAGTTCAAAGGTCGTAAATCACGCAAGTACCATAAATGTTTCCAGTTGTTAAAACTCGCAGTTTCAATTGCCCCGGAATTTTATTTCACAGATTGATAGGGGAAGCATTGCTCTTTCTCTGGAATACCATTTTTCTAATGAAAGCCATGTACCAGGAAGGGATTTTTACCGTTGAAAAATGGCAAAATTGATGGTCGCAAAAATGCTGATTTAGAGGGTAATTTTGAAAAAAATATTAAAAAATCAGATTGCAATCTTTTGAAATTGTAACAACGTTTAGGTAGAAAGGAAGGATCAAAAAATTGTTTAATATAAGAAAAGTCATGGTATTAGTTTCCGTTTCCATTCACAAAGCGAGGGTATCAAGCACATTTTTCGGTGGTTTGAAGGCCTCTCGAAGGTGAAAATTAAAAAAAAATTATTATTTTGGAAAATATTAAGTCAAGCGAACTGATTCTTGTATTTTCTGAAATAGTTTCCAAAGGGCTTTGTTGTGACAAAGTTTGAGGGATTTCGATTTTTCCATCTTGCACACCTATCCGTGGTACTTACAGAAAGTCGCTCTTAACTATTCTCTGATTCACCTCCAGTTCCTCCGAGCGAGCGACGCCAAACTCGCGTAAGTTGCGAGCAAAATGCCTTCCCGGTTTGCCGCCGTAGCAAACAAAGAAATTTCACAACTAATCAAGCAAGCTGTTCCCGAAATACACGAAGAAGGTGACGAAGTTCGGTTTGGAAGTTTTAACAGGTAAAGCTTTGTCTTTTTGACTTGAATTTATCGATAAAACCGGTGAAAAAGTTTTTTGTTTACAAATGCAAATTAAGCCGAAGTCTTGCGTTACTTTATTTAGTTGACTTGATGAGAATAAGCTTAAAACTAAATTTAATAATCTTTTTTACAGAATGATTTTATATACAAAAAAATTCACAACTCCTTTTGAAGAAATTTCCCGGCAAGAGCTAAACAAATGCCTTCAAGATTTTTCGAGGCCTCAGTAAACATCCACCACTACGGAGCCACCGACACTGAGGTGAATATACGAGGAAAAATAAGACGCGAACTTTGCGTATAAACGGCACATTTCGTCTGAAATAAGACGCGACTTAGCTAAGACGCGTCTTATTTTAGAACAGCCCTTAACACCTGTTCTTAGATAAGATGCGTCTTAGCTGAGACGAGAAAAACTTCGAATAAATAACCTTCGCGTCTTACATATGACGTAAACGCATAGTACGCATGCGTTAACTTTTGGCGGGAAACTTTTGGCTTGCCCCACGGCGTACTGGCAGGCTGACTTTCATGCTGACTGGCACTGAAAAGTTGTTTACAAATTACAACGCGTTTTCGTTTCCTTGGCTTGCCATCTATTCTAAGATTTTTAAGCTTTATTCCAAGGAACAAACTCCGCCTCCGGCATATCTTTAAAGTCACCCTAAAACCACTCCGTCGATCTTTTTCTTCCCGTTTTGCTCGGGCTCCCTCTGAACTTTTCCAAGAGAGCATTTTTTTATTACATTTCTGCGGCAAATGAGGGTTTTTGTCATAAGAGAAGACTCCCCCATTCAATTTATTGCCTCTGCGGCAAATCGCAACAGGACGCCGTAACTTTGAAACGCGCGCCATGTTGGATTGCCGTTGCTACGGGCAACATTCACATGCAAACGAGTCAAGAACAGAAGTAAGACGCGAACCATTTATACGAGCTGTATTCGTCTTAGATAAGACATGCTCGTATAAATGGTACAGTTCGAATCTTATGTAAGATGCGTCTTATTTTTCCTTATATAAATGGCCCAAATGTTGCAAAACAAGTTGCACGTTTCTGTTGCTCGTTTTTTCCCCGACGATATCGAAAGGAAATACGTCAATGCTGAATTCGATGGTGACTTTATTGTAAGAGATATGCTTAACCAATAGGAAAAGTTTTAAAGTGAAAAAAATTAATATATAAATATTGAAATAATTATTACTGACAGCTATTACCATTGTAACTTTTGTGACTGGTTGTTATAAAAATAAACAAATGCGGAAAATCTTTTAAAGTAAAAGTAAACAGAAGGGCAATCAAGAATGGAAAAATTACAAAGACGCGGCTTTCATTAATAAAAATTACAAAAGGCTATTTTCGAGTTGCCCAAGCCTCTATTTCAAGGGGAGGCTAAGAGCGAAGCCATTGATCTTAATATTTTTTTTTATTCTCATGCAAATAAAACTCATTTTTCACAAAAAAAAATGTTTGCACTTAGCCTTGTTTTAAAAAAGAGAATTTTAGGAATTCGGAAATGGCCTATTATCTGAGCCACAGAGGAAACTAAACTCTGGTTAAGTCCGTCTGCAAAACTGCGCCGAAATCCTTGTTCTGAGCCACCACCTGTGTACCAGGATTTGAGTACACGCCATGATTGGCTTGTTAAGAATGCCATTGTCGATTTGCCAATCAGGTTGAAAGGAAATTCGAAACGTATTTCCGGTAATTCTTTGAGTCCTTTGGGGACCCAGAACAGCGATATCGCAGCTGCTTGGCAGACGTTAGTAACCGAGGTTAAATTACGTCTGCGACGCAGGCTAATTATTGCCTGGCTGACATAGTGGCCTCCATGAAATTTATAAAACTTGCAGTCTGAAGTCTAATTGTTGGTCTCTACGTTATGTTAGTATTTTTTCCTGCCTCCTTCCGTCGTGTACAATTTTATATCAAACTCTTATGATCTTGCGCTGTCTTTTGGCAGTTTAATTAATAATCACGAAAGTAGTAAATATCAATAAAGATATTAATAAATAAACCGTTAAATAATAAATAAATTAATATTATACATATTATTCCAGTATCAATTCATTCACAATCTGAATCATGTTGACTCAGATTGCTATATTTTCTATCTGAGGACCATGGCTGCTTTTCCCCTGAGCTGAACACTGTGTAAAATATAGCTCCCAGTAGATAAATTACTCCACTGATTATGAAAACTATCTTCCACTCTAAGTCCGTCTGTTGGAATAAAAAAATGAAGCAAAACATCTTATTTCTAATATTTGAATCAAAGTTTGGACCAAAGTTTGTCACACGATAGCCCTTAGACACCCCCCCCCCCCCCCCCCGGTGACGGTGTGTGCAAAAGAATAGCTTAAGGAAAACAAACCGGCCAAACAAATTAAAATATGCGTTATAACTAATGCCATAGAAAATTTTTGTCGTTACTTTGTGTGAAGGGTATTTGTTGTTGATTTTCTGGAGATGAAATGCTTAGTTTGTGCTTGGCATTGACAAACAGGCTGGGGGGTCACTTTTAAGTGTCGTAGAATAGTAATAGACCATTTTACAGTCATGAGCTTAGTACCCACGCCTCTGAGTGAATTTGAGGCTGAGATTGACCTTGATTTGATACCAACCTCTTTCCTATTCTTATGAAAATCATGCTACAAAAAAATACTAGTTAGCATAAGAACAACATGATTTACATAATAAAGGAGGAATTAGGGTTGTACCAAAACAAGGTCAACTTCAACATCGTTTGCACCCGTAACTGTAAAATAAAAAATTTCAGAAATAAACCTTACGTGATGTCTGACTATGAATCCCGTCAGGGTTGGTGTTATAATTCCTGCCAATGTTGCACCAACATCGGTTATTCCAAGGAGTATACTGGCAAAGGGTGGTGCGATGTCGAGATGATTAACAGCGAATCCACTCAGGCACAATCCGTTAAGCCCCACCCCTAGAGTGATTGAAGCCACAACGACGCTAGGATTGTTTGTGGAACTTGCTACAAGGAGACAGACAGCTGGCGAAAGAAAACCTAAAAAAAAATAAGGACAGACTATGATAAGAGTATGGTTTAACACAAAATGACTGGTCCTAAGGGAAACCTGATTGGGAAACAGTTAATTTTGTTTCCCGAGAATCCCAATTTTTCCCGAGGTGGTGATTTGTTATACAGCTGGAAATTCATGAAACCTCTCTGCTACGGCGGGTAACAGTGCACCGTTACCCGTTTATTTGACGTTATAGATTTTTAGATTTTGCAGGGTTGCCCGCTTAGAGATTTTGGCGGGTAACAGTTTCATTGTTAGATGTCAAGTGACCTCGAATTAACCAATGAGAGCGCGCGCTGTTGCGCTATAACAATGCCAATTATCAGCACTGAAGCACACGTACCAACCCCGCGGTTTACTCCGCGGTATGGCCAGTACCTTACGCATGCGCACAACCATTTGTGTACTTGTCAAATGCATCATTACAATTTTATTCATAGTTAAAGTTAAAAGAGCAGAATGGTTATGAAAATTGTCAGAAAAGGCTTTGATAGACCGTGCTCACAAAAGTAGCACTGAATATGCTACGAGCAGTGCTCGTATATTTGTAAAATTATGCCAATAATTATGCTAGTTTTTGTAAGTTATGCTTTTACTATTTACTTTAAAACACCTCAACCTTCACAAAGAAGTAATTGACAAACATATTTCCCGTATTACATCTAGAAACTTTACGAGTGCATAATTCTTTGTTTGAAAAACAGGTTTTTAAAAAAGGTTGATAATGCAACTTGCAACGCTATCGCAAATACTAATTGTTTGTTGTTCTTCTTTAAAAGATTAATTTTGTTCCAGTTTTTATGTTATCATGCGTGCAAGTCAGGAGACCAATATTCTAGTCCGATTTCTTTTCCGATGTCATGTCCAATGTTTTATTCCGATTTATTTTCCGATATTGTAATCCGATAAAATTTCTTGTCCGATTTTATGACCGTTGTTTTTTCCTGATTTCTTGTCCCATTATATGTCCAATTTCTTTTTCGATTTCTTGTCCGATTATTTGTTCGATTTTTTGTCCGATTTCTTGTCCGCTTTTTTGTTCAATTTTTTGTCCAATTTTTCTGTCCGATTTTTTGCCCGACTTTTTTCCGATTTTTTCGTCCTACTTTTTCTGCCGATTTTTTGTCCGACCTTTTTGTCCGACGTTTTTTCCGCCTTTTTCGTCCGACCTTTTTGTCCGTCTTTATTTTGTCCGACTTTTTTGTCCGATTTTTTTTGTCCGACTTTTTTGTCCGACCTTTTTGTCCAATTTTTTGTTCGCCTTTTTTTTTCCGACCTTTTTGAAGGACTTTTTTGTCCTTCCTTTTAGTCCGACCTTTTTGGCCGTCTTTTTTGTCCGATTTTTTGTTCGATTTTTTTGTCCGACTCTTTTTGACCGACTTTTTTTGTCTGACCTTTTTGTCCGATTTTGTGTTTGATTTCTCGTCCGATTTTTTGTCTGTTTTTTTTTGTCCGATTTGATGCCCGATTTAATGTCTGATTTTATGCCCGATTTTATATCTATTTTTATGTCTGATGTCCGATTTTGAGGTTTGATCTCCGATAGTCAAGTCAAATTGTTAATTTGATTTTCATGTCCGATTTGATGTTGATTTCCGATTTCAATGATGGGAGTGACTGCAGAATACTCGGCCCTCTAAATTTCTTACTTGACAAACTGCCCCTGTAATCCCGCAGTCGTGTTCTATTATAACGATTACTTCAATCTAAGTAAATATAAGTAGGCATGCTCCTGCAGTGCCGCGCTCCCGCAGCTGCTGAAAAGTGAATACACAATGTATAAGTGGGTATACAACTAGTGCTCCCGCGGTCCACGACTGCGGGATTGCGCGAGCAGTTTTTTAGGTGAGAGAGTTAGTCGGCCGGGTATTCTGCAATTTTATAACTATGCTTTATTGTTATATAGCTGGACATTTTTTCCCAACAGCGCGTTCTCATTGGTTCCTTTGAGGTCACCTGACATCAAACAATCAAACTGATTCCCGCCAAAATCCCTGAGCGGGCAACATTGCAGAATCTATGACGTCAGAGGATAACGGTGCACTATTACCCTCGGATGTTGACGACCGCTTTTACAGCGAGGTTTAATGAATTTTCAGCTTCAAAATTTCCAGCTGTATAACAAACCACTTTAAGACTGGTCCCTCAGGAAACAGTTAATTTTGTTTCCAGAGAATCTCAATGTTCCCCGAGGCTAAACATTGAGATTCGAGGGAAACAAAATTAACTGTTTCCCGAGGGACCAGTCATTAAGTGTTTAGTATATATCATTGGTGAATAAGGAAAAGACGACAGGATTACCTGTTGTGTTGAACATTTTCCTCACTGTTCCTGTACTGAGATAATGTTTGCGTAAATAATCCACCAGCTGTGCTCCGATTATGATTACAAAGAACGTAACGACGTAAGGTATAGACGATGCGAGCGACGTCTGAAGAGAGAAATACAGTTATAAAGATAAATAACCAGTCGGTTCAATCACGTAACCCCAACGGTTTTATAGGCAAATCCGATCCTGAATTTACCTTTCACCAAAGTTTCTTAAACAAGGTCCAGATTAGCCTCCCACGAATACGTTCTTAAGGTTTCGCCACGGGGACGAGCCAAAAGAACGTCTTCGTCGTGGGAGGCAACGTCAGTGACGTAACCAAAAGTGGCACCGCTTCTTGGTTGGACTATCCCTCTTGGCTTGACCATGGTTCCATTCCCGAATTTCGCTCCCGTTAAAAACAAACAAACAAATTAACCCCAGATCCCAAAATTTCTAAAGGGATACTCAAAGCAACATACCTCCTTGAGATCCAAATTTAACCGTTGCGTGTAAAACAGGGGTAGCTCTGATAACATGGTATATAGTCCCCATCCTTGTGTGAAATGAGCCACCACTATGGCCCACAAAGGAAGTGAACTGAAGATTGCTTTCCATGGAATAGAAGTATGCTGAGGATGTTCATAAACAAAGGTTAAACATGCTACAGTCAACAAGAAAGCAGTTCCCCTAATGTTGTGTAACTGGGTAACTAAGTCCCCAAAGCTTTTTACTTTGGAAAATGAGAGAGACATGGGGACTAGGTTGTATGTTAGGTTTTTAGAACCATTAAAATGCTTCTGTGTACGTGTAACTTACTCAACAAAAGATCATTGGTGACCAATAAGATTTCTTTAAAATATATTCATCCTTTTTCGTAGTACCTTGTTTCCTATCAATCCGAATTTATTTGCAGTTATTTCAATCAACTCTCGCATAAAAATTCTTGTGAAAATGACACGCTAGGGATGCAAACGGTTTCAGTAGTGCACTAGCTTAAACAATTTTACGCAAGCAAGAAATGATTCTGTTACCGTTGCGAAAGTAGCCGTTATGAGACGCGGAAACTATATTGATTTTGGAGGGGTGGTAATCTGCATGTAAAAAGTTCATCAGTTTTATCCAAGATCGTAGTATCATTAGTTTCTTGGAGTATTGTAATCACCATATTTAAAAAGTCTAGGTCTTAAAACTGTCGATGTTTCTTCTCTAAGTCAATCATACCTTATCTTGTATGTCCGCTGCTAAGCTCAGTTCAATATATTCTACTTCTTCTGAAGTAATCCAGCTTTGCTGGGAAGGTGAATTTCTTACCACTGCAAGCCAAATCAGGGACCATATAACACCACTGGTGCCTGATACGAGATAAAGGAAAAGGGCCGTCAGGAGCCCGTAGAGCTTACCCTAAATTGACCCTGAACCCTCTTTCTCAATCTTTTTACCAGGGCTTTTTCCTTGGAAAAAAGCCCTGGGAACGAGGTTGCCCTCTGTCTGCATGGGTTTTTCAATACACACGAGTCCAGAGTCCATCCGATTTAATCGGAGCTTTGGCGTTTGACCGTTTTTACTTTTGGTAGAACCGAAAATGTTTGGCATTGTTATTTTACAGAACGAGGATTATTCATGGGATGTTTGCAACAATATCTATGCAAAACAGCAACATCAGTAAAATGGTTTTGGGGCGCCCTCAAAGTGGCTGTAGGTCATTTAAGTTATGTAATCTATATACGTACCAAACACATAAAATATCGACGGCCAGCCATAATGAAATGCAAGATATCCTGAACAAAACATGGAGACGATTGTTCCTAATTTTGCTCCTACATAAACAAAATATACAGGGATTTGATGGTAATTAATACAAAACTTTGAAAGCGTACTTGATAGGAGAGATACTTCAGGTAGGGTTACTAAGTGGAGATGTGTCCCAGTTGTTATTAGGGAGTCTCAGAAAATGACCGAATTAAAGAACATCAGAGAATAGCTGTTTGTGTCCGATTTAGGGAGGACTTCTCAATCCATCTAAGGGTCATATCGCCCCATGTTAGGGAATCCAGACTCCGGAATCAGCAAAAATTTTGCTTGTGGAATCCGGAATCCTAGGCTTTGGTATCCGGAATACAGCTCAAGGAATCCGGATTCCGACTGACGATTGGAATCCAGAATCCAAGTTCTACTGACAACGAATGGAATGCAGTACCTGGAATCTGGAATCCGCAGCGTTTAATCCAGAATCCAATAGTCTTGGGTTCTTTCATGGGGTGAGACTTGTAGAGATGCTCGTAAGAGGAGGAGATTTGACTTTATTGTTAAAGCTCTATTAATGTGCATCAAAAGAGTTCCATTACTGTTTGTGATATTTTAATAAGAGCAGGCGTTTTATAACACGTCTTTTTTTCCTAATTCTCATTTTTATACCTTCAAGGTTTGTAAAGAAAACTGGCAAACAACAAATCTTCTCAATTTTTTAAGGAAAATTTACCTGCAAAATTGAAAACTCCTAGTTTACTTCTCTCTAAGGGAGGTGCCCATAGACTCCAGAAGGCGTGACCGGCTGGAAATGCAGAGCCCTGAAAGGGAACATTTAATAAAGCAAATGCTTTCACTTTCGATAAAAACTAGAATTTATATGTGTCTCGTGGAACTTGGTCTTAAATGGTTTAAAGTAATTCATATTATGGTCAAATAACCTATGAAGTGACACGTAAAAGTAAATTCAACCCGCGAATCTGAAGGAAAGCGCCAAGTACGTTCATTGCCAGGCGCCCGAAATCAGCAAGTATTAATACGAATCATGTTTCAACCTCCATAAGCCATCCTTTCGCGATGCGAATGTCAACAAATTTTTAAACCTCTCTACGCTCTGGCCTTTGGCCCTGGCTTCGAGAGGAAACATTAGACATTCAACTTTAAGACAAGCTCCTGTCTACTGCCAGTATACCTGCAATATATCATCTTATCTAAAACTGAGAAACAGCCAAGGAAGGTGTCAATCACGGGGTGAAAAATACAGATAACTCGCTATATACCAGACACTGTAGAGATATCGAGTTATTGTCCTCGTTATCGAGAGTCGTAAAAGAGGGGACTTATTTCAGTCAAAAGTCTGTAATATATTTTTGGCCCAGGATTTAGATCCTGTCTGTATTTTTGGAGTGTCCGCAAGGATAAAGTTGGCTGTACAATTAATCGTGAATAATAAAACCCAAGTATCCTACAACCGTAACAAATGGTAAACGGCTCAGTGCGGTGTACTTTTGAGTTATAGTTACACGCGGGAGGTTGCTAAGCACGAAAGAAGCGTAAGAGTAGTACGAGACGATGACGTTAACGCTTTCGTTAACAGTGTTTGTAAACTTTCTCTCAATATCAAGACAAAAATCTCTGCAAACCTAGGAGTTAAAAAAATATATAGTCGCGTAGAAAGTGACGCGTACAGCTTTGAGCGCGGGCTAGCAATCGTCACCTTTCACCCACAGACAAAATAGTTAATGGGAAATTGACCAATCAGACCAATCATGTTATAATTAAATATAACAAATACAAAGAACTCTCTTTTTACCTCAGCCAGCCCTACTGCTACCCTCAGCGCAATCAAAAGTCCAACATGTATCCGGGCAGCTAGAGGAGTAAAAAGGGTCAAGGCGCCTGTGCCACCCACAGACAACCCAATCACCGTGGCGCCTCCAAATTTTCGCGCCAAATATCCTCCTGGTATGTGCATTACTATGTAGCCAAAATAGAAGGAGCTCAGCACGATTCCTAGAGGATTAAAGAAAAGTAAAATGCCATGTACACATTAAAACAATTTTCACAGATGAAACCGACCTTTTCCTGAAGGCTATCAGAACGACAGAGAGCCTCAAGAGGGATACACAAGTTACGACTATCTCACCTTGCAGCTTGGTGCTCCATGAAAACTCCGCAGTTTTCTAGTGATAAGTAAAAGAAGACAAAGCAAGATTTTTGGGTTGGGTAGAAAGGGTTTTCTCTGGGCTAAGCCGATTGATTGTTTAAAAGGTTACACCGTCACGGAATTTAAAGATTTGTTTCTACAGAGGAATTCAGGCCTCAGAAGAAATGAGAACATCATTCTTCCAAGACCAGAAACAAATTTTATCAGGAACTCCATACGCTTTAGAGGAGCAATCGCATGGAACACTTTAACGAACAAGGAAACAAGGGCTAAGACCTTGAAAGAATTTAAAAGCCGGCTTGTGAAATTTGATACTGATAAAATGAATTTCAACTTAGCTACAACTAAAAATAGAGATAACGGTTACGAATACTTTTAACAGTTTTAATTTTCAATTGTACATTTTCACAACCTATTTTAGCTACAACTAAAAACTGAAATATCGGCTACAAACATTTTTAACAGCTTTTAATTTTCAATCGTACATTTGGTTTCAGTACTCCTTATTTTTCTTGTAATTTTTGTATGCACGACCCCACCAGCAATGCTGATCTTTTTTTCGTGCTAAAATAAAGTTCTTACCTAGTAATAAATGGGACACAAAGGTACTAAATATGGGAGACTACATGCTTTTCGTATCTCCTGATTTAAATACTATTCACTTCTTTACTGTTTTCTTAGTGCAAATGATAATTCAAAAAAAATTGCCAATGAGCCTCTTTCAAATTTTTTGAATCCTTGGAATTATAAGATAGCACTCTCGTTCCCCTGACTACCCACCGCACTACTTCTTTAGGACCCCGCACATTTATGAAGGTGTCCTAAGGAGCGATATTTTACGACTATTTTCTGAAAATATGCTATGCTATATGCTAGAGGCCAGGAGCGATTTGCTAAGGATGCTTCACGCGTTTTGATCAGATTACTACACATTTCCTAATAAATATGGCATTTGCAGCTTATTTACTGGAAAATTAATGCCATTTGGTGTTTTCCTGGAGTGGGGTATTTGCACACTTTTTGAAGCCTCACCGTGGTTTTTTTGTACGAACCGCCCGGCCCCAACGTAAGGCCTTTTCAGCTTTTCAAAAACAAAAATGACACTGAAATGCCCGACAAATTCCCGGGGGGGGGGGGGTTGGGCGCGCTTAGAATTGACTTAGCCATAAATCCCCGTGCAAATGAACGCAACACTGTTGGCCAACAACTGCCAACATTGTTGGGAATTGTTGCATCAGTTTGCACGTAGCTAAAAGCATGACCAGTTTCAAACTTTGCGCAAGATCATGGGAGTTGGGAGTATCTCTTCGGCACGGCATGATAGTTTGTCTGTAGTTCCCTGGTTTTCTCAACTTAAGGGCATTTTCCCAAAAAACGAAGAACACAGATTTACCTGTATTTCCCTGTTGTCTCTGAAGACTGTGTGATTGCCAACCATGACCGCTAGAGCCATGCTAAGGTTGACTCGTAGAGCGTAGAGATTTGCGTATCCAAACATTAAAAACACACCAACCAAGTAACGCGCTGGAATAAAACACTTTGCTTTACATGGACAAGGGTTCCACGATATTGCTGCTTTTCTGGGACTTTCCGGTTGACTGTTCTCGGGTCCATATTTCTGGGATTGCTTTAGATCAGCTGGTTTGGTCTCCATCAATCTTTTGTTTCAATATGAAAAGAAATACTCAGTGTGTTATATTTTCCCTTGAATATTTCTTTCTCTATAGGAAGTGGCCATGAAAGCGATTGTAGAAGAACGTTAGAAGTGCCACGCAGTACATTCAATGTACTGGGTGGCACTATGTTTGAAACGCGTTCGAAACGGGCTGCCTGTTTCGAACGCGTTTCCGACATAACGCTACTCCGTGCTTAGCTAGTTCGACTGTAACACTGCTCTTATCACGACTGTAGACGGTTTTCAGACGTCGAATTTAAATTAATTGAGTGAAATAGCTGCTTTCTAAAACAAAGCAAAAATAAAATAAACCCGATGCCGCCACTCTATTCTAATGTATATTATACTGATCATGAATGGAAGAATTGAGTTCGGCCTTGTTTTAGCATCACCGTCCACACGACGTTTACAGGCCAAAGATGATGCCTAATGCTTACGAAAATACCACCTCTTTGATGACACAAACAGAGAAATATGTTTTGAATGAAGACTTGCGGGGTTTTGATAAAACAACAGAGCGAATCTTCTTCTCTTTTCAGTTAAGTTTACAAAGGTAAATCAACAAGATTTTCAGTGTTTTAAAAAAGGACTTAGCAGACACGAAAGAGCGAGTTGCAGAGGGGCACTCTACAATCAAAATTATTTTTTGTCAGTAAGGGTAATTTAAGTTCAACGCCTAAAAGTTTGAACCACCTTTGAAAAGTCCATGAACAACAAACAGTTTACAGAGACAAAGAATTCCACGTACTGTCGGCCTGCAATGGCTGATCATAATCTTAGTTCGACCAACGGCAACTAGTCTTGATATTATCACTTGCGGTGAAAATAGACATAACCACGAGAAAGTAGTTCCTTTCTAAGTTAACATAATTTAAGCGGATCCGAATTCACAATTCTGTTTTTACTCCTTGATCCAAAAGATATTCAACAGCTTTTTAACTGATTCACTGATTAGTGACGCTCCACTGCACGATCTTCAACCTTTACCTACCTGGTAAATTTATCGTGAGAACTGCAAAACTGCGAAGAGGGGGCATTCACTGGGGAAAGTATTTTACTTTCCGAGTATTACTCGCATCCAAGATTAAGGAAGTTCAGTAACTTACCACAGGAACAACTCTTGATTTGTATGCAAAACCCTTTGTCTGGCCAGGAATTCGGCAAATATAAGTACGATTTTGGCAAAGTAATGCCTGCCACTGTACAGACACCACAAACCGGTGGGATTGTAAGACCGTGGCCAGATCTCGCGTTAAAGCTCCCTGCTTCCTCAAAACTTACAGGATCGAGTGAACTATCAGTCTGAACGAAATTACTGAAAGACAAGAAGCTATTTCCCTCATTAATCCTACGAGATTATTCATATCTGTGGCCATACCGACACAATAGCTTGTGATCAAGTGGACCGTGTAACAATTATCTTAAATGAAAACTCTCAGAAGCGATGGATTGTTTGAAGTCAAGATTTGCATGATCTAATCAAGGTTAAAAGGCTTCTTAACGATGTTGTTAAGGACAAGTGAGGCAAATGACATAAGCGGAAAAAACCTCGTTGGGGACTCGCAGGACTCCAACCACTGCCCGATACTAAAACGGTGAGGGTAAAAGGAGGAATGAGCTTGCGGAATGGCATGTGGCATGGCTTGCGGAATGACATAATTAGGCGGAATTTAATATATGCAGAATGACTTAAAGAAATAAATTAAACTGAAAATTGCAACCTTTTTTGACGCCAATCAATTCACAAGCAGCCGCTTTTTTATTGCGGGCTCGACTACGATGACAATCAAAGCCAGAAAAGACTCCCTGATTTCTCACGGTCGATTAGCTTTTTGCACAGCCACCAAGATTTTACTTGCCCTTATTAGTAGGACTGCTGGCAGCACCGATACTACATCACGAGAGCCGGACGATAAAGAAAAGATGTTTTGGAAGGTCACGCTCCCTTCTGCTTTAATTTTTTTTCTGCAAAAGATATTTGTACGATTAACATCACTTTTTTTTAACCTTATTTGCATTTGTAACCGCGTGAGAAGTGTTTCTTTTTAAGACAGTGGGTCGCGTGATTGATCCTGACATTCGGAGATCGAACGTATCTTATGTTTTGTTTCCTTGGCTGCGTGGTGGAGTTTCAGGCAAGCGAAGCTAACAGTTGGCGGAGAAGCGCGAGCTCGAATCCTGGCAATCGAGTTTGTGTGCTTTTTCTCTTTCTTTCTTTCTTTTCTATTTCTTTTCATTTTTACTTTTAGCATTTTTCCTCCTTTACTTAAGTTTTTTCTCCTTTATGAAGGTAGTAAAGCCGGTAAGGCATCACACCAACTGTTAAAAAAAACATATTTTTTTTAATGACCTGGCTAGTTCTCGATCAAACGCACCCACTCACAAAAACAAGGGAGGTGCGAACAGACACGGAAAGGCCGAAAGGAGACAGAGAGCGGTTCGCCGCTTCACTCGATTTGTGGATTACGAATTAATGTTTGACTCGCGAGGCGTTCATTTAGTCTCGAAAATGGTCTGTTTCGTTCACCGTATTAGTAATCCCTAGAATTGTAGCTTTCAGCGAGCGTTTTTTTTCTTTTTACCCTCTAGCATTACGATAAAGAGTGACCCCTGATTTGAGTTTAGCAAAGTAGCACAGGTTACATACCCCTCAAAACCCAGACGCATTTGCGACACATTCCGTCGCACGAATTTACGAGGCTTATTTCTTTATTTCATTTGGGACTACCGAGTCTGCCATTTCCTAACAGCCTCGATCCCAGGATCCTCTCTCTTCCTTTCTATTTTACCTCGTCCGCCGTTACGATGTTTTTCTATGTAATGAGGAAAGTAAAAACTCAATAGAAGACTGTTTAAACTTGACATGTTTTCGTACTTTCAATGCGCTTCACTGGAAAAGAGATGTGAGTAAAGAACCGTTTCAGTTTATTTTGGAAACGAGTTATCGATGACTTATCAAGTATTGGTGTATCAGCTGTGTTTCAATTTTAGCCTTGCTTTAATAACAGTAATAAATGGACCGGCAAAGCGAGTGCTCCTTCAAATTGGCGCCAAAAAAGGCGTGGCAGAGATGGGCGCACGCTTTCCTGTTTAATTTATTTCTTTGCCCCATTTTCCATAAATTATATTCCGCATAATTATGTCATTCCGCGAGCCATGCCACATGCCATTCCGCAAACTCATTCCGCCTCTTACCCTCACCGATACTAAAAAGACCGAAAAAGAGCCATAATGTAAATTACACAGTAAGCTGGCTTACAGCAATGAAGCATATATCTTATTGATAAAGTACTATGGAAAATTATTTCATCATTGTTTATCTCAGTCTTTACGGGCACTTCATTTCGTAAAAACTGTAAGAGGAAGCTTTTGCTGTACTTAAATTTCGTTTTTTTGGCAAAAGAGGAATAAATTTCCTGAAATAAATATGGTGTCAAGGAAGACAAAGAGAAGTCGGCTTTCCCGCGGGGAAGATGCCGGGCCAAATGCGTTATTTCTAATCAGTAGGGGAAATCAGAGACTTCGCGCGATGCACTACAATCTAACACGCGAAATTGACGCTGAGGACTGTAATCCCGATAATTTAAAGCGAACCTAAGCAAGAAGAAAAATAATATACTAGTGTTAATTGCTGGCCGGGGACTCGACTCCACCGTATAGGACAACCTCGTTCCCAGGGCTTTACCTCTCTCATTTTCTATGGTAGAATCGTTGGAGGCGACGAAGTTGCGTGTAAGAAAAAACTATACCCGTGGTCTTGACACAAATGTCCAGTGCTGGCCACAAGATCCATACTTTCCTTTTTCATCCTTAGTTCCACACTTCTCAGAGGTGTGGAAGTGTGGAAAAGTCTGACAAAGTAAGGATATTGTCTCACTTTTCCCACAGGCACTAACCCCTTGTAATTCTTTACTTAGTTCCACACTTCTGAGAAGTGTGGAAGTGTGGAAAAGTCTGACATAGTAAGGATAATGTCACACTTTTCCCCAGTCATGAACCCTTTGTCATTCTTTACTTAGTTTTACACTTCTCAGAGGTCTGGAAGTGTGGAAAACTCTTACAAAGTAAGGATATTGTCGCACTTTTCCCCCTGTTAAGAACCCTTGTCATTCTTTACTTAGTTCTACACTTCTCAGAGGTGTGGAACTGTGGAAAAGTCTGCCACAATATCCTTACTTTGTCGGACTTTTCCACACTTCCACACCTCTGGGAAGTGTAGAACTAATTAAAGAATGACAAAGGGTTCATGACTGGGGGAAAAGTGCGACAATACCCTTACTTTGTCGGACTTTTCCACACTTCCAGACCTCTGAGAAGTGTAGAACTAAGTAAAGACTGACAAAGGGTTCATGACTAGGGGAAAGTGAGACAATATCCTTACTTTGTCGGACTTTTCCACACTTCCGCACCTCTGGGAAGTGTGGAACTAAGTAAGAAGTGAAGAAACTCTGGATTTCATGGCCAGGGCTGGACATGGCTCGGTCTTGAGTACCAACCCGAAGCCGAATGTCGACGACAATACTTAAGACCGAGGGCATAGGTTTTTCCCTTTACGGACAGACCAAGGAGGGGAAAAAATACACTAAAAAGCGTATTTCTCTTCTCGCTTAGTTTCACCTTAAAATTGGCTTGCATGATTTTGTTTATTCAAATTTGCGTAGAGAATTCTACTTAAGCCTTCAAAAATGTAGTGTGTTAACGCAGCTCGCAAATGGCAAATTAATTAATCCACCGAGGCCGATTGTCCGAGGTCTACACTCGGCAGTAATTCCTTAGATCACACGAAAGCCAAATCCAATAACTGTTTTGATATGAATTCAAAATATTTACAACTTACAAACATTCCTTGATCTATGTAAGTTCTCGTCTTCTGCTTATTCTTGCTTTATTTATCTGTTGGAAGTATTTTTTGCTATTCTTGCAATGTTTTAAGGCAGCCGTTCAGCTATTTTCTCCTCGCACCGTGTGAAATCTTCTGCCATTTTATCCGCCTGTGCCAAAACAGCTGAGCTACCGCTCCTACAGAAGTCCCTTTTGCTGTCCATATCTGTACAACTGTAGCCAATTGTAATGATATCGCCTTCCAAATTTGGTCAACGGTGGCTGGTGAAGAACAATTAGCCGAAGGAAATTTAGCCTATCAGAAACGGAGAAATCGTTTGAATGAATTACAACTATTTACTCGATGGCGAGGAAATATCATTTTCCAATGACAAGAACAATATCTCACTTGCTCGCTGCACTCACCCGTGAGATACTATCCTTACTTCTAGAACATAAAATTCATACCCCCGACCTAACGTGTGATTTTCTTTTTATTGTATCAACAATAAACACACATGGTAGAGATCAGATTGAAAAGTTGACTTTAATACTAATACAGGCCATTCTAGCTAATACAACAATACAGTATACCCGGTGCCCATAGGTGGTCGCTTGCCAAATTTCGGGTGAACTGTATGTTTATAATTATAAAGAGAACTCTTTCAAAACCTGACTAAATAAAATCATGCGCGGGATTATTTTCAACCTCTTTTAAATACGTACGAACGTGTGAAGGCCACGCATTTTTAAGCGCAATCAAAGTAAACTTGCAAATTTACCTTTCAGATTTGGTAGTTATGAAAAAACTTTCTGTAGATCTCTAGAATTTAAAGCAAGCCTCGTCAGTTGCGGTTTCTGTCCTATCTTGCATAAAATAACAATAAACTTTATTTAAGTGTCAGGATATTTAGCTTACAAACTAATTGGGGACACAAAAGACGGACTGTAATACATATATACTTTATTTTCTCTTGATATCTATTGTTTATCTCATAGTTAAATAGAGCATCGTTTATTACGGCACAGCTCTCTTGGAAAGCAGACCTATTTCTACCTATTTCTTCTCCATTCACATTATATACAAAGTGGCCATGTAATTCTTTTTGTGATATTATATTATTTCCAAACTACTTGGTGAGAGCCAACGAACACCCTATGTTTGCTTTCCTCTCCTTTATATCTCCAGTCCCTTTCTTAAAATTCTTGCTGAGCCCAATCTTGTTCATTCCTGGATCATTTTTACGAAGACTCCCACTTCAATAACCTTTGCAAAGACGGATTCCAATCGTGACGTTATACTCGTTATGGTCAATCCTAACACATAAGCAAAATACAGCATCCCAGGTTCCCGAAAATAGTGCTAGTATCGTTTCCGCGAGTGTTTTAACTCCCATAAAACACGTCATTCTATATAATAAATAACAATGATACTGGGCGCTTTCCATTCAATTTTGGTTGGTACATTAAATGGAACGGACCATTTTGGTTTGGTCCCAGCGAAATATTGGGGAGCAGCTTTGAATGGTCCACTTTGACCGGTCCGGTTATGTCGGTCGGTCGGACCGAAATGTCCCTTTCCATTTGTCAAAATTGTTGTCGTCAGTACCGCTCTTTTGTGTCTTTTGTATCCTGCTTACAAGAACAATAACCAAACATGCGTCTGTGCAACCGGAATGTACCGCGAAATGAGTACGTAGAATTTCCGAAATTTCAGAGCGGAATTTTTGTTAAATGGAAAGCGCTTATTAATAATAGTAATAATAATAATAATAATAAATATTTGTAAAATTTAAATAAATAAATAGTTAAATCATAAATAAATGAATCAGTTCCAGCATAATTCAGTCCCAATCTGAATCTTGTTGACTTAGATTATTATATTTTCTATCTGAGGACCATGGCTGCTTTTCCCCTGAGCTGAACACAATGACAGGCGCGTCCCCAGCAACGATCCCAAAAATCATAGCGGGACGCATTTCGGCTCCAATTCACTTCTCGTTTTTAAAGTGGCGAATGGAAAGTTGTTACCTGCTTGTTAAATGTATCATTATCTTTTTAATATGTATCTTTAATAAACTGGGGCAAAAGGAGAGCATTACCTATTATATGACCACTTTCCTCACTGTTTCTGTGCTGAGAAAATGTTCACGAAAATAGTCCGCCAGTTGAGCTCCAGCTAGCATTACGAAAAATGTAACGACGTAAGGTATGGTTGAGGTAACGGACGTCTGAAGGTAGAAATATTATGAAACAAATAAATAATCAGCTTTAGATGAAAGCAGATACACTTTCAAGCGTAGATATAAGTAGACAAAATATAACAGAGCAGTGTAAATTCCTTACTCATTTTTATAGCTGTCCTCCTATAAAAAGTTTGTAAAAAGAGGTATTTTATATTAAAGAGCTTTACATTAACGAGATTGAACTTAAAGTTTTTGCGCGTATTCTAAAAAAAGACACCCCAGAAATCTTCTTTTTACTTTTTTTTTACATAAATGTTAGTACGATTGTCTATGCTGAAGGAGGTTAGGCCCTCTCCCTATAGCAAAATGATAAAACCTCTTACATTTAATAATTTGTTCCCGCCACTCTCGCTAAAACCCGTTGTAGAATGACGACGGCTATCACTTTTTCCCGCCAAAATGACGCTGGCTCCCGCGCGTGCACTACTTAGTAATGAGAAAATATCGTACTTGTAATCATTGTCGTCCTCGAATCTAAAACTCTGTGTAACACCATGTAACACCGTGTAAAACCATGTAACACCAAGTAACACCGTGTAACAACATGTAACAAGGTTTAACACCATGTAACACCATGTAACAGCATGTAATACCGTGTAACACCATGTAACACCTTGTAACACTATGTAACAGAGTGTAACACCATGTTATACCGTGTAATCCCATGTTACACCGTGTAACACCATGAAACATCATTTACCACCGTGTAACCCCATGTAACACCGTGAAATATTACGTAACACCATGAAACAGCCTGTAACATTACGTAACACCATGTAGCACCATGTAACACCGTGCAACACCATGTTACACCGTTTAAGACAGTGTAACACAGTCTTACTCAATGTAAAACCATTTAACACGGTGTAACACCATGTAACACTGCGTAACACGGTATAACACTGTGCAACACCATGTAACACCGTGCAACACCATGTAACGTCATGTAACATCGTGTAACACCGTGTAACACCGATCGATCATTAGTACACTGACCTAGCGATCTACCGACCTACCGATCTACAAATCCAGCGATCTACCGATCCATCGATCTACAGAGCCACCTATCTAGCGATCCATTAGTACACTGACCTAGCTATCTACCGATTCACCGAAGTACAGATCCAGCGATATACCGATCCTCTAACCTGAGATCAGGCGTTCTTTTTTTATATATTTTTTTTGCTTCTTTGCTTCTTTGGGTCGAGGGGGAAAAATGACGCCTGATTCATTTGTTTAACAAGCCGTCAACCGCCCCCTAATTTACATAATCTAACGTCTGCTTGACCTGCCATGTTATTAGCCAATCAGCGTTTACAAGACGGGAATCAAATTTTGGCGCGAATAATGTCTCTTTTGAAATCAATTTTATGGAAAAGAAAATTTCTAATTACGTCCATGTTCAGATGGTGGTTCCTTAAAAAAAAAAATTTAAATGTGTTGTTTTTCTGATGAAATGCTGCTTGCTGGAGCTGCCGTACTTTATTTAACAGCTACAAATAATAACGGATTTACTGGCAAAAGCTCGTTGACTTCGTTCTGTGCCGAATGCAGTGAAAAAAAAATTAGGCTGAAGCACCATTTTTTACGAACTGAAAGGTGTTGTGAAAGCGAAGATCGCTCAGAATAATTCGCAGGCTTCTGAAGGAGGAATTACAATCAAACCTGGTCAACATTCCATTCATGAGTTGATTATTTAAATAAAAACTGCACCCGTTTGTCGCCTCTGTAACTTGTAGCCGGTATCAAATTGCATTCAAATGATTGGCGAATTTTTGACTGCAACTTTTTAGTATACGATGAGATGGAAAATATTTCAATGGATGAAATTTCTACTTAGGCATTCTTCAAATTCAAGAAAACTGATCCGGCAGAAAATTTCAAAACGAACTCGCGTGTGTATTCACTGCTCATTTCGCAAGCAACAATGCAGACTGAAATCAACAACAACTAACGGATGTCAGCATTTTGGCCAATCGTAACAGCGCCAATCATCCATATTGTTTCCTCTCCAATCAGAAAAAAGTCCAGATTCTGGCTTTTTTATAAAAATGTATCATGCCCTCTTCTTCTACAGATCCACCGATTTAGCGATCTACCTATACATCGATCTGGCGATCTACCGATCCACCAATCTACAGATCCACCAATCTACAGGTCCACCGATCTACCGATCCATCGATCCATCGATCTACCTCTCGAGTTAGTGCAAATAACTCCAAAAGCGGTGAAGTCGGAAAGACAAGACCCATAGTGCTTATTGGTGACTCAATGATAAAACACATTGATCCAAAAAAGCTTTCGCAAAGACATGTACATAAATTCTCATATCCCGGGAAAACCACTGCTGAAATAGCTGAAGCTGTTGACAACATCGCTGTTGCATCCGCGGATCCTTCTCACGTCATCATCCATACTGGCACCAACAATCTTCCATCGGAGTCTGCCGATTCATGTGTCGCCGATATCAAGAGCCTTGTATTGAAGGTGAAGAGCAAGTTTCCAAATTCAAGCATTGGTCTCTCGGGTATAGTCTACAGAGAAGATATCAACGTCGATGCTAAACGCATTGAAGTTAATGAGAGGGTCAAGCTCACAGCAGTAGATGATAACTTTACTTATATTGATAATTCGGTTATTGACGCCTCAGCATTAAATGGTAGTAGACTTCATCTGAATGCCAAAGGTTCGTCATTGCTGGCCGTGCAATTTATTAAGTTTTTAAGATCTGGTTCTGGCAAGTATAATCAGTCTCTTAAGGGTTTTCAGTCCTCAGCTATCCAACAACTGGTAAAGCTTCTGATGGAACTGGGAAACCTTCCCTCTCCAGCTCGCAACAGGAGACGCCCACGCTAGCTTCTCAACCGAGTGACGTATCATCAGGTATTCCTAATCAAAACGTTGATTCATTTGAAAGTACAATTCTCTCTGATTTTCTTCCTTCTGGTCGTGGTTTTAAAATTGCAGGTTTAAACATTAATAGTCTTACAAAGCATATTGATGAACTAAGAATTCTCCTTGCCGATCGCTCCATTGATATTCTCTCAATTAATGAAACTAAACTTGATGACTCTATCAATAGTTGTGAGGTCCAAATACCAGGCTATGAATTTATTCGTCGTGATAGAAACAGACAAGGAGGAGGAGTAGGTTTTTATATAAAAACCTCGATTAATTTTGGAGTTCGCTCTGATTTGAATGCACCCAGTCTTGAAAATTTATGTATAGAGATTCGGAAACCAAACTCCAGGCCATTTCTGATAGCCACTTGGTACAGACCTCCTTGCTCCTCAATTGATTTATTTTTACATTACGAATCATTTCTTGAGAAATTAGATTCCCTCGGCCTAGAATATTATCTGCTAGGTGATTTAAACTGTAACCTGGCCTCTGCACAATATGATTTAAATACTCGACGCTTATGTGAAATTTCTGATTTATTTGGGCTTCAACAGCTTATAACTGAACCTACTCGCATAACGGAATCCTCTTCAACATTAATTGATTTAATTTATACAAACTATACTGACAGGGTAGTCTGTTCCGGAGTCTCTCATATTGGTATCAGCGATCATAGCCTTATTTACGTTTATAGGAAATTATCTCTCACTTTTCCTTCAAAAGGGCACTCAACCATTTCTTATAGAAATTTCCAAAATTTTAATAGAGAGAGTTTTCGTAACGATATCGCTCAGCAAGACTGGTCCTGTAATGTTTCTGAAGATCCAAATGTTTTGTGGACTGACTGGAAAACGAAGTTTTTGGATATTGTTAATATTCATGCGCCACTCCGAACTAGACGTACTAGAACAAATAAAGCACCCTGGATCAATTCAGAATTAAAGAAAGGCATGCGTGATCGTGATGCTGCCAAAAGAAAAGCAATTACATCGAATGATCCACACGATTGGAAAAGGTACAAAAAGTTGCGCAATATAATAAACAATGACATCAAAATTTCTAAAGCATCTTATTATTCTAATGCATTTATTCAATCTAAGGGTAATCCTCGAAAAACGTGGCAAACCTTTAATGAGCTTACATCCCGTCGTGTGAATAATACAACGGTGAAAGAACTGAAATTGAATGATACCATTATCTCTAATTCTAGTGAGCTTTCTGATGCTTTTAATGACCATTTTTCAACAATTGGGCCCAGACTTGCTAATGAAATACCTCTAACTGCTGAAAATAATTCAAGTTATATCAATAATATAAAGGTAAATAACAACAATTTCAGCTTCTCCTCGACTAACTGCAGCATTGTTTTCTCACATCTAAACAAATTATGTAGATCTAAAGCAACTGGTCTTGATAATATTTCTGCTAAAATTGTACGTGAATGTGCTGATCTTATTTCAGTTTCACTATGTGATCTCTTTAATAAATCTTTAGTCTCTGGTATATTTCCTGATGATTGGAAATGTGCTAGAGTTACTCCGTTGTTCAAGGAAGGTGAGCCATCTGATCTGAATAATTATCGACCTATTTCAGTCATTTCCGTTATAGCTAAAGTGTTTGAAAGGATTGTTTATGATCAGTTGTATAACTTTTTGACCAATGAAGATATCATTTCTAATCATCAATCGGGTTTTCGCTCGTTACACTCAACTGCAACTGCCCTTCTGGAAGCTACAGATAATTGGGCCTTTAATATTGATCGTGGCAATGTTAATGCTGTGGTTTTCCTCGATTTAAAAAAGGCTTTCGACACCGTTGACCACGATATCCTTCTAGCTAAAATGAACCTTTACGGAATACAAGGTACAGCTCTTGATTGGTTTAGGTCGTATTTAACTAATCGTACACAACGATGTCTTGTTAACGGTTCTCTTTCTAGAATCTGCTCTCTTAAATGTGGGGTACCGCAAGGAACAATCCTTGGCCCCCTTTTATTTCTTATTTATATTAATGGCTTGCCAAACTGCCTTACTTCGTGCCAGCCTAGAATGTATGCCGATGACACCCACATTACTTATGCTGGCGTTGATGTGAATTCAATACAGTTAACTCTGAGTCACGATTTAGATAACCTAAACAAATGGCTTATTTCCAATAAACTTACTTTGAACACTTCTAAAACTGAATTCATGCTAATTGGCTCCAGACAAAAATTGAGTACTTTGTCGAACCCACTTGAGCTCTCGATTAATAATGTTCCGATAGAACACGTTTCCTCTGTCAAATCGCTTGGAATATTTATTGATGAAAATCTACGGTGGCAAACACACATTGATAAATTATCTAAAAAGGTCGCTTCCGGAATTGGAGCAATAAAAAGAATTAGACCTTTTGTCCCTCCACCTACCCTTCACTATATATACAACTCACTAATTCAATCTCATTTCGATTATTGCAATCTTGTCTGGGGTAATTGTGGTAAAACATTATTTGACAGGCTACAGAAGCTTCAGAACCGTGCCGCTCGCGTTTTAACCTTCTCTAGCTATGATGCTGATGCTAACCGTTTGATTAGACAACTCGATTGGAAAGACTTGAGCACTCAATTTCAAATACAGAAATCCATAATGGTATACAAGTCTTTAAATGGCCTTGTTCCTGAATATTTATCATCTAAGTTTGTTAAACGAAATGAAACGCGTTACTCCCTGAGGGACTCTGTTAACAAACTATTTGTCCCATTTCCGCGAACTAATTTCATGAAAAACAGCTTTACTTATAGCGGAACAGTTCTCTGGAACAGCCTACCCTGTCATGTGAGAGAAGCCGAATCTCTTAGTCAATTTAAAAGATTAGTTAATGTTCATTTTTAATGTTATACACGGCATTCATGAAAAACAGGTTTTAGTTAGATTAGTTGTAGTCAGGTTTTGAATTTTGTTTAGGATAGTTAGGTTATTTTTAATTTTTTAAATTCCTGATGGATTTTACCGTGTTTAAATAAAGATTGACTTGACTTGACTTGACTTGACTTGATCAAACGATCTACCAATCTACCGATCCAAAGATCTAGTGATCTACAGATCCACTGATCTAGCGCTTTACAAATCCATCGATTTCCAGAGCCACCTTTTAAGGGATCCACCAGTACACCCACCTAGCGATCTACCGATCCACCGATCTACAGATCCAGCGTTATACTGATCCACCGATCCTCCATCTAGAGATCCACCGATCCATCGATCTAGCGATCTACAGATCCAACGATGTAGCAGATCCACCGATTTAGCGATCTACCAATACATCGATCTGGCGATCTACCGATCCATCAGTCTACAGATCCACTAATCTACCGATCCACCGATCTACAGATCCACCAATCTACAGGTCCACCGATCTACCGATCCAGTGTTCCAGTGATCTACCGATCCATCGATCTAGCGATCCACCGATCCAGCGATCTACAGATCTACCGATCCATCGGTCTACAGAGCCTCAGATCTTGCAATCAACAGATCCACTGATTTAGCGATCTACCTATACATTGATCTGGCGATTTACCGATCCTTAAATCTCAAGATCCACTGATCTACCGATCCACCGATCTACAGATCCACCAATCTACAGATCCACCGATCTACCGATCCAGTGATCCAGTCATCTACCGATCCATCGATCTACAGATCAAACGATCTAGCGACCTACCGATCCACGGATCTAGTGATCTACTGATCCACTGATCTAGCGCTTTACAGATCCATCGATCTGCAGAGCCACCTTTTTAGGGATCCACCAGTAAACCAACCTAGCGATCCACCGATCTACAGATCCAGCGTTATACTGATCCACCGATCCTCCAATCTAGCGATCCACCGATCCATCGATCTACCGATCTACCGATCCAACGATCTACAGATCCACCGATTTAGCGATCTACTGATACATCGATCTAGCGATCCACCGATTCAGCGATCTACCGATCTACCGATCCATCGGTCTACAGAGCCTCAGATCTTGCAATCTATAGATCCACTGATTTAGCGATCTACCTATACATTGATCTGGCGATCTACCGATCCATAAATCTACAGATCCACCAATCTACAGATCCACTGATCTACCGATCCACCGATCTACAGATCCACCAATCTACAGATCCACCGATCTACCGATCCAGTGATCTAGTCATCTACCGATCCATCGATCTACAGATCGAACGATCAAGCGATCCACCGATCCACGGATCTAGTGATCTACTGATCCACTGATCTAGCGCTTTACCGATCCATCGATCTGCAGAGCCACCTTTTTAGGGATCCACCAGTAAACCAACCTAGCGATCCACCGATCTACAGATCCAGCGTTATACTGATCCACCGATCCTCCAATCTAGCGATCCACCGATCCATCGATCTACCGATCTACCGATCCAACGATCTACAGATCCACCGATTTAGCGATCTACTGATACATCGATCTAGCGATCCACCGATCCAGCGATCTACCGATCTACCGATCCATCGGTCTACAGAGCCTCAGATCTTGCAATCTACAGATCCACTGATTTAGCGATCTACCTATACATTGATCTGGCGATCTACCGATCCATAAATCTACAGATCCACCAATCTACAGATCCACTGATCTACCGATCCACCGATCTACAGATCCACCAATCTACAGATCCACCGGTCTACCGATCCAGTGATCCAGTCATCTACCGATCCATCGATCTACAGATCGAACGATCAAGCGATCCACCGATCCACGGATCTAGTGATCTACTGATCCACTGATCTAGCGCTTTACCGATCCATCGATCTGCAGAGCCACCTTTTTAGGGATCCACCAGTAAACCAACCTAGCGATCCACCGATCTACAGATCCAGCGTTATACTGATCCACCGATCCTCCAATCTAGCGATCCACCGATCCATCGATCTACCGATCTACCGATCCAACGATCTACAGATCCACCGATTTAGCGATCTACTGATACATCGATCTAGCGATCCACCGATCCAGCGATCTACCGATCTACCGATCCATCGGTCTACAGAGCCTCAGATCTTGCAATCTACAGATCCACTGATTTAGCGATCTACCTATACATTGATCTGGCGATCTACCGATCCATAAATCTACAGATCCACCAATCTACAGATCCACCAATCTACAGATCCACTGATCTACCGATCCACCGATCTACAGATCCACCAATCTACAGATCCACCGGTCTACCGATCCAGTGATCCAGTCATCTACCGATCCATCGATCTACAGATCGAACGATCAAGCGATCCACCGATCCACGGATCTAGTGATCTACTGATCCACTGATCTAGCGCTTTACCGATCCATCGATCTGCAGAGCCACCTTTTTAGGGATCCACCAGTACACCCACTTAGCGATCTACCGATCCGCCGATTTACAGATCCAGCGTTATACTGATCCACCGATCCACCGATCTAGCGATCCACCGATCCATCGATCTAGCAATCTACCGACCCAACGATCTACAGATCCACCGATTTAGCGATCCACCGATCCATCGATCTGGCGATCTACCGATCCATCAGTCTACAGATCCACTGATCTACCGATCCACCGATCTACAGATCCACCAATCTACAGATCCACCGATCTACCGATCCAGTGATCCAGTCATCTACCGATCCATCGATCTACGGATCGAACGATCTAGCGATCTACCAATCCACGGATCTAGTGATCTACTGATCCACTGATCTAGCGCCTTACCGATCCATCGATCTACAGAACCACCTTTTTAGGGATCCACCAGTAAACCAACCTAGCGATCCACCGATCTACAGATCCAGCGTTATACTGATCCACCGATCCTCCAATCTAGCGATCCACCGATCCATCGATCTACCGATCTACCGATCCAACGATCTACTGATACATCGATCTAGCGATCCATCGATCCAGCGATCTGCCGATACATCGATATAGCGATCCACCGATCCAGCGATCTGCCGAACTACCGATCCATCGGTCTACAGAGCCTCAGATCTTGCAATCTATAGATCCACTGATTTAGCGATCTACCTATACATTGATCTGGCGATCTACCGATCCATAAATCTCAAGATCCACTGATCTACCGATCTACCGATCCACCGAACTACAGATCCACCAATCTACAGATCCACCGATCTACCGATCCAGTGATCCAGTCATCTACCGATCCATCGATCTACAGATCGAACGCTCTACCGATCTACCGATCCACGGATCTAGTGATCTAATGATCCACTGATCTAGCGCTTTACCGATCCTTCGATCTACAGAGCCACCTTTTTAGGGATCCACCAGTACAGCCAACTAGCGATCTACTGATCTAACGATCTACAGATCCACTGATTAAGCGCTGTACCAATACATCGATGTGGCGATCTACCGATCCATCAGTTTACAGATCCACTGATCTACCGATCCACCGATCTACAGATCCACCAGTCTACAGGTCCACCGATCTACCGATCAGTGTTCCAGTGATCTACCGATCCATCGATCTACAGATCGAACGATCTAGCGATCTACCGATCCATGGATCTAGTGATCCACTGATCCACTGATCTAGCGCTTTAAAGATCCATCGATCTGCGGAGCCACCTTTTTTGGGATCCACCAGTACACCCACCTAGTGATCTACCGATCCACCGATCTACAGATCCAGCGTTATACTGATTCACCGATCCTCCGATCTAGCGATCCACCGATCCATCGATCTAGCGATCTAGCGATCTACCGATCCAACGATCTACAGATCCACCGATTTAGCATTGATCTAGCGATCCACCGATCCATCGATCTAGCGATCTACCGATCCAACGACTACAGATCCACCGATTTAGCGATCTACCGATCCATTGATCTAGCGATCCACCGATCTAGCGTCTACAGATATATCGATCTACAGATCCACCGATCTACAGATCCACCGATCCACTGTTCTACCGATTCAGCGATATAGTGATTTACGGTTTCAGCGATCTAGCGATGTACCGATCCATCGATCTAACGATCTAGCCATCCATCGATCTAGCGAACCACAGATCTAGCAATCCGTCGACCCATCGATCTAGCTATTAATCGATGTACCGATTCTCCCGATCCATCGATCTCCAGATCCATAGATCTTGCGATCAACCGATCCATTGATGTACCAATCCACCTGTCCAGCGATCTAGCGATCTACCGATCCATCGATCTAGCGATCTACCCATCTAGCGTACACCCATCCGTCGATCTACATATGCACCGCTTTACCGATCCATCGATCTACAGATCCATTGATCCACCGATCTAGCGATCTACAGATCCACCGATCCAGCGATCTACCAATCCACTGATCTACCGATTCAGCAATCTAGCGATTTACTGTTCCAGCAATCCAGCGATCTACCGATTCATCCATCTAGCGATCCACCGATCTTGCGATCGTCCGGTCGATCGGTCTACAGATCCACCGATCTACTGCTCCACCGATATAGCGAACTACCGTTCCATCGATCTACAGATTCACCGATCCACCGATCTAGCGATCCACAGGTTCACATATCTAGCGATCTACCGATCTACCGATCCCCTTATCTATTAGATCCATCCATCTAGCGATCTACCAATCCATCGATCTACAGATCCAACGATCTATGGATTCACCGATTTAGCGATCTACCGATGCATTGATCTAGCGACCTACCGATCCATCGATCTATCGATTCATCTTTGTAGCGATCCAGCGATCTACAGATCTACCGATTTAGCGATCCACCAATTTCAAGTTAAAATTTGCTTACATGATTATAATTTTTGAAATTTGCGTACAGAATTTTTTTGAAGCCTTCAAAAATGTGTTGTGTTGATGTAGCCCGCAAATGGCAAATTAATTAATCCGCCGAGGCCGATAGCCCGAGATCTACACTCGGCAGTGTTTCTTTAGATCAGACGAAAGCCTAATCCAAGAATTGTTTTATTATTCATTCAAAATATTTACAACTTAAAAACATTCATTGATCTATGTAAGTTCCCGTCTTCTGCTTATTCTTTTTTTATCTGCTAGGGGCATTTTTGCTATTCTTGCAATGTTTTTGGGCAGCCGTTTAACTATTTCATCCTCGCATCTTGTGAAATCTTCTGCCATTTTAAAGCCTGTGCCAAAACAGCTGAGCTACCGCGTTTACTGTTGTCCCTTTTACTGTCGATATCTGTACAATTTACGCCAATTGTAATGATATCGGCTTCCAAATTTGGTCAACAGTGGCTTGTTACGAAGAATAATTAGCCGAAGTAAATTTAGCCTATCAGAAACGGAGAAATCTTTTGAATGAATTACAACTATTCACTCGATGACAAGCAAATATGATTTTTATGTTCGAATGACAAGAACAAGAACAAGAACAATTTCCCACTTGCTCTCTGCACTCACTCGTGAGATACTATCCTTCCTTTTAGAACGCAAAATTCATACTCCGAGCTGACGTGCGACTTTTTTTATTCATTATCAACAATAAATACACATGGTAGAGATTGAAAAGTCGGGTTTAATTCTACTAATGGCTATTTTAACTACTACAGCAATACCGTTTACTCGGTGCCCATACATTCGGTCGATTGCCAAATTTCAGTTAAACTGGTACGTTGTTTATAAAGAGAACTCCTTTACCGCCTGACTGACTAAAAACATTGTACGCGGGATTATTTTCAATACGAACGTGTTAAGACCACACATCTTTAAGCGCGATCAAAGTAAACTTACAAATTTACCTTTCAGATTTGGTAGTTATGGAAAAACTTTCTGTAGATCTCTCGAATTTAAAGCAAGCCTCGTCAGCTGAGTTTTCTGTTCTATCTTGCCATAACAATAATAATAATAATAAATTTTATTCCCGTGTAAGGATATTTAGCTTACAAGGTAATCATAGGACACTAATGACGGGCTGCAATATATATCTACAATAATCTCTAATTCTATTGTTCATCTCATAGTTAAATAGAGCATAGTTTATTACGGCACAGCTCTCTTGGAAAGCATACCTATTTCTACCTATTTCTTCTCCATTCACATTATCTACAAAGTATCCACTTAATTTTTTTGTGATATTATATTATTTCCAAATACTTGGTGGGAGCCAAGGAACACCCTATGTTTGATTTCCTCTCCTTTACATCTCCAGCCCCTTCTGTTAAAACTCTTGCTGAGCACAACCCTGTTCATTTCTGGATCAGTTTCGCAGATACTACTTCTTCATTAACGTTTGCAAAGGCGGATTCCAATGGTGACGTCATTGCTCGTTATGACCAGCCATTTATAATACATAAGAAAAATTCGGCATCCCAGGTCCCCGAAAATAGCGGTATTATCGATTCCACAGGTGTTTTAGCTCCCCGTAAAACACTTTATTCCATATAATAAGTGATAATGATATTGGGCGTTTTCCATTTAACCGAAAATTCCGGAAATTTTGGTTGGTACGGACCATTTCGGTTTGGTCCAAGCGAAATATTAGGGACCAGCTTTGAATGGTCCACTTTGACCGGTCCGGTTATCTCGGTCGGACCGAAATGTCCCTTTACATTAGACAAAATTGTTTGTCGCCAGTACCGTTGTATTCTGCTTTCAAGAACAATAACCAACCGTGCGGTCTCTTGGGTCGGGCCTGTAGGCAACTGGAATGTACGGCGAAATGGGCACGTGGAATTTCCAAAATTTCAATGCGGAATTTTTGTTGAATGGAAAGCGTCCATTAATAATAATAATAATAATAATAATAATAATAATAATAATAATAAATATTTGCAAAATTGAAATAAATAAGTAGTTAAATAATAAATAGATGAATCAGTTCCAGCATAGTTCATTCACAATCTGAATCTTGTTGACTCAGATTATTATATTTTCTGTCTGAAGCCCACGACTGCTTTTCTCCTGAGCCAAACACAGTGTAAAATATAGCTCCCAGAAGATACATTACTCCATTGATTATGAAAACTATCTTCCACTCTAAGTCAGTCTGTTGAAAGAAAGCAAAACGAGGCAAGTTGAATTCCTTGGAGTTATTTTTAGTAACTAGGGCGATTTTTAATCCCTTCTCGAAAACAAATTGACTCTTAATGTTTGAAAATAAGCGAAAGTTCCAATTCTATTTCTAACAAGTGAAAATATATTTCTACCCTGGGTGACAGAGATTTTCATGCGCGACCCCCTAAGCCTGCCCGCCCGCATGCGATTAAAAAAAACCGGGTGTTTATAGTTGTTGCTTCATTTTTAAAGCCAATTGACTTGGTTCGTATTTATTCAAAAGGATGCTGACTATACAGCATGTTAGCTTCCAAAATCAGAGCCAGAATTGAAGCCCACACTCCCCGGTTAGTTGGACAATTTGCTCTATTTCTCTCCCACCCTCCTATCCCTTTAGGGGCCTTCTTCGCCAGAGCTCGCCAGGATCTGCGTTACAAGGTTTTAGTGCTATTTTTGTTGTTTTGTGTTTGAAAAAAATATTGTCATTTGATTATGGGGAAGAGATGCTCATTTTATTACCTGGCAGTGACGTAGGGGATGGGATGAGTAGTGAAGTGGAGAAAGGGTCGTAGTAAGGGGAAACCGTCAAACGGCACAAAATTTAACCGTCAACCGTCAAAAATCCAGATTAATATTAACCGGCAAAAAGTTTTAAGGTAATTCAAATCTCACTATTTCAGTAGATCTTTACTGGGTTCTTGCTCCTGAAGAATCTCTTAACTGAAAACACTCTTTCTAGACTTTCCAAGAACACACAAGTTAAGTTGCTTACATCAAAAAACATATATAGTATTTCAAAATTTTATAAGTGAAAGGTCAAGGCAATCTCCAAATCAACAACCTTAAGTTAACAGTTACCTAAACATTGGGGCTAAATTTCCACTTAATAACCGTCAACCGTCAAAAGCTCTAAAATTTAACCGTCAACCGTCAAAACTGGAAAAAAATTCCCATCAAAGCTACCACCCCACTGGGATCCTCTGTTTCAGGTCTTGTAGGATGCTTATTTCAGAAATGTACTAGCCTGTGTACAGACCCCCCTTACCCTCAGCAAAAATCGGAGAAGGGGCCCCTTCTTCGATTTTTACTGAGGGGAGGGGGTTCTGTACACAGGCTAAAATGTACTTACGTGGTGTTTCACAATGAATCCTGTCAGGGTGGGTGAAATAATTCCTCCCAATGTCGATGCAAGATCGCTTATTCCGAAGAGTATACTGGCAAAGGGTGGGGCAATGTCAAGATGATTTACAGCGAATCCACTGATGATCAATCCGTTCAGTCCCATCCCAATAGTGAATAAAGTCACAGCTATCTCAGGTTTGTTGGTAAAATTTGCTACAAGGAAAAAGACAGCTGGCGCAAGAAACCCTATCAAAATATTTTAAAAGGAAGGTTCAGTGTTTAGTGACAATCTACTTTTTTTCATACCACTTAATATACTTTTACTTCCTGTTATTCTTTTGGCTTTGTACAACCACCGATAGTTGCAAAGAGTTTTAAAATAACTTTTACAGTTGTTTTGGTTACTCTGTGTAAAGCATGTTATTATTAATTCTTAGTTCAACACGTGTTTCAGCTAGGTTGTTGACAAAGAATAGCAGGAGATCTCCCTCTCTTCAGATATCCAAGACCTTTTTTGCAATGACTGGGCGATTACAAAGATTTGTATGGAAAACCACTCAAACGCCGTGACTGGGTGGCAAGAGTTGTTTTTCGCACAAAAATCATTCTAATTTTCGGCGGCCGTTGCAATCGCTGCTTTTGAGATGTATGGCTGAACATTTACAGGTTACCTAATTCTAATATGCTCTCTCAGCTCGTGCTACAAAAATTGTTCAAAAGCGAACTGTTTTCGTGTTTACCAAAAGTTGATCACGTGATCAAATCACGCAAGGGGCCTTTTGGCCAATAGCTGACAGGCGCGTCCGCTGCAACGATCCCAGAAATCATAGCGGGACGCATTTAAGCTCCAATTCATTTCTCGTTTTTAAAGTGGCGAATGGAAAGTTGATGTCTACTTGTTAAATATATCATTGTCTTTTTAATATATATCTTTAATGAATTATGGCAAAACGAGAGGATTACCTATTGTATTGAACATTTTCCTCACTGTTCCTGTACTGAGATAATGTTTACGAAAGTAGTCCGCCAGTTGAGCTCCAGCTATCATTACAAAGAACGTAACGACGTAAGGTATGGTCGAAGCGACGGACGTCTAAAGGAAGAAATATTATCAAACAAATAAACAATCGATCAGCTTTAGATGAAAGTAGATACACTTTCAAGCGTAAATATAAGTAGGCAGTATAGAACAGAGCAGTGTACCTTCCTTACTCACTTTTCTACCCGTCCTCCAATAAAAACTGAGTTGGTATGAAGAGGTATTTTATATTATTATAGATTGGAAAGCTCTCTACGACATGAAGAAAATCTGTTTTCTTTTCCTGCTAGTATTCATACAAAGGATGTTGCGGGACTAGCTCAGTCGGTAGAGCTCTTGGAGATTGAGAGGTTGAGGAATCGATCCCCGGGACCGAATCGAGACTCAAGTTATTAAAAAAAAGAGAGAAATTAAGATACTGCGTTTGCTGCAAAAGGCTACACTCTTGCGTGGCTCGGATGGCCACGTAAAATGGCAGTCCTGTCTCCAGTATGGGACGTATAAACAGTGTCCTCAATTAGTTCTTCCATGCGAAATACTTGACACTCAAACAAAGTGCGTTTTTCTTATGATTTTTTATTACATATTGATTTATTTTCAGTTAACAAAGCGTATCTAATGCTCTTCAGGCATCGATTGAAACGATCCTGGTTTATGGGTTTGATCATGAGGCCCAGACACTCACTCAAACGAAAAAGACCCCATCGATTAGCCTACTTTTTAAACGTACATTAGAATGTTAGGGATGATACCAATCCGTCTTGCCTTCATATAGGTAGCAGCCCGGGGGGGATACTTTAGGAATTTCTGGGTGGGGATGTGCCGCTGGGACCTTGGAACCCTTAACCTATACCAGACAGGGGCGGATCCAGGATTTTAATAGGAGGGGGTGCACTCGTCTCTTGCTCTACGTCAACACCAATAAACCACATAGTTTTTTTTTTGTAGAATACCAGTTGAAAATCGCACGTCATCTCAGGGGGGGGGGGGTGCGCACCCCCTGCACCCTCCCCGTAGATCCGCCCCTGCCAGAGCTAGTTCAGCTGAATTTTGCTACCCTATACTAGAGTAAACTCCCCAAATCCCCTTATCCTAGAGTAGCTGTTTACCTAGTCTAGACAAAATCTTCAACCAACTGATCAGTTTCCTGAAAAATGATACCCTATTCTAGACCCAAACGCTCTGATTTATACACCCTATCCTAGAGTAAACTGCTTGAAAACCATACCCTTCACAGCGGCACATACCTATATAGCCCATATATGGCAGTACCCCCCCCCCCCCCGGGGGTAGCAGGAAGAGACCAGTTTTCCAGTTTTGTTTTTTTGTTTGGCGCGAGGTATCTGAGTCCCTTTATTCCAGCCAAAATGTTTAGTCCACGTACAGGTAATAGTATAATTTGCAGTGATATTTGGCATAAATACCACGAGTGATATTTCAAAATTGTTATGCGTAATTTCACGAGCCGATAGGCGAGTGAAATTTGAGACAATTTTGAAATATCACGAGCGGTATTTATGCAAATATCACGTACAAATCCTGCTATTATTTGTTTATACTACTACCCCCAAAAAGTTTGTAATTTTCACATGTAAGTATTTCAAATTAAGCTGAAATACCACTGCTCTGAGCCAATCAAATTGGAGAAATTTCTCAAGTAGAAGTACATCTGGAGTTCACTTTTAATATAAAAACTCTTTCTTTTCACTCAAGAACTGGCATACGCGCACATAAACAGATCTTCTAATACTTGAAATGGTTATACTGCTGAAAATGAGGAGGAGAGGCTTTTTTTTCAACGAGAAAGCATTTCCGCTATTTTGGTGTCAAGCACTGTGAAAACTCTGAAGTTCAAATTACTGTATTTCGAAATGAAACATGCTACGGGACTGGAAACTTGTACAAAGATTAATTTTTTTGTTTATCTTCAACCTAGTGTAAATAAGAATTCATAAAACCTCACTATTTTGACTTTACAATTTGATGACGTCACTGTGAAAACCATCTATAGCCGATCCCGGAACACCAATTGGGGAACCACAAAGCCACATACCTCCTTGAGATCCAAATTTAGCCGTTGACTGCTATACAGGGGTAGCTCTGATAGCATGGTATATAGTCCCCATCCATGTGTGAAATGAGCCACCACTATGGCCCAAAAGGGAAGTGAGCTGAAGATTGCCTTCCACGGAATAGAAGTATGCTGTTCATTTTCAAAAAAAGTCAACAAAACAGCAAAGAGTTTATTTAATCAAACCGAGGATTCTAATATCCGAATAAAATGGGGCTATGCCACAAGTTTGCTATCTTTCTGAAAAGGTAAAAAATTTTATATAGGCATTGAAAATTGTTTCCTGTCGTCTGTCGCTACGGATGGCGTCATGTAAGGTTTCGCAAAGTGTCATTAGTAGAACCCGACTACAATGCATCCTCGGAGATCGAGCTAAGGGCAGTCAGTCGGGTCGGGAGAAAAAGTGCGACTAAAGTTTTCAAACACGGGGGGAAAACGTTCGCCGCACCTTTTCTCCAAGCTCGACTGGCTGCCTCTGGGTCTCCGAAGAAGACTACAATGCCAACACGGCAAGTGTTAACAATATATCACAAATTAAAATCGATAACGATTCAAGACTGGAGGCCTATTCAGTGGACCAATAACTACATAATTAATCAAAATAGCACAAAAGTTTCTGTAATGCAATGGCCTTAACAATAAAAGGCTAATTTTGTCATCAGTGTCATCCGTAGCATTATGTGGTCTTTTTACGGGAGTATTGTAATCAGCATATTTCTAAACTCTAGTCTAGTCTCTCTGCCGTTGTTAATTCTATAAGTCAGTAGTACCTTTTCCTGAATGTCCGCAGCTAAGCTCATTTCAATATATTCGACTTCTTCTCGAGTAATCCAGCTTTGTTCGGAGGGTGAGTTTCTCACCAGTGCAAGCCAAATCAAGGACCAAATTACAGCGCAAGCGCCTGACAAAAAGATAAAACTAAACTGAGACCCTCATCCTCTTCTTCTGGGGTACCAATACATGTCATAGGGCGTGGTCTTTTTGACATGATTCCACGAGTTTTTGAGAAACTTAGATTGCCTGTCTCATAAGCAAGTCAACCTACATTGTACTATGTGATTCAGACATGCGCCTTTATGCGTTCCTTGCTTTCACTTATTGAAGTGCTTTGCGTTAATTCCAGGGGCGGATCTAGGGGGAGGGTGCAGGGGGTACGCACCCCCCCCCCCCGCTGAGATGACCTGCGGTTTTCTAATACAACTGGTATTCTGCAAAAAAAAACTATGTGGTTTATTGGTGTTGAAGTACAGCAAGAGACGAGTGCACCCCCTCCTAAAAAAAATCCTGGATCCGCCCCTGAATTCATTCCCGGAACGAACTCTTTCCCCGCTTGACTCACATTCCCCATGCTCCACACTGGGTTTAGGATTTACAGACAAGTTTAACTATCATTATATGTTTAACCCTTTAAGCCCTAAGCGTGATCAGCATCAAATTTCTCCTTGTAATTATATCAATGCTTTGTGAAACAGAGTGGACATGAGAATTACGGACATGATCACACAAGATGGATATGCTTGATATTTTATCAACTTCTCCCCGTTACTTCTGTAGGAAATGAATAGGGGATTAAAATGAGAATTCAAATTTTGATCTTCGGGTTTAAAGGGTTAAAGTCAGTCCGACAGGGTAATCTCCCTGTCCAGACAAACTTTTAACACCTTCAATACTGAGAACAGATTTCTGATTAACAATTCAAGCAATAAAGAAGCCAAGCAAAGGAGATGTTAAAAACACGTCGATTTAAAAAGGAACATCATTAAAATGGTTATTGGGTCCTCCTTTTAAGTTTAAGGCTACAAAATGGACACCAAAATCATACCAGCAGAGCCCTTCTTAAGCTTCCACGAATTTGGCGAACTAGAGTTAAGACTGTACATTAATCGAGTAAGATCCTCGTTGAGCATGCGCTGAATGTTGCTTAGATACAGTTTCTTTGCTGAGCATGCGCTGCTTGTTTGCTTGGTGCGCCTGCTACAGTTATAACTATCGGTTTATCGACGCGGAGAGAAAACAGGATTGACCAATCCAGAAGTTCAGGCAGAGCCTCAATCAAGAAGAAGACAAAGGGAGGCTCTGATCGCACGGTGCAAAATGAACAGTGGGTGTTGTCCCTGTACGGCGTTTACCCAGGTTTTCTCGGTCAACGTATTTCGTTGACTATCTGAGGCGAACGCGCGGACCACGTGACCCGAAACGCATTGGCCGCGCGGAATACTGAGGCCTAGTGACTCGGCAACATCAGGTACATGTCATTTAAGTTATACACAAAGGTGAAGTACAAACCAAAAACATAAAATATTGACGGCCATCCATAGTAGATCGCAAGATATCCTGAACAGAACATGGAGACAATTATTCCCACGTTTCCTCCTATAAGAGTAAAAATGGAACTGAGTTTAAAGGGCCTGTGTCACGGCAGTCCAGTTCATTTTGTTTAATTTTGCCAATTACTCGCCCTCAATCGCTATGGAACTTAAAGTAAGCAAAGAAATTACATGTAAATGACAAAATCAGAGATCCGTGACAAACAAATATGTCTAGCAGGGATCAACTTTGAAAAACTGTTAGGCTGAACAGTTTTCATAAATCCTAATTTCAATCCGTTTCAATCTTCTTCAGTTTTGCCCATCCGTGACATCTGTTGTTTCTGTTGTGTTATTTTAACCTTCCTTTAAAGTTTTAAGCGGTTATTTTTATGTTTCTGTTAATTTAACGGGCATTTTGTAATTTCCTAATTTGGCTGAATTTCATGACACAGCTCCTTTAAACTTTTGAACGTGTTTTGATATGATGAGAGATGTGATGGTGAATTTTCAGCTTGGTGAAAACATGACGAAGATGATTTTCAGTCAGTAATCACACAGGCGGCTCGGAAGAAAAAATCCGAGTGCTTCCTACAGGAGTGGAACCTATGACCACCTGTTTACTGGTCCAGATAGCTTAGCGGACAATTAGAGCACCTACCGGTCGTTTCGATACACATTTATTCATTCCACGTGCTTGGCTTAAAGAACGAAGATATTCACCCAAAATGTGTTTCTTGTTCACTCGCCTACTATACTTGAAATGAGCAAAGTCTTTGTGTAATTTCACTGCTTGAGTTATTGTATCGAAACGACCGGTTTCCATCTGGACTAGTAACTAGATGGTCAAAGGTTCCACTCCCATTGGGGGTAACTCGGATTTTTCCTTCACAGCCGCATGTGTCACTGACTGAAAAATCATTTCACGTGTTTTGAATTTTTTTTCCAAGCCAGCATTTATAACTGTTTAGGAAAACAGCAAATTTTCCATAATTTTGAAAGGAACAATTACCTGCAAAGTTTAAAGCTCCTAGTTTACTTCTCTCCAAGGGAGGTGCCCAGAGACTCCAGAAGGCGTGGCCAGCTGGATATGACGAGCTCTGAAAGCGAACATTATATATTAACAGTGTATTGGTGAGGGTAATATCTAACTATTAAATGGTGTACAGCTAAGATGACAATCTTAACTTCCAAGCACTTTGCGCTTTTATTTGACATGTGCAATTTTCTCTCGTCTGCTGTCGACCTCCTACCCGCCTCAAGTACACCTGTAACCTACCAACTAAGCTAAAACCGGGAAATATCTAAGGAGGTGTCATCCCTCACGCACAGTGACAAATAGAAATAAAAACTGAATAACAAGTCAAAGAATTCTACAAGCTTGAAGATTATTACAAAATATCTATCGCTATTGCATCAAGAAAATGACTTCACGAAGCAAATACTAGGTACTATGTTTTTATGCACGAGCCCACCAGCAGTGCTGATCTTTTTATCGTGCTAAAATAAAGTTATTATCTTATCTTATCTTACCTCAGCCAGCCCCACTGCTACCCTCAGTGCAATCAAAAGTCCCACATGTATCCGGGCAGCTACAGGAGTAAAAAGGGTCAAGGCGCCTGTGCCACCCACAGACAACCCAATCATCGTGGCGCCACCACATTTTCGCGCCAAATATCCACCTGGTATATTCATTAACATGTAGCCAACGTAGAAGGAGCTCAGTACGATACCTAGGAAATATAACAAATGAAAATTTCTTAAAGCAGGAGCCGATTCCTGTTAAAACCTATCAGGGTCTCGAGGGGTATTCGCAGGATCCGGGATTTGACCAAAATGATGACCGAACAGATACCAATTTTATAGCGCTGCTTAGAATATAGTTCTTGAGATTTAAAAGTACTCTGGACAGCCTAAAAAGTGTTTTCAATGTATTTAGAGACCAGTTGTTCGGTGCCCCTGACAGAGATATTTGTTACGCCAATTACCTTGTAGCTGGGTGCTCCATGAAAATTCAGCAGTTTCCTAGTGTAAAAGAAAAGGACCGTGAGTAAGCCCTTATTGGTAATGAAGAAAGGCTTTTGCACTGAACAATAAAGATATGAAATAGATGCCAAATCTACGAATAATTTATCAGCATACTGCTCTGTAAAAGCAGACGTTTTACCGATCAGCGCGACAAACGGAAAATACGTCTCGCAGACTAGCTTTCCGTATTTTCTGATTTAAATTGGAAGATTTCACTATTTGCAAGTTTACTTTTTCTTTGACACAGGTGAGATATAATTCAATGGGAAAGCTAATTAGGCTTTATTAATTCCTTGAAGCCCCGAATTTATGGTGTAAAGTTCTTCCAAAAAACCAAACCGAACCCAATACAGCGAGACTAGTTAATTTCATTCACCTGGTTTCTTTATCAAGCATGTAATCAGTGTGTAATATGGGGAGTTCTTGTGGATTTTATGATTTATTATCACATGGCTTTCTTATGCACTGAAGCATAAAATGGTCGTCTTTAGCAAAGCAAGCGTGAGCATCAGGGAGCTTATGTGCATGCGCTAGTTGGTAGTGAGGATGGCCTCAAGCATGGCCTGAACATAACCATACGTATGACCAGTTCCCTGACGAGGTACTCAATACGGGGTCCGCCCCGAGGTCCAACCAGTTACCCTTTTAAAACTATTTTTGACGGAAATTCAAAAGGTACCCCTTGGTACCCTTTTCACATACCTAGTTTAGAACTCTGCATCCCAATTAACTGCTGTAAATGCACTGTATTTAAAATATGAATAAATCGCAAAACCAGAAAGTTTTCTCGACTTTTTCACAGCCGTAAAATGAATCTGTTAGCCCTTTTGAGCCTCTTTACATACCTAAATGACACATTTCGCTATATACCCTTTCATCATGTACATTTCAACTAGTGAAACCCCTAACCCTTCATATTCTGGCGGAGCCTTTCTGTACAGACCTTTGCATGAATCCCCCCCCCCCCCCCGGACTAGTTTTCACAAACTAGTTAATTTTCAGATCGATTTTCCCAAGATTTTTAACTATCAAATAAGTCTTCCAATCAGGCTGCAAAAACTGGAGACTAGAAAATAGTATTTCTGGTGTTTTGATGGCATCTACTTCTTCTTTCTTGTCATTGCGCACAATAAGATACTCGGACGGAGCTTCCACTTTTGCGAGAAAAAGTACTCCAAAATAATGCTAAATTTATTTGATCTGTAAAAGCACGCTCCGAGTTATGCGCTCCTGCTTTGCTTGCGCTTGTGCTTGTCTCGCTAGTGAGGACCAGGCTTAAAATGCCGGCTATCGGGGTTTCAGCTTGGATTGACTTAAGTTTCAACCAGTTCTGATTTACGCTTAAACTTAAGGGGATGCTCTTAAGTTTTCTTTATGATAAGTTCGGGATATTTTGAGGGATATTTTATGGGGTGTAATGCTAGGTATCGCAAAGATTCAGTTATTACAGATTATAACTTCCACGTTTAAAATAGTGATCAACATAAACTTTCTTCTGTCATGAATTCCTCGTAAAACCGTTCTACCTTTATAGACCCTTACACGGCTTTCTTCCACTTTTCAAATAGACAAGTTAGGGAAAACCCGTCGACTCCGCTGGAAAGAACGCCTTTAAAGTAGTAGGAGTGCCAAGTTTGAAAGTACGTCTTAGTGAACAAAGATAAAGCTCCCCAAAGTCGCGAAATTTTACAGACGTTTGATTCTTGCCCTCCAAACGACTGTAAAGTTTGCGTAGCTATACTTCGCTTACTTAAGACGTATCACTTTCAAACTTAGTACCGTGAAATTCCGAAAATAATCCCCGGGGCTTATATTTTTCAAAGGCCCTTTTTGAGGGGCTTATTTTAAGAGAGGCTTATCTACGGAGGGAAATTTGCGTTTTAAAATCGATTGTGCTAGCTTTTTATTTGGAATAAATTTACCGTTTTTGCTTTGTTTTCCTTTGTATTTGAGGGCAATTTTCCAAGTACAAGCCTTCAGGGGCTTATATTTGGAGGGGCGATTTAACGGAGGGTTTTTTGTGTTACCGGCTTGGGGGGCTTAAATTTGGAGGGGCTTATACATGGAGGGGATTATTTTCGGAATTTTACGGAAATTTTGCTAATTTCATTAAATACGCTCTTTCCAGTGGTGCCGACGGATTTTTCCTCACTGGTCCATGTCTATGAGTTGAAAAACCGTGGAAAGGTCTACAGTGTACGCTTCCACGGCAACCCTCCTTATTGTAAAGCATGTTCAATTTAGGTTTTCAACAAAAGCTTGTTAACATTCAAGTCTCAAAAACCTTTGTCTGGATTCCCAGTTGACTACTTTTACTCTTAGTTTTTGCTAATTTTTAGCTTGTTTTCGATCGCACTACGATCAAGTTGATGCAGTTGGTGGTTTTTACTCCCAATTAAAGTTTAAATATAATAATTGATGGTATGGATTGCAGGAATATCTCCCTATTCTCAGTCTACCGTTAAAGTAAATATCTGTTTCTTTAATTCAGTTTTGCTCTCTACCATACTCTGCACTTTAAATTTGTCCTCTGAGTTTTCCGTCACGTTTTAATCAGTTTAATTTCCTCAAGCAAAAAATTTGAGTAATCATTTTCGAGGGAGAAGCTTGACACCTTCTGTAGATCGGCGACTTCTGCATGGAAATTAGTTTCAAATTAGTTTCAAATATTTAGAAGCCAAACCTTTGTAATTTTTACATTGCTCTCTCTCAAGCTTAAACGTGAAATCTAACTACAAAAATCGTTTTCACAAAGTCAAGAACTCAAAGGTTTAATGCTAATGAGTCTCTTCTAGCAGTC
>OZ038000.1:13106811-13169311 GCA_964035705.1 Porites rus | reverse complement strand
CGTCTTGCCGACTTTGAAAGTGGAAATAAAACCAGAAGGATTTCTCAACTTTTAATGGTTAATAAACCATTATTATTATTATTATTATTATTAAATAAAGCTTTCCCTCCTTCACCACCACCATGCAATGTTGTGCCGCTGTTCTAGCTACAAACACCCCTAAGTTTGAATAGAAAAGAGGGGGGACGGGTGTAAATTGTTTCGTCTCTCGAAGTAGCTCGATTTGAGAACAAAGTCTCAATAATTTGTTACTTATTATAGTGTCAACTGTCTCGGTAGAAGAGGGGTGTCTTTTGATGGTAGTCCTGTGGTTTAGAACGCAAGAAAGCATTGGCTATCTTTATTGCTGCACAACTCATCGATTGCAAGAAAGAATTGTAAACGCCTTCTGTAGTAACCTCTAAAGGTGACTGTATGGCTTCTAATCTTGGGGGATGGGGGTTACTCCCCATAATGGTCTATACAGTAATACAGAAAGGCTCTGCCCCAAAGGGGTACCTTTTTCAGGCTTCAGGTCAAAACGATAGGGTGGGAATTTCATTGGTAGAAGTATACGAAAGGATAAGTAAACCTGTCATTTCAGTCTGTAAAAAGGTCCAAATAGGCTGAAAGATGCATTTTATAGCTGTGAAAAAGTTGAGAAATCCTTCTGGTTTTGTGATTTTATTCATCACAGCAGTTAAAAGGGGTACAAAGGTCTGACCTAGGTATGTGAAATGGGTACCATCTGTCAATAGAAGGCATATATACGAAAGGGGTACCTTTTGAATGTCTGGGAAAAATGTTTCATAAAAGGGTAAGGGTTTGGACTTAAAGGCGGAGCCCCACCCCCCCCCCCCCCCGACTAGCCTTATAAAACTTTGTAGAGTTTTTTCCGGGCTTCTAATAACCCACCGCTTCAGTAGTTAAGGAGTAAGCAGGAAGGAGGAAATACCCGTGTGCTCCTACACGCTGTACAGAGAGGGGTAACAGTGCATAATTATTCAGAGCAAGAGAGGATACAACTCTATATCCTCTCTTGTTCAGAGTACGTGCAAGATTATTTAGGGTCCAGATACAGACAACACGAAAGTAAGAGTACAGTCAACTCTATAAGACACAGACACCTGGAGTCAGCCCCTGTCTTTCTGTAATCCTTTTAGGTGACTCGGGTTATAAGACGCGGTCAACAGTTTCTGAGATTGACACAGTGCCGTCCCAAATGTGTCCTCAGTTAGACTTCTCAGTACAGAACGGACTTTATTGGATTTGTAATAGATCCACTGTATAGGAGATGATTCAGGCAGAAAACCCTCAGATGTGAAGGTTTGGATCAATTTTTCCCTTCAAGAGGGAGTTACAGTGGTTATGAAATTGTGCCTGAAATCCAGTGAAAACGTAGTGAAACAACGAAAAACACCAAAACACAGTGGAGCACATCGCAGCCAGGTGAGTCTTCTTTATTCATTTTCTTGAAGAAAAGTTTGGATTTAACGTCTTTTAGCGTTCACAGATCTCCATATTTATTTTATTTCTCTTACAAAGTCTCTTTAATATTTTCAACGGTCTTCTGTATTGCGACAGCGGCTCAAAGATCACGCGTCACTTATGCAGTGCGAATTACTTTCCACCTTTTTTTCTCGTAACGTGAGCTTGGGTTATCTGTGGTAAAATTAGGTCACCTTGCCTGACTGAAAAACTTAAGCGTATGTTTTCGCTGTTTTATTTGTAGCCAGGGCTGAAGTTAAAAATGTCTCTTTCGTTACTCTTGTGATCACCTATTCAAAGTCACCATGAACATACATGAATTGAAGAAACTTTGTGCCGGGAACTCTTGTGTTCTTCTCCCCCACTTTCCCTCCGTGTTGCAATCCGATCAGCTAAGGGATCTGGTAATGAGACAGACTCAACCAATCACAAACATAAACGATCACAGACATTATTTCCAAAACATCTGTCTCTTCACAACATGGCTGAACTTGAGGATGGCCAAGCGCGGTAAAAGTGGTAAAATTTAAACCCATTTTGTTCGAGAGAATCGGTGAAAGAAGAAATAGTTTTTCAGGGAAGTGCAACATTTCCTTCCGAAAATGACAGAGTCTCAAATATTCTGCTGTTGAATCTAGAGGACAAATTTAAGGTAATCAATTGATATATTTACGGCTCAGAGATATACAAGCTAATTTAAAATTGTTCTCTGATAAAGCTTATTCCCTGCTTCTTTTTCCCTTTCTTTCTGAGAGTTTTGATTTCTTTAGAACCCCTGCTTGTGTAAGGAGGTTTGTTTGTTAGCGACAAGGTATAGCGAGTAAAAATTCATATTATTCCCCCATTCTCCATGTGCGTACTGAGATAATTTTAGATCTCCCGCAATATTTAAGCATTCAACCTCATATGATTTCGCTCATAATGGACCAGCTTATGGCTCTAAATAAATCTGTAATTAGCTTTTTTTTGAAAGGAAAAGTAAGCTTCTACCTTTTTGTACGCTAGGACAAATAGGTCGGTTTATTTCTTGTATATCTTTGAAATTCATGAATATTCGACCGAAAAGCTTCTAGCTTACATCTACGTAAACGGAAGTCAGATTTTCTTTGTAGGCTCACAACAGATTTAAAATTGTCCGTGTATGGCCTCTTTTGTTGGAATTGTTGCTATATTTGTTTACATGTTGTTACACTTCAGTCAAGGGGAATCGAGACAGGGTTTAAGGTTAATAATATGCGGAGGAAATGAATTATAACAGCTGTCGAACATGGACTGAAAATAATTAAAATGTTATATTTAAGTGTCCAATTGTTGTTTTCAATGTCCAATGTTTTGGAATACAATTCTTTTTATTTTTGTTACAGTTCCAAGTATTTGTTTGCCTGAGAGCAAAATTTTAATCACTATTTAACAAGTTTGGTAGAAATGTGGCTGAATTGCTTGTATCCAGACAGCCACTATAAGAGCTATTTTGCTACCAAGCATAATGTTAGCCTGGGAATATATCTGTCCCTTGTTTCTCCGTGTCTCTAAGGAAGTTTCAAAGAAGAGACATATTTTCCTCTGTGACAAAAATTCTATACTGATGATGAAATATCTGTCCAGAATCTGGTCAGGAATATAGTAGCTATAATTTATTTTGTTTAGCTATTGTTTATAAATAACAGAGCGAAGACAAAAGGTCACAAAGATCAAATGTAAATGCAATATATGTATTACAAAACAGTCATTAGTCGTTTCTTTAGAATAATTGAGTGGAATAAATTTTTGTAAAAATTTTGCTGCAGCTCATTAGCAGAAGCACTCAAAACTTTACTAAAGTAGACCAGGGGTCAATGTAATAAAACTTTTACATATGTAATTTACAAGTGTAGCTATTGTTCTCAGGCTCTAAAACAATGGCTACACTTGTAAATTGCACGGTTAACAGTTTTATTAAATTGACGCCAGGAGAAACATAAACTCAAACAAATTTACATTTGGAAATGAATGTCTATCATCATCAGTATGATGCGCAGACATATTTCCCCCAAAACGTCCCTAGCCACAGAGGAGAGACAGATGTATTTGCAGGCAAGCATAATGCTTATAATTGGAAAGGGGATTTTACTGTTTTTGAGAGTTAGAGACTGGACTCTTGTCTTTTTTGAGGGTTGTTGGAGGTTAGGGGCGGGGGGGGGGGAGATAAAATTTGAAGGGGCATCTCAGCTATTTATTGGGCAGGCACCAAAACAAGAGTGTGTAAGCCCTTGTTCATGCCATTATATGTCTTTTAATTTAAGTAATAGCCCTAGCCTGGTATTCGCACTTATTATAACCTACATTTAAACAAGAACTGATGCTCGACCAAATGAACTAACTCACATTAAAACATACACCGGAACTTCTCCCTGGGTCTTGTTACTGAGGATTATTTCATGTGCAATGCATCTTCTTTAATAAAAGATACATGCAGTGTGCAAATATTAAGTTTTATAATCCAAGCTGTTCTTTTTATTTTTATTGTTGTAGAATCCTCAGTCCTATTAATCTAAACAAAGATTCAGACAAGATTTCCATTGAAGTCAGTAAATTAAAGAACAATTTAAGATTTCTTGATGGAGGGTGAGGAAAACAAAGAGAAGATTCCTCTGAAAGAAAGGAAGATTAATGATGGCCAGTCATCCAATGCATTAGTAAATGGTGGTAATACAGAAGATGAATGCCAGGGTTCCTTGTTCTCAAAGCGTTACATCATATCTATTTTGGCATTACTAGGATTTTGCAATGTTTATGCTTTACGGGTCAACCTCAGCGTGGCTTTGGTGGCCATGGTAACTAATAGTACAGTTTTAAATTCAGAGGGCAAAAATGTTGAGGTTTGTAACTCCTTGTTATTTTCTGTAAGACAGTTAAAAATAATAATCAGATAGGATCCTGTGCAATCCCATCAGGATCTTGTAAGACATGCTGTTAGGATCCTGCGCAATCCTATCAGGATCTTGTAAGAGATATTGTTAGGATCCTGTGTAATGCTATCAGGGTCTTGTAAGAGATACTGTTAGGATCCTGTATGATCCTATCAGGATCTTGTGAGAGATATTGTTAGGATCCTGTGTAATCCTATCAGGATCTTTGAGAGATAATGTTAGGATCCTGTACAATACTATCAGGATTCTTTAAGAGACACTGTTAGGATCCTGTACAATCGTATCAGGATCCTGTATAATCCTATCAGGATTCTGTAAGAGACACTGTTAGGATCCTGTACAATCCTATCAGGATTCTGTAAGAGATACTGTCAGGATCCTGTGTAATCCTATCAGGATTCTGTAGGAGATACTGTTAATAGGATCCTGAGTGTAACATTTTTTCAGGATCTTGTAAGAGATATTGTTAGGATCCTGTACAATCCTATCAGGATCTTGTAAGAGATACTGTTAGGATCCTGTGTAATCCTATCAGAATCCTGTAAGAGATATTGTTAGGGTCCTAAACAATCGTATCAGGATTCTGTAAGAGATACTGTTAGGATGCTGTGCAATTGTATCAGGATTCTGTAAGAGATACTGTCAGGATCCTGTATAATCGTATCAGGATCCTGTAAGAGACACTGTTAGGATCCTGTACAATCCTATCAGGATTCTGTAAAAGATACTGTCAGGATCCTGTACAATCGTATCAGGATCCTCTAAGAGACACTGTTAGGATCCTGTACAATCCTATCAGGATTCTGTAAGAGACACTGTTAGGATCCTGTACAATCCTATCAGGATTCTGTGAGAGATACTGTCAGGATCCTGTGTAATCCTATCAGGATTCTGTAGGAGATACTGTTAATAGGATCCTCATGAGTGTACAATTTTTTCAGGATCTTGTAAGAGATATTGTTAGGATCCTGTACAATCCAATCAGGGTCTTGTAAGAGATACTGTCAGGATCCTGTGTAATCCTATCAGAATCCTGTAAGAGATATTGTTAGGGTCCTGTACAATCCTATAAGGATTCTGTAAGAGATACTGTTAGGATCCTGTGCAATTGTATCAGGATCCTGTAAGAGATACTGTTAGGATTAAACTGCCACAGAAATTTAGTGCCACACGGTTTGGGAATGGTCTGGTCAGTCAGTTCTGACAAATGGAAGGTTCCCTAAGATTTGCCTTTAAGATCTTATATATGCAATTAATTGCTAATGGGAAAATTGGGTCAATTTGTCAAGATGTTAGGTTATAATTATTAAATAATTTGATTCTGATTTGTTTGTAGAAGCCTGCAGAATTTAACTGGAGCACTGAAACTCAAGGTGAACTTAAATGTTTTGATTAATTTTGGTGGGCTGTGTTTTTTCTATGGTCTCACTCTGTAAGGCCAGTTCAAGGTTGACGCAGTTCTGCAATAGACCTTATTCATAATACCCACCATCTTTCCACAGCGTGGTAAAGACTGATCGGATAAAAGCAATGTCACATGGTTTCTTGGGGGCAAACAGGTGAAAAACTTGCCAATGCAAGAAATCACAGCCAAGTTTGTTTATTCTAGACAAGCAAAAATGAAGAACTTTTCATCTTGAAGACGAGTGCCAAATATTATGGGTGGAAGTGTTCATTGTTACTTTTTTTGAATTAGTACAATCAGGTCCACAACATTGCTTTTATCCCATCAATCCTAAAGCGTGTGAGAAGATGACTGGCATTGTGAATGAGGTTAATGATTAGCCTCATTCATTTACGTATTAATTCAGTGTCGCTTGATCCTTGATATTTTTGTAATTTTCACTTAAGATGGATTTCAAGTAAATAGCATACCTATTTAAGATGGTGCTTTGATAGCTGATGAGTCATACATCCTTAAGTTAGGAGATTAAAATGAGCCATAACCATTCAAAACATGGACCATTGTACTTCATATGGGGAAGTACGGCTGAAATTATGGGAAAGAAATTAAACTGGATAATACAAAGGACTTAAACCTTGCCATATCTCTTCATCTCTCTTTGTCACTGCAGCCATACTGGTGTGCCAAATCAATTAAAAGAGTAATTGCCTTATTGTTGGTGTATCAGGGCTGTCGCTTGAGATTCCAAGTTGCCAAGTAAATCCAACAAGTAGGCGGGGAATCAAACAGCTCTAGGGATTTCTTTTGGTTCTATTTTTCTTCTATTTTCCAATGAAAGTAGCTGGGGGCCACTTTCTTAGTAGCCCCAGGGGAAATTCCTGGCTCCTGCCTCTAAATGACAGCCCTGGTGTACCAAAGAAATCCTGTGGGGATTGAACTCTTTTTTCATGTATCAAAAAAATTATTAGTTTTGTTCCCTGAAATTTGCATACTATGAACTGCTGCTTATAATAAGCCCTGGGCTTAAAAGATTGGGGATTGAGTAGCATCCTGTCCAGGGGGGAGTAGCAATACGCCTAGGTGCTTCATGCTAATGAAACCAGGATAAGCTCCAGCCGTTTTGGCTTTTGGCTCACGTGCACCTTTACCTTTACCTTTTAAATGGTGGGGCTATATATCCGAGAGAGCTTAATTATTATTACCAGAAAGTAAAATGTGCTTCAAGACAAGCTATAGCATCGCTGTGCAAAAAACAATTCGTGTTTACTGGTTTTTTATGAAGGTTCAAAACATCATAGTGGCCTGTATGTGCCTAGTCTAAATTTCAAAATCGGTCGTTTCACCTTTTGAGGAGGAGGCCATGTTGCTGTTGGTATTTCACTATTGTTTTTGAAATTGTCTCTGTCGCTGTCGCTGTTCCAGTTTCAATTCACCTTCATGTCGTTTGTCACCATTTCATCTGTCAAATTTCGCTGTTTCAAGGCCATGTCTCTTGTTGAATTGACCCTTACAGGGCCTCATTGTAATAAGTCAAATTCCTTTTAAATATTATTATTATTATTATTATTATTATTATTATTATTATTTAACAATTAATGAATGAGGCTGAGTATCTTATGAAGAATTATGGAGATCGAGGAGGGTGTTATCTGTTGAGGCCATTCGTAGGCCGAGGCAGATAACACCCTCCAAGATCTCCATAATTCTTCATATGATATGAAAGCCGATTTCAATAATTGTTTTATTATTCATTCGAAAGAATTCCTAGTTTAAAAACATAGCTTAAACAAGCTTACCTGCATTGATGTCAAGTTTATCTTTGATAGTTTACGTTTAGGTTTGTCCAGCTCCGCAAATATTCTCCAAATAGCAGATGTCGCCCTCCGAGTTGTCTTCTTGCTGTTTTTGCTATGTTTTTAGCCATTATTTCGCCTAGTTCCAGCTGTAGTTCTTACTCTTGAAACGAGTGAGGTGTCCATGCACCATTTTAGTTTTTACAACAAAAACAACTCAATCTCGTCCCCAGGTCTTCTCGGTTAACGGTGCATTAACCTGTAGAAGGCTGCATTTTTGACGTCATTTCCTTGTTAAACACAAAATTCTTCCAAATTTGGTCATCAGTAACTGGTTATGGTGAATTATGCGTGTGCTTTTAGCCAATCAGAATTGGGGAAATATTTTGAATGAATAATGATATTAATTTACCTTTGTCTGTGTGCACAGTATGTAAATGCTTTTTTTTTCTTTTTCTTTTTTTTGGGGGGGTCTGTTCCTACTTCCCTATGTACTGTAATAAGGGTATTTACTAGCTGTCTATTGCCTACTTGTACTGTACATTAAAGTTGTTTTTTTTTCTTTAAAGTCAAATTCATTTAAAGATAATGGGATGTATTGTTTTGTTTACAGGGAGACGGGGCCATAACTGGAAGGGCTAAGTAGGGGAGCTTATAAGCAGCAGTTTAAAGTACCTACTGGCCACCTTATAATGTAGCTGCTATCAGTGTAGCAAAATAGCATAAATTTGCGATGATTCTTTGTCTTACAGGAGTTGTTTTAAGCTCCTTCTTTTACGGCTACATAATAACCCAGCTTCCAGGCGGTGTATTAGCTCTCAAGTTTGGTGGTAAAAATTTGTTTGGTCTCGGCATTCTGTCTACTGCTGTTTTGACACTTCTCACACCAGTTGCTGCACGAGCTAGTGTTGGATTGCTGGTGACATTGAGAATTCTCATTGGCTTATGTGAGGTTAGTATTCAAGGTGGCTGAGCAACTTTTTCTGGTATGTTCTGACAGTACTTCTGCACTTTCAAGTGATGGATCAATACTACTGTAGTGATGTTTTTTTCGGCTCATCTCTGGTGTAATATAATTCATTACCCACAGCCGATGTAAGACAAAGAAAACAAAATGAACCTAACCCTGACAATAGTCCATAAAATGAAGAAAACGAATAAATTATATTAAACGGGGATGACCCGTTTTTTCAACTTGTTAACCGTTTGGTTAACATTAGTTATTGTTATTTATAGTGACTCTGTAATCTGTTCAAAACACCCTTAATTTTCTCTTTCAGTACTTATACATGTAGCTCAAAGGCAAGTTCTGTGAAGTCCATTTATTATTAGCAAAATTGAAATAAGCATGTTAAGATCTAGTCTTGCACGAAGTCTAAACAAATCTGCAAGGTGGTTCAGAGCCTTTTTAAATTTTTAAGAAAGTAAGAACTGGTGATTCAGAACCTTGCATTTCAGCGGACTATGTAAAAAGCCTTGTACATCCACATGCAAACTCTGGTTTTACTTTTACATGCTTTCACAAGTAGAAATTATAAAGCATTAGAAGTGGAGAAGTAAAATAAAAGGAGTTCATTTCTCATGATTCACAAGAAGCAATTACAGTAAGAATGAGCTATAACATAGGGTCCAAACATGTCTTTACAATTATGGTCCTGTGTTCTTTTTGTTAAACAGGGTGTTGTTTTTCCTGCAAATCATGCAGTATGGACAAAGTGGGCTCCTCCTCTGGAGAGAACCAAACTCACTACAATTTCTGCATCAGGTTTGAGCACAAAATAATCTTTCTCTGCGCAAGGACATATTTTACCTTTGAAAGTAGACTAGACTTCTGGTAGAGAATAGTTCCTACTACTATTACTTTGTGGTTTTATAGCTTGTGAACAGGCACCAGGTGTACTGCAAAAGAAATGTGCATTACTGGGGTGTGAAGTGAAGGATGTGGAAGCTGATGCATCTAACTTTCCTTTCATTCCCCACCCGTTTTTTCCCTTCCCTTCTGTTTATCCATATAGCTCATTATAGAGCCTGTTTACAGGCTACATTGTTTCATCGCATGTAACGATGCTCGATAGTGAGTGCGCACGCGCGCGAGAAAAAACAGTTGGTAGCCAGGGTATTTTCACATAGAACAGTTTCTATTCATATTGAACTGATGAACTATGTTGATTATTAACTTTCATCATGATCACTGGTTTCATTATAATATACACAGAGGGCAGTGTGATAATACGATGTGAGAACTTAGGGTTGCAATAAAAGTTTTTCCTGCTTAGAGAGGAAAGATAAAAGAAGGAACCTTTTAAACCTTTTAAAACCTTTTAAAAATATCTCAACAGGAGCTCATATCGGCACCGTGATTGCCATGCCGTTGTCAGGTGTCTTAGCAGAACGTCTTGGATGGCCATCCGTCTTTTATGTATTTGGTAAGTTATAGAATACCCAAGTGTAGCCTTCGTAACAGGCATTTTTAAAATAAGTGAGAAGTCAAGAGATATGGTAATTGTAATTTGTTGTAACAAGAGACCTTTAGATTCTAGGACAGAGCGACTACGAGTAGGTGATTTGACTCGTGAAGTTTTTTTCGCGTATTCTCAAATTATAGATACCAAAAAATTAGCACTGTTATCTTAACTAAAGGACCTAAAGCCATCTCCCGGCCGCAAAATAATAAAACCTCTAACTTGTTTCTCTTTTCACGACATTCTTGCTAAAACTCGTGGTAGAATGACGACGGCAATCATGTTTTCCCGCCAAAATGACGCTGGTTCACGCGTACTGGTCTCAGAATCTAAAGGTTTCTAAAAGGACAGAGAGGGAATCTGAGGGCGTTGGCCAGGTTCTCTTGTTGTAATTGTAATTTGTTTACCCACAAAGCACGAAGGAGATCTTAACAACTCGATTAAATGTGTTTGCGTATTCCAGATCGAATGGAATTTGGAAATGTTGCTTTTTGAACTGGAGTACCCGGCGAAAACCACTCTCAAAATGGACCCCATTTTGAGAAGAAGGCATGATATAAAACTCTTCTCTTAACCCACAGGCTCTGCAGGAGTGGTGTGGGCGTTTTTCTGGTTTTTGATCGTTAGAAATTCGCCATCTGAAGATCCAAACCTCTCCGAGGAGGAAAGAAATTACATTCAAGCTGCTCTCGCAAAGGATGTCCAAAAGCAGGTATATGAGATTCTTTTGTAATCATGGTAGGTTTTGTCTTTTTATTCCACATATGTTACTCATTGAATCGACTCCAAGATTTTCACTGAAAGAAGTGCCATTTTGAGCCCTGAAGCTAAGTTCTGATAGGCTGTAGCCAGCGAGCAAGCTCCTCATTTGCGCAGGCAAAGCCAGCCGCGCGAGAACGCGTGCTGCTCGCGTGTGCGTGACTATTCATGATATACCCCAAGTGGAGAGCTTGAACGTAGGAAATACAGACTACGACCAGTCCCTGATTTTCCTTAGGGATAGTAGAGCAAACGAAATATGCAAGCTCGAGTAGACGCCAGACGCGGAGGAAGAAAAGAGATTTTTTTCTCTCCTCCCTCTGCGTGCGACCTTCCGCGTGACCGGTCACGATTTTCACGCGCGCTGGGGTAAAATGTTCAGTTCGCTCTTTCTACTATCCCTTGTGAATATGAGACAAACTCTGGCCAAACAGTCAAAGCGTAGCGTAAAACCTTGAAAACTAGTATTACCTTGAACTCCGTTCTCGAGAAGGGGTTACTAAACAAAGTTTTTACAAGGAGGCTCCGCCCTGGGGACCAACGTGCTCCCTTTCGTAAACCTTCCATTAAAAAATGGTATCCATTTCTCGTATCTGCTTTAAAAAACAACAACAACAACGATACTTGCTCCATCCTTTTTATTATGTTCTCCCTGTAACGGGAGAACGTGATAAATTAATAAGTAGGTGAAACAATTTGACTTAAAATAAACGACTGTTTAATTGTTAAGCTGTGACAATAGACGGATCGAGACGCACCAATGACATTACGAGTCTTCATAGCCAATGACATCAGCTCCCTGTATTGACCGTTATATATGATGGATAACAGAGGCCTGAATTGGTATGTTTATATCTCCTTGACTAGGAGGACCTTAAGATACCATGGAAAAACATTTTCACCTCCTTACCCGTCCTAGCGATCGTTGTTGCTCATTTTAGTGAGAACTGGGGATTCTACACGCTGCTGACAGAGTTGCCAAGTTTTTTAAAAAACAGTCTTCATTTCGACCTAAGCAAGGTATGCCCACTTCTGGTGCTTTATGCTGTCAGCACTTTGCTAATAATGTAACGATGCTGTCTCGTTAAACATGTACAAGAGCAAGCGCTTCAAGAATTATACATCATTCTTATTGCAAATTAGACGTCATCTGCTTAAAGTCAATTTTTTTTTGTTGGAAACATTAATTCTGTTTCAAACTCTTCTTCATTTCAAATTCATTGCTTCCATGGAACTAAGGTATAAACAAGTGGGACCATTATACGTTTCTGGGAAACTGCCTAGCTACCCCTCCCCTGACCCAACATTTTGCCCTAAGGGAAAAGTAAGAGTTAATGTTGGCTTATGGGAGGGTGATTCAAGAAGTGTTAGGTCCCGTCTCATGACGAAAAGTTACCCAGGGAGGAAGGGTCACCCTCCCAGCCGAGTCAAACTCAGCGAGCGTTTATATGGATAAAACGTTGACCCCTTTGTCCGAGCCACCAGCGCTCGCTAAGCTTTGATTGGTTTCAAGAGCGCTAGCGCATGCTCTGATTGTCTCGCCTTTACCAAGTTGACCCGGCGCCTCGTGATTGTAACCTGCGATCAGGCGGTCGTTCTTTTCGTGCTTCCCCGAAAAAAAAAAGATAGAGAGAACGCCTAATCGCAGGTTATCGTGATTATGACCGATGTTCGTGTAAACCGCTGAGAAATAGAGAAAAAGAGAGGAGAAGCGTGACTTTAAAAAATTTCAAATTTGCAAAATTATGGGATTCGTTGGCATCTTCTTATTGGTTCTCTCCTTTGCTTCGAGAGGTTTTCCACCCCGGTTTTCCCCTCTCCTCGAAAACCAACATTTCCAAATTCCAATTCGACCAGGAATCAGGTAGACGAAGAACCACTTTGTGGATGTGCTACCTCCAAATCATTATTATTATTATTATTTATTATTTATAAACGTTTTTAATATGATCCCGGCCCATTTTAGAAGGAACTATATGGTGTCGTCCGAGCATAACGGTGCCTATATCTCCCCACCAATTTGCACCAACTCGTGCTCTATTGTTCTCTCTAGGTGTGCCAACCTATCCCATAATTTTACAAATTTAGTTTTTGTGACGTCATCACTTCTCTCCTCTATTCCCATTACGTTTCAGGCTGGGTTTGTGTCCGCTCTTCCTTATTTGGTTATGGCAATTACAATTCAAGCATCGGGACAATTAGCCGATTGGGTACGAAGAAAACGAATTTTGTCAACAACTTCAGTGCGGAAATTGTTCAATTCCTTTGGTAAGTGTCCTGGTTGGTGAAGATTGCCCGGGGGGGAAGGGGAAAATGAGCCCAAGGAAGCCAATAAGGCTTCTGAATAGGACCACCTTTAAAAATATATTACCTAATTTATACTACTACATGAGAAATTTCTGCAATTTGATTGGCTTAGAGCGGTGGTATTTCAGCTTAATTTGAAATACCTACATGTGAAAATTACAAACCTTCTAAGGGTAGTAGTATAAACAATTAATGGCATGATTTGTACGTGATATTTGGCATAAATACCACTCGTGATATTTCAAAATTGTCTCAAATTTCACTCGCCTAACGGCTCATGAAATTACGTATAACAATTTTTAAATATCACGAGTGGTATTTATGCCAAATATCACTACAAATCATGCTATTACCTATGCTAATAAAGAAAATACTAGCATTGGCTAGACAATTTAACTAAGCACGTACAATTTCTTTACAACATAGAAAATAATCATTAAATAGGATAAAATAGACAAGGCTGAACTTGCAAGTGCAAAACCGAAAAAGAAAAAGTGGGAAAAATAATGCAAAAATATACGAGAAAAAAGAGCGAAAGAAGCAAAAAAAAAATAAACACAAGAATTAAAGACTTAGTTGAGCGAATTTGTTTAAAGATCTTACCATTTTCCCTTAGGTGATTATTTTATTACTTCTCACAACCCGGCTTTTCTCTTTATTATGTGTTGATAGTGTTGTGAGAAAACTTATATTGGTCAGTAATGGTCATTCTTGGGTCTCAGAGAATTAAAGAGTATTATGGTAGTTTTTGGAAATCCAAGGCGTCGGCCTATTCCCCATTTCAGAGACTGTAACTGAAGAATGAGTACAAGCTTTCGGTGTAACGTTTTCTGGGATCGTTTTGGGGGGACAAGCGTTAGTTATGATTGGTCGATGGTATTTATGGCAACTATTGACCAATCATAAGTAACGCTTGCCACCCAAACAATCCCAGTAACCATTGCGCGGAAAGCTTTTACCCATTCCCCTGATAGCATAAATCCTCTACTAAGCCCCCCTCTAATAAACTCCCCCCCCCCCTCTGTCTTTTTCCCCCGTTCCCCTCCCCCACACAATTCTTCACTAATAAATTTTGGACTGTATAAATTAATCAGGACTGTAAACCTTCGTGTGGACTGATCCGGGGTGGTTTATTCGCCAACTGGAAGTTCTGATTTGGTTTTGATTGTCGGCTGTATGACCTCCAACTTCTTGTACTTAGGCTTTTCCACTTTGTATTCTAGTTCTATATGGAAAACTGATACCATTGTCTTTGCTAAATTGAACAGGTCTTTTTTGGAGTGGGGATTGCTTTTCTTTTGGTTTAATGCACTCTGTTGAAAATCTGTGTTATTATTCTGTTGTTTGTAGCTTTCTTTTGCCAAGGTGCCTGCATTATTGTTGCCGGCTACACTACTAATTGGCTTGTGGCTGTTGTGTGTCTTACACTCGCCGTGGGTGGAGGAGGTTTTGCCTTTAGCGGATTCTTTGTAAATCATCTGGACATCGCTCCTCCTTTTGCTGGTATTCTGATGGGAATCTCCAATGCTGTGGCTACACTGCCAGGAATCATTAGTCCATTGTTAACTGGAGTTATCGTTCAACATCAGGTATGTGATCGTTCGTTATTCGCCGCCTTAGAAACGAGAAAGAAACTAGACCGGCTTAATTTTCGCAAAGACTTCTGGGAGGTTACTGGGACGCGCCGGTCAGCTATTAGCCAATTTTTGCCCCTGTCTCCAGAAACAGTCCCAGAAGTCTTAGCAAAAGTTAATAGGGTCCAGTTTCCCTCTCGGTTCTAAAGTGGCGTATTGCACATTGGCTCCGTAAACTCTACAATTAATCCATTTCATCAACACAAACACCATTACTAGAATTGAAGAGGCTATATCGCGGCTGTCTAGTTTTAGTCAACGTTTCCAATTATGCTCTGTTATTCGCTATAGAGCTTTACGTTAGCGAAGAAATGAATAAATGAATGAATGAATGAAAGCACTTATTTGAGTGTCAAGGTATTTAGCACGAAAGCACTAACTGGGGACACTACTTTTACTTCTCCAACTGGAGACGGGACCGCCATTTTACGTGGTGATCCGAGCCACGCGAAGGTCTAGCCGCGTGTAGTGCAAAGGGAGTACCTTCATTTCTCAATTATTGTAGTATTGGTCCGGCCTCGGGAATCGAATCCGCGACCTCCCGCTCTGCAGTCAAGCGCTCTACCGACTGAGCTAATCCTGCGATCAAATTTTTAAATCGTGAATGAATGAACGAACAAACGAACAAATGAATAGGCTTTATTTATTCACGGTAGTAATTTCAATATACAAAATTGTTTTTTAAATTAGCCGTGTGAACAGTTCTATGACCTAATACTAACTGAATATTCGCGTTATTATTATTATTATTATTATTATTATTATTATTATTATTATTATTATTATTATTATTATTATTATTATTATTATTGTTAAAACTAAAACTAGTACTACAAGTACTACAAGTACTAAAAGTAGACGGTATATTAATTATTGATTTAAAAATAATGGCAAGAAAACACCTAATGCAATTAATTATCTCAAGTATGCTTTGGTCTCTCAAGTATGCTTTGAACCGATTTAATGTCTCTAAGTCTCTGACATGATTAGGAAGTTCATTCCATGCAATTGCCCAACGATAAGCAAAAGTTCTTTTTATGAGTTTGTCTTAGGTTTGGGCAACTGCATGTCGAACGTACTAGTTGGTCAAAAATATCGAGACAAAACCACTTTAGCTAGCAAAACGCGATTCACCCGCCATTGTTTTGGCTTTCAAAGCCGGCGCTTTTCGCTACTAGCGGGCTGTAAGGCATAGCCTAGTAGCAGCTCAACCAATCAGAACGCAGCATCGATAATAGACCCTGAGTAGTTGGATTTGACTAAATTATGATATTTATTTGTATTTTCCACTTATCACGCAGTGTTGGCAGACATAGCTCTTTTAGAATATCACACAATCTTAATAGTTGATAGCCAAATGACAGCTTTGTCTCCAAAGCATGGGAGGCGTTTTCCTAGAATGTCACAGTGATCTCTCATATCAAACTTTTAAAACAGTATTTCACAATAACAAACACCTCAGAAGTCCATAATTTAAAAACCGATGTCTGTGGCAACCGCTATGCCTCTAACAGCTGGTGCCTCTAAACAAAGCTTCCATGTTTTAATACCTTTTTATGGTGATACAATCTTGGACAAAACTGTTGAGAAAATTGTCTATTTGGGGTGCATTTTTCTAAACATCATAGCTGTACCGGTTCTTCCCTCCCCCCGCACCCCCCCTTCCCCTGAAAGCAATGTTTTGTGTATTCAAAAGAAAGCCTGATCCCTAGACGGGGTTTTTTTTCCGCAAAGCTGTCGTTTTGGAAATAGTTTTGTAGCGTAGGAAAGTGGACTTGCTGGGGAAAACTTTCTCTAGTAGTTTTGTCCGGAATTGTAGGCTAGTTTTTCAAAGTAAACTTAAGTTTCTTTTTTCACAGTATGCTTCAGAATGGAGGATAGTATTTTACATCGCTGGAATGATCTACATTTTTGGAGCAATAGTCTACTGCTTCCTTTCAAGTGGTGAGAAACAGTCGTGGGCTGAAGTAGAATACTCTTCACTGCTAGATGAAACAGATGAAGATGGTCAAGAGGAGGTGATTATGGAAAGATAGTTACTGTGTTTTATTAGGGACCTTAATCAACTACGACGACAACGACAACGCAAAAAAAAAAAATGGTTTTATGAGCAGAACAACAGCTCTGCACGCCTTTTAGTATATTTCTTTGACGTCCACAGCACGACTGCGGCGTGAAACCTCCCAATGCGAAGTTTCATGGAGGACATGGACATACGACGACAAATTTTCCTTTCTCTATTTGAACATGGATAAAGCCCTTAAGAATTCAACTCCAGGAAAAGTCGCCTACATTTGACGAATTGAGCAGTTCCAAATAGACGCGATAAAGTTTGAAAGGACGCAAATTCATTTTTTTAGTGATGTTTTCACTACCGTCGTCTCGTAGTTGTTTAAGGTTCCTGTTAAAAACCGGAGGGGTACTCAAAAATTTTTTATACGGGGAGGCTCCGCCCCGAGTTCCAACCCCTTACCCTTTCAAATACCATTTTAAACAATTATTGGATGAGGTGTTTGTGATATCCGGGAAAATCAAGGTCGAGGTAAGAGTTATCAGCCGAGCTGAAGGCCGAGGCTAATAACACTTACTGAGACTTTGATTATTTAGGGTATCACAAAAACCGAATATAATAATTGTTTTATAACACATTGTTTTGAAGAAAATAACGACAAACACACCGTCGCAAGGAACGTGAATTGATATGGTTATTGGAAATCATGCACTGCGCGCGCATCCAAGAGATAAGTCGGTTATCTGCTAGCAGATAACTGACAAACCTGAAGTTTACGCTGATTTCCAAAATTAGCTGTAGGCTCTCAGCCAATGACAAGAGAGGTAGTGAGTACAATGTATAATAATTCAGTAACTGACAGAAAAGGTACCCCTTTCGTATACCTTCTATTGACAAATGTAGAGTAGAACTCTGCGTCCCATTTAACTGCTTTAAATGCACAGTTTTAAAAGTATGAATAAACCACAAAAACAGAACGTTTTCTCGACTTTTTTCGCAGCCATGAAATTCATCTGTTAGCCCTTTTGGGCCTTTTTACTGACCGAAATGACAGATCTCCTTACCCTTTCATGTACTTCAACTAGTGAAATCACTACCTGGAGCCTCCCCGTATAGGCTACTATTAAATAGGGTGTACCCCACGGGCATTAAAAGCGGTTTTCAATCGAGCTAATCTCCATCGAAAAGGAGGTTTGAATGTCGTTTACTATCTGGACAAAATACTATGCGGACCCCATTTTGACGTCTGAATATATTCACGGCAACATGGAATCTATTCGTTTTATCAGAAACTCATAGTTTCTGGTTTTATACAATACACAGAAAAGTATAAACGACGTACTTACCTCGTACCGCATTTTCAAGTCATCAAGAACTCCTTTTTGAGCCGGTTTCTACGTTACTCAGGAAATGTAATGGGCCAATCATAGCTCGAGCATTAGCGCGGGAAAATGCGAGGGAACAAGTCACGGCTGGTTGTCTCCTTATTGGGTGAGAAAAATGCGCCAAAATTTTTAGCCAATCACGGAACAAAGTGTTAGAAACCAAAGCTGTCTCAAAATTACTGACGATGCTCGACTAAAAACCGCCATAGTCGTAAAATGAGTTTTGGAAGTTCCATGAAGGAACCCAACATGGACTTGTATTTGGTTACATCAAATAATTCGCAGCCATGAAATTCATCTGTTAGCCCTTTTGGGCCTTTTTACTGACCGAAATGACAGATCTCCTTACCCTTTCATGTACTTCAACTAGTGAAATCACTACCTGGAGCCTCCCCGTATAGGCTACTATTAAATAGGGTGTACCCCACGGGCATTAAAAGCGGTTTTCAATCGAGCTAATCTCCATCGAAAAGGAGGTTTGAATGTCGTTTACTATCTGGACAAAATACTATGCGGACCCCATTTTGACGTCTGAATATATTCACGGCAACATGGAATCTATTCGTTTTATCAGAAACTCATAGTTTCTGGTTTTATACAATACACAGAAAAGTATAAACGACGTACTTACCTCGTACCGCATTTTCAAGTCATCAAGAACTCCTTTTTGAGCCGGTTTCTACGTTACTCAGGAAATGTAATGGGCCAATCATAGCTCGAGCATTAGCGCGGGAAAATGCGAGGGAACAAGTCACGGCTGGTTGTCTCCTTATTGGGTGAGAAAAATGCGCCAAAATTTTTAGCCAATCACGGAACAAAGTGTTAGAAACCAAAGCTGTCTCAAAATTACTGACGATGCTCGACTAAAAACCGCCATAGTCGTAAAATGAGTTTTGGAAGTTCCATGAAGGAACCCAACATGGACTTGTATTTGGTTACATCAAATAATTCAAAATTTAGTATTTTTATTTTTCTGTAACTTATTTTATCTTCATGCTCACTGAACAGAACAGTGGCTTTGACATGTTTTAAGTAAATATTTTGAATTAACGCACACAAGATCGTACATTGTAAGCTAAATTATGGAGGAAGGATACTTATTTAATTTTTACTTATAGGCTAAAGGTATCATTGTAAGTATTTGTATAGGTTATAGCATGATTTTTAGTGATATTTGGCATAAATACCACGAGTGATATTTCAAAAGTGTTACACGTAATTTCACGAGCCGTTAGGCGAGTGTAATTTGAGACAATTTTGAAATATCATAAGTGGTATTTATGCCGAATATCTCGTACAAATCATGCTATTATTTGTTTATACTACTACCTACAAAAGGTTTGTAATTTTCACATGTAGGTATTTCAAATTAAGCTGAAATACCACTGCTCTAAGCCAATCAAATTGCAGAAATTTCTCATGTAGTAGTATTTGAAGACTTAATTACGTGATCTGCGAAACAGTAATGAAATAAAAGATCTAGCCATTGAATAAAATGTTTCCAAACTAAGTACCCTTATAAGGGGTTTAAACTTGTCACCACCGAGTTACTACACAAAAATTATATCTATTATAATAAATCTTTGTTGTTAGTAAAAACGATTTGAAACTAAAACTTTAAATTATACATTGCTATATATTAATTTCTCGTGCCAGTGTATTCAATGAAATATTAACTAAGAAAGCGTTTTCGAAGAAGAATCTATTTATTGTTACAATGGAATAAAATATAAAATACCCCGTCTATTTTCATGTTTGGAAAAAAAGCAACTTAAATGAGGCTCTTTGTGTTAAGAGTCATTTTGTAATTTTTATTTTACTTTACGCCAAGACTAAAAAATACGTGGTGCATGACAAAATCGAACTAAAATAAAACTTTCACTGGTAAAAAGTAAGAAGAAAGTATTACCGAAACAGGTAGACCGCGAATTCAAAGATACTCGTGACAGTTGATTTTGGCGGCAGACGTTAACGACTCGGGTCATGTGGCTTTGTTTGTCAATCCAAAAAGGTGAACTCACGTGGTCACATTGTTTTCTCATTGTTAGCTTCGTTGTTCGCGCATTAGAGTGTATATAGCGCTAGAAGGCTGCAACTGAAAGAACTTTCATCGATTGACTTCATCGCGAACGAAAATTTCTCCATTTTGATTGATAGAGAACACCATTTTTCGACTTGGCCCTATCTTTGGCCTACCAAACGATCAGGAGTTCCCCTTTTTCGGTTTGACAAACAAAGCCACGTGCCCCATGTTGTTAACGTCTGGCGCCAAAATCAGCTGTAACGCGTGTCTCTGAATTCGCGGTCTACCTGTTGCGGTAGTAATATAGATAGCGGGGGCGGTGTGTCACTTTTTGTTGTCGTTCTTCACCAAATAACGTCAAATGATCCAATACAACGATTTAAGAAAAGTTATCCTGCGAACGCCGGCATACATGTACTTCCGTCAGTGCTCTCTCCTTTAGGGTGGAGAGAAGCGACGACCAGAAATGCGTCTGAGTTCGGAAGCGAAGAAGAAGGCTGAGGATTCGTTTTTTAGTTCTCATTTTCCATGATTTTTGGCTGAAAGTCCATTTCTGTGGATTCTGCAATAAGGCTTAAACGTATTCAATCTAGGCTCTCTTCAGGTGATTAGTGACGTGGTAGATTGTTTACCATTTACATGGGCAAACAGGTCGGTGCACGGTTTGGGCAAATCATGGTAAGCAAAATTTTCGGACTGGTAAATTTCGTTCCAGAATCGCACTTACCATTTGTACAAATCGGTATCTACCGACAAACGGCCGTGAAGGCCTTAAAACTGGACTCAAAGATAGTTTTCAAGAAACGGAACACGAAGTTCCTTTGCTCCAGGAAATTTTCTGCCGGAACGACGCAAAACGTCGTGTTCCGTTTACTTTTTAACCGGATTTTCCCGCAAACTTTTTGTAAATAGTAAACCACCCTTGTCTCGTCCCAGTGCTTTCCTTCGCGTCTCAGCATGACGGTTTTGTACCACGTGACTAACCGTCTGCAGAAGGCCAAATGGTAGGCGAAATAAATCTTGATAAACAATAACAATAAATTATTAACCAGGAAAAGACCAAGGAGCCATGAATAAATATGACCCTACCCTTTTGATAAGACCAACTCCCTATGGCCTACTAGTGGCCATATTATCAGGGTTTTTCTGTAATAGTTTTCATTTCATTAAATCCAGCGGGAAAAAGAACGATTTGTCTTGAACCCGTCAAGTCTGCAAATGAATTCCAAGAAAGGTGCTATGGTAGTGGTGGTGGTTTTGGCTCGGAGGTGCCCAAGCTTTAAGCTCGTAATGAGTGTATGTGCGCTCTCTGATTGGATACTCGTAATTCGGCCGTGGTCTGTCTCAACACAAATTTCGTTTGAAATCTCTACCAAAAATTGTTCCAGTAAGCGGTCTGTCATCCATTCGCGGTCACCTTTCTTCTGTGCGGTCCTCCAGTTTTTTGAAAAAATATCCAAGATTATCGGACCAAGCCTTCCCGGTTGTTAAAGGAAGGGTTTAGCGTAATTCTCAATGTCTGTATTTGCAAACAATGAAACAGATGTTCACAGCGAAAATCAGCCACTTTAAAAATCCAGCACTTATTAAAAATAAACGTATAAGACATGTCATAACACTGTCTGTAGGTGCACTTTTAACTCTATTTAATTTCTAGCCGTATGTAAACACCAGTAAAATTTTTATTAATTTTTGTAAGTGCTGAATATCATTCCATTGATGCAACAAAAAAGATGAAAATTTCAAAATTAAATTTTCTAGATATAAAAAACCAATTAATTTTTTGTTTCATTAACAGTTATTTTATTCCGCTATTTGTTGTTGACTGTAGTCAAACGCCTCATATGGTGAAAAGCTAAGACATCTCTGGTTAAAGCAATCTACCAAGACGTTAAGTAAACCCTTAATAAAGTTGTAAGAGAGACTGCTTGATGATCCTTGCAATTCCAGCTTTTTTACAAAGTTCACTATTATATTAGTAGGCTAATATATATGTCGACTTGTCTTAACCAAATGTACAAAATTGCGGTCTCGCAATCCTCATCAACTTGGTTTTTGTTGTTGTTGTTGTTATTTTAAAACCAACTGTCCCTCTTTGTCTTAATGGCGCCTATCAAAGGTCAGTTACTGACCGGCCGGACCATGGCCGGACCAGTCATTTTGAGAGTGAAAAATGCTTTTTTCCAAGAGTCTTTATTGGAACACTATCTCCTTCGTGCATGCTATTTAGGATTTCACTGATCTGGCTGGATAGTTTTGATCACAAGTGAGATTCTCATTATGACTAGAATTTCTTTATTGCAATGTTTTTTCATTAACCGTAGCTTCGGCTAAATTTATATGTAAGATTCATTCTGGATCAAATGATAATGTTATTACCCTCAAACCCCGCTTTACACACACCTGCTTAATACGGACACCCCGTTATTACGGACAGTTTGCTTTGTCCCCGGGGAAAAAAGCCCTGTCATTTTCTCTAAATTCAACCCGCTTAATACGGACACCTCGTTAATACGGCCCCCTATGGCCCCTTCAGTGTCCTTATATATTAAAAGGCTTTGACTGTATTAAATGATTTTGATTGTACCGTTTCGATCTAGTTTGTGCATTGACAGTCACTGGTGTCACTGTAAGTGGATGAACTGCTTTTTGGTAAAATGTCGACGACTTTGAACATTAGTAACGCCTCGTCAAACCAGAATAATATGCCATGTCAAATACGAGATAATCGTGCGTTAGATATCAGTGTGATCGTTTTCTTCTGTGCTATTCTGTCATGCAGCTTGATCGGAAACACTGTTATTATCATCATATTCTACCGGCGAAAAGATTTAAAGAAGACTACAAATTACTTTATTGCCAATATGGCGATTTCCGATCTCATCTTTCCGTTAACAGCAATTCCGCTCAGCAGCATCAGACTAGAAACATTGCCTGTCAGTGTTTCTGCAGGATCAATTGTTTGTAAACTGCAGGTTTTCTTCGCTGGTGTTTCATTGACTGTTTCGGCAGAGAGTCTTGTTTGGATCGCCGTGGATCGGTTCATTGCAGTGGTCTTTCCAATCAAAGTTCATCGCATCTCCACAAGGTTTCGCCGCTTTGCTGTGACGTCCACTTGGATTGTTGCTGTTTTAATTTGCTCTGTTCATTTGTACACGGTCGAAGCGATTGAGATAAATGGTAAAATAATATGCAAGGAAAGACCTCATTCGTCTTTCTACCCAACGTACGGATATGTTCAATTAGTCGTACTTAATATTGCACCGCTTTTGCTAATGACAATTTTGTACACCGCTATAGCAGTAACTCTACGTAGGCAAGATAAAGCCCTGGCTATCTCGGCAACAGTGATTAAGAACATCCAAAAGAAACGGCAGGCTTTGAAAATGAGCGTCTGTGTCATGGCTGCGTTTTATTTGCTTTTTATCCCGAACTTGATAGTCGTCTTTTTTCATGAAACACTGGTTGAAGTATCCTGTTTGTTGTATTCTTCGATAATGATATTTGCTTCAGCTACGACCTGCTTTTCTTCGATAACAAATCCAATCATTTGTTTCATATTTGTCGAAAACTACCGCCTCGGTTTAAGAGAGTTGTTCAATATCTGTCATATTAAAAAGTCAGCAAGACGTTGGAAAATGGGAACAGGTGATCGAGGGAAAGTATCCCTTCAAAGCATAAGAGTGAGATGCTGAGACAGAAGAGAAAATCTTTCAAAACAAGTGCACATTGCAGTAAGGGGAAGACAAAACGAAAGAGAGTCAATCCTTTTCAGTACAGTTAAGACCAATTAAGTTTTTTTTCTGGTAGTTGTCATGCAATTCATTTTCAAATAATCATTTTGTCAGGTCTTTAGGGCCATTTCTTCCAGTATTTAATCAAGAAAATTGCGCTGATTTAGGCGGGCAAACGAAGGGAACGAGAATCTTCTCTGACAGTTGGTTTTAATTCTTGAAAGATCTTATAAACTCATTCAGACCTAAAGAGGGCGATTTTTGTCTGTAAATCGTAGTTAAAAGTGATGTAGAAATAGCCGTCATCATTCTACTACGTGTTTTAGCGCGAATGTCGTAGTGGTGGAAACGAGTTATCAAATGCAGGAAGTTTCAACATTTTGTTATCGGGAGAGGGCTTAACCTCCTTCAGTATAAATAAAAGTACTGACTTTTTGGCAAAAAAAAAACTGAGTAAAATGAAGCTTTCCGAGGTTGTCTTTTTCTTGGAACACGCGCGAAAACGTAAGTTAAATGTCGTATTCGTACTCGTTTTCGTCCTCAAAACTAGAGCTCTCTATATATTTAAAATAAAGTGTACACCAAATTACTCGGGGTAGTCCCCTCAGGGAGCTTATAAAATATCCCTGCCATTAATAGGAGCCTTGAGGTTACTAAATAAGTAATAACATATGCAGTAATGAAAAACAATAGATAACAAAATGTACATTTACAATAATTATTAATAACCGAACTTCCAAGGTAATAAACAATCTCTCCGTTATGTACTTTTACAAAAATTATTAAGAACTGTACTTTCATGATAATAAAAAATTCTCCTGGCCACGTCTCTCCTTGTTTCTGTTCTTATTGTTGGCGCATGCAAACGATAACTTTATTTTAATTCTTTCGTGTTTTCCCTATGATGTTTAATCAAATTCAGATCTTGACTCAATAATGAGGCATTGTCCTTCCAGATCCTTTGTAAGTCAATCTTGTGTCCACTTGGAAAAACTCTACTTTGTTCACCTGTGGTGATAGTGTTAGCATGTAGTCCCGCGTTTAATTATCTATTACACAATAGTCTCTTAAACTGAAAGGCTTTTATCGCGGCGTTGACTCTTGACATAATACGGAGAAAGTGTGGAGTCAGGGCTGGTGTGTCACTTGAACAAAGTTTTCTATATTCTACCACAAACGTACTCTTTTTTTTTTTGCATGCTTTCTGCAACGAATTCATCGGGAACTTCCAATATCTCGTCACAAGAGACAGAATGTAACATTTTTGAGCTGTCTTTTCCAGTAGAAGTCGTCAAAATTCTGATCGTCTCCATTTTATCATTGTCCAGCTTGATTGGAAACACCTTTATTATCCTCATGGTTTATAAGCGAAAAGAATTGCGGAAGAATACAAATTTCTTCATTGTCAATATGGCGGTTTCCGACCTATTCTATCCACTAACGGGTATAACAGCGACTTTATCATCCACTTCGTTAGTCCGGTCGTCACGATTGGTTATAGCAAGCACTACAGAGCTGATCTCTTGCCACCTCGTTTCTTTTTTTCAGGGTGTTTCGTTAACTGTTTCTATAGAAAGCTTTGTCTGCATTTCTATAGATCGGTTTGTAGCGGTTGTGTTTCCGTTGAAAGCCCATCTCATCACAGCAAGAGTTCGCACCGCTGCCATAACTTTCACCTGGTTCATCGCGCTGTTTCTAAACTCTGTTGAATTTTATATGCCTGTTTGCGCCTATAAAAATACTTCCACTTTTTATGTAAACTTTGGAAGAGGACGCACCACTTTTCTTTTCATCGTACCTTTGATTATCATAGCGATTTCTTATTGTGCTATAGCAATAACTTTGCGAAAACAAGACAGAGCTCTTCAGTGCGGACATCAAAGCAATCAAAGAAAACGCCAAGCTATAAAAATGAGCTTTTGTGTGATGCTGTCTTTTTACTTTCTCATTCTTCCTTTGACAATAGTGGCCAACTTATTACCTGATCAAAAAGTTTTCAAATCTTGTTCTGTGCGCCAAAACATCTCGTTACTTGTTCAGTTGGCGCTTTACACGTCTTCAACTGTCAATCCGATCATTTGCATTGCATTTGTTCAAAGCTTTCGTCGAGGCCTAACCGAGATCCTTCCATGCTATTACAGCAAAAATCTGAAAGTGGAAGAGAGAAGAAAGAGCAACCAACAGGAGATAAGACTTGAACGGTTTTGAATTATTCGTGCATTCGATAGGAGAGAAACTTTAGTGATAAAAAAAAATTACAAAAATAATGAACAATAATGACGTTCAGCCTTAGTTTAATCAACAGAAGTTTAGCCTTAGTGTTCATCTCTCTGGAAGCTATGTATAGTAAATATAACCTATGTAAAATACAATGTGCATGTAAACGGAACCCCATAGAGAGAAGTAAGTCCAGAAACACATTCATTTATTTTAAAACTGAACACCATTCGCCATTTTTACATTTTCCATAATAGCCACAGTGTTTTTCCTCCAACATTTTGCGAGCGCATTGTTTTCAATTTCTTTCGTGGGAATCACAGTCGTCTCTGAAAGACTTCTGACTTAAATGTCTTTAATATATTAAGTGTCGTAAATATCCACAGTATGGAAGTTTTTTTTATTAGATTGCCTTTAGCACTAACCTTGGGCAAACTGGCTTATCATAAAAGTTCTTTTCCGTTTTTTTTTCCTCTCCATGTCGTGATTTTGGTGTACGATTTATTTGTCCTTTTATATGGTTTTGTTTGTTATTGTATGTAAAACGAAATATAGAGCAAATGTGACAGTAAATCAGGATAAGTGAACTAACTCTGTGTATGAAGCCTAAAAAGAAAATTGATGGAAAAGATCAGCTTCACCTTTCTCTAGATTAAGCCTTCACAAAACATTGTCTTTTTTGTTTTGTTTTTTCTTTTTAACTCCCATACAAACTCTGTATTTTTACATTCTCGTGAGCGGCTAGCTCCAATTACGGAAACTTTTTTGCGTCCCGTAATTTGATATTAAACACCTTTGTCTATTTCTGAATTCTAAATATTTTAATGTTAAAAGGCATAGAAAATGAAATACTAAAGTTTAATAAATAAATAATGTACAAACTCTCCGTTGTGTACTATAACAAAAATTATTAAAAACTGTACTTTCATGAGAATAAAAAAATTCTCCTGGTTACTTCTGTCCTTACTTCTGTTGTTATTGTTGGCAGATGCAAACGATAGCCTTGTTTTTATTCTTCTGTGTTTTCCCTGTGATGTTTAATCAAATAATTCAGATCTTGACTTAATAATGAGGCATTGTCCTTCCAGATCCTTTGTAAGTCAATCTTGTGTCCACTTGGAAACATTCTACTTTGTTCACCTGTAGTGATATTTATTATAGTGTTAGTATATAGTCCCGTGTTTAATTATCTATTACACAACAGTCTCGGAAAATGACAGGCTTTTATCGCGACATTAACTCTTGACATAATACGGAGAAAGTGTGGAGTCAGCGCTGGTGTGTCACTTGAACAAAGGTTTCTATTCTACGTAATTTTTTCTGTGAACTAACCAAAAACGTACTTTTTTGCTGCAAAATTAGCAGGCAAGGGCATGTTTTCTGCAACGAATTCATCGGGACGTTCCAACTTCGATTCCAAATCCACCAACATCTCGTCACAAGAGACAGAATGTAACATTTTTGGCCTGTCTTTTTTAAATGTCTTAATATCTACAGCATTGAAGTTTTTTATTAGATTGCCTTTAGCACTAACCTTGGGCAAATAAAAGGTTCTTTTCCGTTTTTTTTCCTCTGCATGTCGTGAGTTTGGTGTATGATTTATTTGTCCTTTTATATGGTTTTGTTTGTTATTGTATGTAAAACGAATTATAGAGCAAATGTGACAGTAAATCAGGATAGGTGAACTAACTCTACGTACGAAGCCTAAAAAGAAAATTGATGTAAGAGATTAGCTTAACGTTCTTCTAGATAAAGTTATTTTTTGATAATAACAATAATTTAAAAATTTAAATAAAGGCGTGATGATCAATTATTTTTGCCGACAGAACTAAAACTCGGGCGTGTTTATAATAAATATGTATATCCACTTATTCAACATCAATCTCTATCGTAATATATTTGGTTTTGAATTATTCATGAATGTTTTAGATTTATACTACAAAGAAAAAATATCTCACCAGTTCCAGTTCAAAGCATAAAGTTTTGCCGATTATCTGTTGTTGTCGATGTGAAATCGCCATTCAAGTGGTCTAGATCTCGGTGTGGCAAACTGAAAGAAATTGACCAAAAATGTTTGTATTCACTTTTTCTTTATCGCCATGTTGATCGGGCGTCCAGCATTGTTCGCCTGTCTACCTCAGTCGGCAAATGGAACCGCACTAAGGACGCACTCAAGAAAATGCCCCAGACGTTTGATCTCGGTGACGCGACCTGACTACGTGCGCAGTTGGGGTGCGCATAAACTATTGGCGGGGAGGAGCCAGTTGCATTACAACTCACTGCAATTCTTAGGCGACGAGACACTGCCGATGATTATGAACTAGAAGTAAAAACAATTGGTGTAAAATGTAAATATAAATTTCATCAAGTTTAGAGAAACGCTGCGTTTAGTGGCTACAAAAGTGTCTGCGAAAGTCAGTCTACATCATTTGCCTATTCTGCACTTCGGCTTCAGTTCCCATCTCGCTTCAGTATTAATTTAGTCGGTTGCCTGGATTCACCTGAAATCAGTCTCCATGTTCCAAATGCTCCTGCTGTCGATTTAGTTTCCGACATCTTCTTCACTCAGTTCACTCTCCTTTCTGCTAGAGACGTGCATTGCATCGGTGGTTCTTGTTTTCGTATATTATGTCGACCAGCAACTTGAGCAACTTCTCATCAAGCGAAAAGGATTTGGATTGTGGAGCATTATATGAGCCATATGTGTTCAAAATAAGTTTGATAGTTGTCTACTGTATGGTCTTGTTGGTTGGCTTGATTGGAAACGCCCTTATAATCACTTTGGTGTACAAGCGGAAAGACTTAAGAAAGACGATAAATCAGCTTATCGCGAACATGGCATTTTCTGACTTTGTCTTTCAGTTGACATCCATTCCAGTTGAGTTGGCAAAAGCAGCGTATGGTCAATGGCCGATTGCTGAACCGGCCGGATCAATCGTCTGCAAGATCCAGAGTTTTGTTGTTTATGTCTCGGTCTATGTTTCTGTACAAAGCCTAACTTGGATTGCATTAGACCGGTTTATAGCGGTAGTCTTTCCAATGAAAGTCCATCTGATTTCCTCTAGATTTCGCGTTTTGGCCATTGCTTCCACATGGATCGTTGCCGTTTTGTGCGGCTCCGCATCTTCTTTTGATTCTAAAGTTGTGCACAAAAATGGTGCACTTGAATGTACAGAGAAAACAACTGCAATTTTTCAATATGCTGGAGCCGCCGGTTCCTTTGCTTCGTTGATTTCCATAACAATTTTATACGGTACTATAGCGGTAACTCTACGAAGGAAGAATAAAGCGCTTCCGACTTCAGTTGTGAATGGAAACGTTCAGAGAAAACGGCAAGCCATGAAAATGTCTATTTGCGTCGTGGCAGCCTTTTATTTATGTTTTATCCCTGTCATTATTATTGTCTTGTTGTCAGGAAAAGTACTGGAAAGATCATGTTTGTTACTGAGAGTACTATGGCCATTTACCGGCCTGACGATCAACCTATCAAGCTCAGCAAATCTAATAATCTGTTTCATCTTTGTCGAAAACTACCGGCGTGGCCTGAGAGAATTTTGTGGTTCGTTTCTTATGAAATGCTCGAAGAGAAGACAAAACATTGACTATGTTCCAAAAGGAATAACTCTTCAGAGTATAAGGGTCCTACAAAACTCTAATAGTAATTAATTTAACACTTATTTTATTTTCTGAATAAAAGGTTTTTTCCGAAGCTCCTCAGTTTTGATTAGCCTGTTGCATAAAGGCTCCAAGAAAGTAGTGTGCAGAGATCGTGAAAACTGTACGGTCGTGTACGTTGCCAACGCCTTGTTCCCTAATGACTTAAGTGTCGTTTCGCTTACGTATTAGGTACGTATTAGTAACTGCCTTCGCCAGATCAGTAGCGGATAGAACGAAGCATATACATGCGTATCGCACTTTTTCTTATCATTCCTAAGAGAACGAGCTATATACATGCGCAGCGCTCGTTTGGCCTCTTAAGTGAAGCGACATAAGACCTTGGCGAAACGACCGGTCAGCAAAACTGACATGAAAAAAGCCAAATCAATGGCGCCCTATTTTCCCTTGACCTTGCCTTAGCGACGTCACTACGATCTGAGAGCCTGGCTTAGGCTACTTGATACGTCTATTAATAAAGTATTTATAAAGTATTGTTCATAGAAATGTACTGTAGTGTGCTTGATGGCAGTTATCTGACTTAACGTTGTTAAGATTATTTAAATGCTATGGCCCCGAACTGTTACAAAGCATTCCTAACTTTTAAGTTAGGAATGTTTCGTAAATTCGGCACCATAGATCTCAACTATTGTTTCTTTCACTCTCAGGAGTGGGAAAAGTCAAAATCCGACTAAAATATCAAAGATGCTGAAAAACAAATTGTACCCTGACATAAAATTAACGGCCAAAAAGGGGTCTCATTGGATAGCTAACTATAGGATTTCGTCCACAGACTCAAAGTTAGAGGCACCTTACAAAGATTCCATCAATCACTCTGAGACTAAAAGGGTTGAAAACAACAAGCGATTGTAAAGGAACAATAAATAAGATGCGTCTTATCGTTGCAACTCTTAAATCCGGCCTCTAGTTTTTAATTAAAGTCAGATGCTCACACTTTTATACAACGATCTTTTTCCCGTAAAACGTTACGCCCTGCCAGCCCAGCGACCCTATTGAAATGAAATCATTGTTAATAAGTACAAGTGCACTCGTTTGCAAAAATGACGATGACAAAATAGATAAAATTTAGTTTAGTTTCTGTAATAGGCTAGCTAGACTTTCTCGCCTTTGTTTTGCGTACTGGTTTTAATGATTTCCGTGCCATTAATTTTTCAATTTACAGTTTGTTTTTGTTTTTTTTCCACGGGGTGAAGTATACGATCCAGTGTGACAGTACAGCATACAACAGGCCTCACATGATGAACTTAATTTTTAATCACAAGCAGGAGTATTTGTCAGGTCTTTGAATTTATAAATGTTTGAAACGCGAACCGCATTTCAGACAGGCTCGATTTCCGCCGTCTCCCGGGTCCAGTCTTTGATCCTAATCGTGCCTACATTTCAGACTGCAAGTTTATTGAACACTATAAAAATGAAATATTAAAATTAAACATGAAATTATTTTTTATTATTATTTAAAGAGTTCTTTTCAAATATGTTTACACTTCATTGCTGGTCATCAAGTTTTTATAAGAGGCACAACCTGTGAGTCGATTGAAAGGCACAGTAAATTAGATATAAAAGTTAATATTAAACTCCTTTGTCTAATTCTAAATTATAAATATTTTAATGTTGAAAGGCAAAGAAAATGAAATAGTAAAGTTTTATATTTAATTCCATTGCCTGGTCTATTTCTAAATTACATATATTTTTAACATGGTGTCTAACGCAAATATAGTTTTTATTATTTATGGTTCCCATATTTAATAGTTCGATTGTCTCAAAAATCTTGAAAAGATCTCTATTGAAACTTCTGCTAAAACAGGTGGAATAGTTATTTGTTTTCCAGATCCCTTTGACTCTGAGCCTAGTGAGACAACACAATTCGAGATTAATAAAAATCGATTAACGTTCGAAATCAAAAACGAAAAGTTAAGAAAATCCATTACCGTCACGACAAGTAATTCAAGTATTTAGTTCGTTGCCTGGATTCATTTGAAATCATCCGTCTCGATGTTTTAATTCCTTCCGCTGTCTATTTAGTTTGCGGCATCTTCTTGGATGAGTTCACTCTCCTTTCTGCTTGAGACGTACATTAAATCGGTGTTTCTTTTTTTCTGATATGATGTCGACCAGCACCTTGAGCAACGTCTCATCAAGCGAAAAGGATTTGGATTGTCGAGCATTATATGAGCCATATGTGTTTAAAATAAGTTTGATAGTTGTCTACTCTATGGTCTTGTTGGTTGGCTTGACTGGAAACGCCCTTGTAATCACCTTGGTGTACAAGCGGAAAGACTTAAGAAAGACTATAAATCAGCTTATCGCGAACATGGCATTTTCTGACTTTGTCTTTCAGTTAACATTCATTCCAGTTGAGTTGGCAAAAGCAGCGTATGGTCAATGGCCGATCGCTGAACCGGCCGGATCAATCGTCTGCAAGATCCAGACTTTTGTTGTTTATGCCTCTGTTTGTGTTTCTATACAAAGCCTAACTTTGATTGCTTTAGACCGGTTTATAGCGGTAGTCTTTCCAATGAAAGTCCATCTGATTTCCTCCAGATTTCGCGTTTTGGCCATTGCTTCCACGTGGATCGTTGCCGTGTTCTGCGGGTCCGCATCTTCTATTGATTCTAAAGTCGTGCACAAAAATGGCGCACTTGACTGCACAGAGAAAACAACTCCAATTTCTCAATATGTCGGAGCCGCCTGCTCCTTTGCTTCGTTGATTTCCATAACAATTTTATACTGTACTATAGCGGTAACTCTACGAAGGAAAAATAAAGCTCTCCCCACTTCCGCTGTGAATGGAAACGTTAAGAGAAAACGGCAAGCCATGAAAATGTCCATTTGCGTCGTGGCAGCCTTTTATTTATGTTTTGTCCCTCTCATCATTATTGTCTTGTTGTCAGAAAGAGTACTGGAAATTTCATGTTTGCTACTCAGAGTACTAAGGTCATTTCCTGGCCTGATGATCAACCTTTCAAGCACGGCAAATCCAATAATCTGTGTCGTCTTTGTCGAAAACTACCGGCGTGGCCTGAGAGAATTTTGTGGTTCGTTTCTTATTAAATGCTCGAGGAGAAGACAAAACATTGACTATGGTGCAAAAGGAATAACTCTTCAGAGTATGAGGGTCCTACAAAACCCTAATAGTGATTAATTTAACATTTATTTTATTTTCTAACTAAAAACCGTTTTTCTTAGCTCCTGGTTGGTTACCCTGTGGCAGGCTCCAAGAAAATAATGTGCAGAGATTGTAATAACTTCACGGTCGTTTACGTCGCCAACGCCCTCTTTGCTAACGACTCAAAAGTCGTTTCGCGTACGTGTTGGGTCAGTTCTCAAACTGCTTTCTTCTAATCAGTGGCTAAATGAACGAGGTAAATACATGCATGTCGCACTTCTTCTTATCGTGGCTGAGAGATCGAGGTACATGCGCAGCGCTCGTTTCGGGTCTTAAGCGGCGCGATATAAGACGTCAGCGAACGGAACGGTAGCGAAACGATTCGTAGGCGAAACGACTGATGAAAAAATGATATGAAAACGTTAGATCGCGGGCGTCCTACTTTCCCTTGACCTTGTCTTCGCGACGTCCTTACGATCTAAGAGCCTGGCTTGGGCTACTTGATACGTCTATTAATAAACTGTTGTTCATATTAATGTACTGTATTGAACTCTTCTGAACTCGATGGCAGTTATTACCTTTTTTCTGACTTAACCTTGTTGGCCCCGAATTTACGAAGCATTCCTAACTTTTAAGTTTATCGGCATCATAGATCTCAACTAAACTATTGTTTCTTTCACTCCTAGGAGTGGGAGACGTTGAAATACGCCTAAAATATCAAAGAGGCTGCTGGTCAACATCAAGTTTTCATTAGAAAATTAGATATAAAAATTTAATATTAAACTCCTTTGTCTAATTCTAAATTCTAAATATTTTAATGTTAAAAGGCAAAGAAAATTAAATACTAAAGTTTTATATTTAATTCCATTGCCTGGTCTATTTCTAAATTACATATATTTTTTACATGCGGTCTAACGCAAACATATTTTTTACTATTTATGGTTCCCATATTCAATAGTTCGATTATCTGAAAAATCTTGACAAGATCTCTATTGAAACTTCTGTTAAAACAGGTGGAATAGTTATTTGTTTTCCACATCCCTTTGACTCTGAGCCTAGTAAGACACCACAATTCGAGATTAATAAAAATCGATTACGGTTCCAACTCAAAAACGAAAAGTTAAGAAAATCCATTACCATCACGACAAGTAATTCAAGTATTTAGTTGGTTGCCTAGATTCATTTCAAATCATCAGTCTCGATGTTTCAATTCCTTCCGCTGTCAATTTCGTCAGTTGCGGCAGCTTCTTGGGTCAGTCCACTCTCCTTTCTGCTTAAGACGTGCGTTCAATAGGTGTTTTTTTTTTTCTTATATTATGTCGACCACCAACTTGAGTAACGTCTCATCAAGCGACAAGGATCTGGATTGTGGACCATTATATGAGCCATATGTGTTCAAAGTAAGTTTGATAGTTGTCTACTCTATGGTCTTGTTGGTTGGCTTGACTGGAAACGCCCTTATAATCACCTTGGTGTACAAGCGGAAAGACTTAAGAAAGACTATAAATCAGCTTATCGCCAACATGGCATTATCTGACTTTGTTTTTCAGTTAACATTCATTCCAGTTGAGTTGGCAAAAGCAGCGTATGGTCAATGGCCGATTGCTGAACCGGCCGGATCAATCGTCTGCATGATCCAGAGTTTTGTTATTTATGCCTCTGTCTATGTTTCTGTACAAAGCCTAACTTGGATCGCATTAGACCGGTTTATAGCGGTAGTCTTTCCAATGAAAGTCCATCTGATTTCCTCCAGATTTCACGTTTTGGCCATTGCTTCCACGTGGATCGTTGCCCTTTTGTGCTGCTCTGCCTCCTCTATTGATTCTAAAGTCGTGCACAAAAATGGTGCACTTGACTGCACAGAGGAAACAAATTCTCAATATGCTGGAGCCGCCGGTTCCTTTGCTTCGTTGATTTTCATAACAATTTTATACTGTACTATAGCGGTAACTCTACGAAGGAAAAATAAAGCGCTTCCCACTTCAGCTGTGAATGGGAACGTTCAGAGAAAACGGCAAGCCATGAAAATGTCCATTTGCGTCGTGGCAGCCTTTTATTTATGTTTTATCCCTCTTACTATTATTGTCTTGTCAAAAAGAGTACTGGAAAGATCATGTTTGTTACTCAGAGTACTATGGCCATTTACTGGCCTGACGATCAACCTTTCAAGCTCAGCAAATCCAATAATCTGTTTCATCTTTGTCGAAAACTACCGGCGTGGCCTGAGAGAATTTTGTGGTTTGTTTCTTATTAAATGCTCGAAGAGAAGACAAAACATTGACTATATAAAGGCTCCAAGAAAGTAATGTGTAGAGATCTTAAAAACTGTACGGTCGTGTACGTTGCTAACGCCCTGTTCGCTAATGACGTAGGTGTCGTTTCGCTTACGTACTAGATAAGTTTCCTAACTCCTTTCGCCAGATCAGGAGCCGAAAGAACGAAGCATATACATGCGTATCGCTCTTTTTCTTATCATCCTTAAGTGAACGAGCTATATACATGCGCACCGCTCGCTTAGCCTCTTAAGTGAATCGACGTAAGACTTTGGCGAAACGACCGGTTAGCAAAACTGACATGAAAAAAGCCAAATCACTGGCGCCCTATTTTCCCTTGACCTTGCCTCAGCGACGTCACTACGATCTGAGAGCCTGGCTTAGGCTACTTGATACGTCTATTAATAAAGTATTAATAAAGGATCGTTCCTATAAATGTACTGTATTGTACTTGATGGCAGTTATCTGAGTAAAGCTTTTTAAGATTATTTAGATGCTATGGCCCCGAATTTACGAAACATTCCTAACTTTTATCTCAACTATTGTTTCTTTCAGTCTCAGGAGTGCGAAAAGTCAAAATCCGACTAAAATATCAAAGATGCTGAAAAACAAATTGTACCTAGACATAAAATTAACGGCAAACAGGTTTCATTGGATAGCTAACTATAGCGTTTCGTCCACAGACTCAAAGTTAGAGGCACCTTACAAAGATTCCATCAATCACTCTGAGACTAAATGGGTTGAAAACAACAGGCGATTGTAAAGGAACAATAAATAAGATGCGTCTTATCGTTGCAGCTCTTAAATCCGGCGTCTGGTGTTTAATTAAAGTCAGATGCTCACACTTGTATACAACGATCTTTTTCCCGTAAAACGTTACGCCCTGCCTGTCCAGCGACCCTATTGAAATGAAATCATTGTTAATAAGTAAAAGTGCACTCGTTTGCAAAAATGACGATGACAAAATAGATAAAATTAAGTTTAGTTTCTGTAATAGGCTAGCTAGCCTTTCTCGCCTTTGTTTTGCCAACTGGTTTTAATGATTTTGAGATTTTCGTGCCATTAATTGTTCAATTTACAGTTTGTTTTTGTTTTTTTCCACGGGGTGAAGTATACGATCCAATGTGACAGTACAGCATACAACAGGCTACACATGATGTACTTAATTTTTAATCACAAACAGGAGTATTTGTCAGGTCTTTGAATTTATGAATGTTTGAAACACGAACCGCTTTTCAGACAGCCTCGATTACCGTCGTCACCCAGGTCCGGTCTTTGATCCTAATCGAGCCTACATTTCAAACTGCAAGTTTATTGAACACTATAAAAATGAAATATTAAAATTAAACATGCAATTCTTTTTATTATTATTTAAAGAGTTCTTTTCAAATATGTTTACACTTCATTGCTGGTAAACATCGAGTTTTCATAAGGCACAAACTGTGAGTCGATTGGAAAGCACAGAAAATTAGATATAAAACTTAATATTAAACTCCTTTGTCTAATTCTAAATTATAAATATTTTAATGTTGAAAGGCAAAGGAAATGAAATAGGAAAGTTTTATATTTAATTCCATTGCCTGGTCTATTTCTAAATTACATATATTTTTAACATGCTGTCTAACGCAAATATAGTTTTTATTATTCATGGTTCCCATATTTAATAGTTCGATTATCTCAAAAATCTTGAAAAGATCTCTATTGAAACTTCTGTTAAAACAGGTGGAATAGTTATTTGTTTTCCAGATCCCTTTGACTCTGAGCCTAGTGAGACAACACAATTCGAGATTAATAAAAATCGATTAACGTTCGAAATCAAAAACGAAAAGTTAAGAAAATCCATTACCGTCACGACAAGTAATTCAAGTATTTAGTCGGTTGTTTGGATTCATTTGAAATCATCAGTCTCGATGTTTTAATTGCTTCCACTGTCAATTTAGTTTGCGGCAGCCGTTCTTGGGTCAGTTCACTCTCCTTTCTTCTTAAGACGTGCGTTCAAAAGGTGTTTCTTTTTTTCTTCTATTATGTCGACCAGCAACTTGAGCAACGTCTCATCAAGCGACAAGGATCTGGATTGTGGACCATTATATGAGCCATATGTGTTCAAAATAAGTTTGATAGTTGTGTACTGTATGGTCTTGTTGGTTGGCTTGACTGGAAACGCCCTTATAATCACCTTGGTGTACAAGCGGAAAGACTTAAGGAAGACTATCAATCAGCTTATCGCCAACATGGCATTATCTGACTTTGTCTTTCAGTTAACATTTATTCCAGTTGAGTTGCCAAAAGCAGCGTTTGGTCAATGGCCGATCGCTGAACCGGCCGGATCTATCGTCTGCAAGATCCAGAGTTTTGTTATTTATGCCTCTGTCTATGTTTCTTTACAAAGCCTAACTCGGATTGCATTAGACCGGTTTATAGCAGTAGTCTTTCCAATGAAAGTCCATCTGATTTTGCTCGAAGAGAAGCTCGAAGAGAAGACATCACATTGACTCTGGTGCAAAAGGAATAAGTCTTCAGAGTTAAAGGGTCCTACAAAACTCTTCTAGTAATTAATTTCACATTTATTTTATTTATGAAATAAAAAGCCTTTTCCGAAGCTCCTCAGTATTGATTAGCTTGTTGCATAAAGGCTCCAAGAAAGTAATGTGCAGAGATCGTGAAAACTGTGCAGTCATGTACGTTGCCAACGCCCTGTTCGCTAATGACTTTAGTGTCGTTTCGCTTACGTATTAGGTGAGTTTCCTATTAGTAACTGCTTTCACCAGATCAGTAGCCGAAAGAACGAAGCATATACATGCGTATCGCACTTTTTCTTATCATGCTTGAGTGAACGAGCTATATACATGCGCAGCGCTCGTTTGGCCTCTTAAGTGAAGCGACATAAGACTTTGGCGAAACGACCGGTCAGCAAAACTGACATGAAAAAAGCCAAATCACTTGGCGAAGTCACTACGATCTGAGAGCCTGGCTTAGGCTACTTGATACGTTTATTAATAAAGTATTAATAAAGTATTGTTCATATAAATGTACTGTATTATACATGATGGCAGTTATCTGACTTAACCTTGTTATGATTATTTAGATGCTATAGCCCCGAATTTACACAGCATTCCTAACTTAAAAGTTAGGAATGTTTCGTAAAGTCGGCACCATAGATCTCAACTATTGTTTCTTTTACTGTCAGGAGTGGGAAAAAGTCAAAATCCGAGTAAAATATCAAAGATGCTGAAAAACAAATTGTACCTAGACATAAAATTAACGGCAAACAGGTTTCATTGGATAGCTATAACTATAGCATTTCGTCCACAGACTCAAAGTTAGAGGCACCTTACAAAGATTCCATCAATCACTCTGAGACTAAAAGGGTTGAAAACAATAGGCGATTGTAAAGGAACAATAAATAAGATGCGTCTTATCGTTGCAACTCTTAAATCCGGCGTCTGGTGTTTAATTAAAGTCAGATGCTCACACTTGTATACAACGATCTTTTCCCCGTAAAACGTTACGCCCTGCCTGTCCAGCGACCCTATTGAAATGAAATCATTGTTAATAAGTAAAAGTGCACTCGTTTGCAAAAATGACGATGACAAAATAGATAAAATTAAGTTTAGTTTCTGTAATAGGCTAGCTAGCCTTTCTCGCCTTTGTTTTGCCAACTGGTTTTAATGATTTTGAGATTTTCGTGCCATTAATTGTTCAATTTACAGTTTGTTTTTGTTTTTTCCACGGGGTGAAGTATACGATCCAATGTGACAGTACAGCATACAACAGGCTACACATGATGTACTTAATTTTTAATCACAAACAGGAGTATTTGTCAGGTCTTTGAATTTATGAATGTTTGAAACACGAACCGCTTTTCAGACAGCCTCGATTACCGTCGTCACCCAGGTCCGGTCTTTGATCCTAATCGAGCCTACATTTCAAACTGCAAGTTTATTGAACACTATAAAAATGAAATATTAAAATTAAACATGCAATTCTTTTTATTATTATTTAAAGAGTTCTTTTCAAATATGTTTACACTTCATTGCTGGTAAACATCGAGTTTTCATAAGGCACAAACTGTGAGTCGATTGGAAAGCACAGAAAATTAGATATAAAACTTAATATTAAACTCCTTTGTCTAATTCTAAATTATAAATATTTTAATGTTGAAAGGCAAAGGAAATGAAATAGGAAAGTTTTATATTTAATTCCATTGCCTGGTCTATTTCTAAATTACATATATTTTTAACATGCTGTCTAACGCAAATATAGTTTTTATTATTCATGGTTCCCATATTTAATAGTTCGATTATCTCAAAAATCTTGAAAAGATCTCTATTGAAACTTCTGTTAAAACAGGTGGAATAGTTATTTGTTTTCCAGATCCCTTTGACTCTGAGCCTAGTGAGGCAACACAATTCGAGATTAATAAAAATCGATTAACGTTCGAAATCAAAAACGAAAAGTTAAGAAAATCCATTACCGTCACGACAAGTAATTCAAGTATTTAGTCGGTTGTTTGGATTCATTTGAAATCATCAGTCTCGATGTTTTAATTGCTTCCACTGTCAATTTAGTTTGCGGCATCTTCTTGGGTCAGTTCACTCTCCTTTCCGCTTGAGACGTGCGTTCAATAGGTGTTTCTTTTTTTCTTATATTATGTCGACCAGCAACTTGAGCAACGTCTCATCAAGCGAAAAGGATTTGGATTGTGGACCATTATATGAGCCATATGTGTTCAAAATAAGTTTGATAGTTGTCTACTGTATGGTCTTGGTGGTTGGCTTGACTGGAAACGCCTTTATAATCACCTTGGTGTACAAGCGGAAAGACTTAAGAAAGACTATAAATCAGCTTATCGCGAACATGGCATTTTCTGACTTTGTCTTTCAGTTAACATTCATTCCAGTTGAGTTGGCAAAAGCAGCGTATGGTCAATGGCCGATCGCTGAACCGGCCGGATCAATCGTCTGCAAGATCCAGAGTTTTGTTATTTATGCCTCTGTCTATGTTTCTTTACAAAGCCTAACTTGGATTGCATTAGACCGGTTTATAGCGGTAGTCTTTCCAATGAAAGTCCATCTGATTTCCTCCAGATTTCGCGTTTTGGCCATTGCTTCCACGTGGATCGTTGCCCTTTTGTGCGGCTCTTTTTCTTCTATTGATTTTAAACTCGTTCACAAAAATGGTGCACTTGACTGCACAGAGAAAACAACTACCGTTTCTCAATATGCTGGAGCCGCCTGTTTCTTTGCTTCGTTGATATCCGTAACAATTTTATACTGTACTATAGCGGTAACTCTACGGAGGAAAAATAAAGCGCTTCCCATTGCACCTGTGAATGGAAACGTTCAGAGAAAACGGCAAGCCATGAAAATGTCCATTTGCGTCGTGGCAGCCTTTTATTTATGTTTTATCCCTCTCATTATTATTGTCTTGTTGTCAGAAAGAGTACTGGAAAGATCATGTTTGTTACTCCGAGTACTAAGGCCATTACCTCTCATGATAACCAACCTTTCAAGCACGGCAAATCCAATAATCTGTTTCGTCTTTGTCGAAAACTACCGGCGTGGCCTGAGAGAATTTTGTGGTTCGTTTCTTATTAAATGCTCGAAGAGAAGACATCACATTGACAATGGTCCAAAAGGAATAACTCTTCAGAGTATAAGGGTCCTACAAAACTCTAATAGTAATTAATTCAACATTTATTTTTTTTTTCTAAATAAAAGGCTTTTTCCTTTGCTCCTGGTTGGTTAGCCTGTTGCAGGCTCCAAGAAAAGTAATGTGCAGAGATTGTGATAACTGTACGGTCGTTTACGTTGCCAACGCCCTGTTCGCTAACGACTTAAAAGTCGTTTCGCGTATGTGTTGGGTCAGTTCTCAAACTGCTTTCCTCTGATCCATGGCTGAATGAACGAGGAAAATACATGCGTGTCGCACTTCTTCTTATCGTGGCTGAGAGAACGAGGTATATACATGCGCAGCGCTCGTTTCGGTTCTTAAGTGGAGCGACATAAGACGTTAGTGAACAGGATGGTAGTTAAACGATTCGTAGGCGAAACGGCCGGTGACCAAAACTTATATGAAAACGTTAGATCACGGCCGGCGTTCCTTCCCTTGACGTTACCCTTGCGACGTCCCTACGATCTAAGAGCCTTGTACGTCTATTAATAAAGTGATTTTCATATTAATGTACTGTATAGTACTCGATGACAGTTATGACATTTTTTCTGACTTAGCCTTGTTGGCCCCGAATTTACGAAGCATTCCTAACTTTTCCGTTATTCGGCACCATGCATAGATCTCAACGATTGTTTCTTTCACTCCCAGGAGTGGGAGACGTTAAAATCCACCTAAAATATCAAAGAGGCTGAAAAACAAAGTGTACCATGACATATAATTGACGACGAAGAGGTTTCGTTGGAAAGCTAACGATTGGATTGCGTCCACAGACTCAGAATTTACAGCCACCTTACAAAGACTCATGTCACCATTTACTCTGAGGTTAAAAGGGTTAAAAACAACAGGCGATTGTAAAGGAACAACTGATATGATGCGCCTTATCGTAAGAACTCATAAATCTTGCCGCTGTTGTTTAGTTAAAGAGACAATTGCAAACAGGGGCACCCAACGGCCGAATGTTTCCAAGTACGCCAGAAGTGTCTGAGATGGTTTTCACTATGCTTTATAGAAGCCTGTTTGGTTAATTTGGAGCTGCCCTAAAAACTATTTTTTTGTTTGGATGTCTTAGGGGAACTTTGGTCGTCACGAAAGTTTTAGGTGGCTTTTTCGTCTCAGCCGAAAATGTTAGCTACCCTTATGGGTCCAGTCGAAAGTCCGGAGACATTAAGCAGCCTTGCTTTCATTAGAAAATTATAGGGGACATTTTGTCGTTATACCGAACGTTTTAGGAGACCTTTTTTTTTAACAATAATCGCAATATCTTGGTATTAAAATGTGAATAATTCCTCCGAAAATCGCATTTTAAAGCTATTAGAAAACCTCCCAATATTTTAGACGAATGGAACGGGTAAACAGAAATTTGTAGGCTTTCTTAAGCTTTAGAACTTTCTAAACAATATTTGCTCCCTCGAACAGTTATTTTACAGAAAAAAGTCGCTGGTTACCCCTGTGTAAACAGCGATCGTTTTCTCATGAAACGTTGTCCTGCCAGCGAAATCATTTATGATAAGTGAAAGTGCATTCGTTTGCAACAATGACGATGACAAAAGAGGTAAAATTTTGTTTTAATTAGTTTCTGTAATAGTCTTTCTCGCCTTTTTCATGCAAACTGAGCTCAGTTTTAGACGCTTCCTTTCTTGTAGTGATTTCCGTATACTATTAATTTTTCAATTCACAGTTTGTTGTTTCCACGGGTTGAACTATACATAATCCAGTATGACAGTACATCATGCAGCGGGCTACATTAGAGCTACCTGAGTAATCAATCACGAGCAGGAGTGTTTGTCAGGTTTTTGAATTGGTGAATGTTTGAATCATGAACCGCATTTCTAACTGCAAGTTTATGGAACAGCATAAAAATTAAATATTAAAGTTAAACATGAAATTCTCTTTTTATTTATTTTATAAGTTCTTTTCAGATATGTTGTGTACCTTATTAGGTACCTTTGTGTACCTTACAAGCTCAGTCATAAGGCAAAAGCCTTGAGTTATTGAAAGACATAGAAAATTAAATATAAAAATTTAATATTAAACACCTTTGTCTAATTCTAAATTAATGTTGAAAGGCGTAGAAAATGAAATACTAAAGTTTAATAAATAAATAATAAACAAACTCTCCGTTATGTACTTAGTATAGTACTACTATAACAAAAATTATTAAAAACTGTCAGTACTTTCACGTTAAAAAATTCTCCTGGCTACTTCTGTCCCGACTTCTGTTCTTACTGTTGGCAGATGCAATCGATAGCTTTGTTTTAATTCTTCAGTGTTTTCCCTATGATGTTTAATCAAATTCAGAAGTTGACTCAATAATAAGGCATTGTCCTTCCAGGTTCTTTTGTAAGTCAATCTTGTGTCCACTTTAAATAACTGTACTTTGTTCACCTTAGTGATAGTGTTAGCATGTAGTCCCGCGTTTAATTATCTATTACGCAATAGTCTCGGAAAATGACAGGCTTTTATCGCATAAACGGATGCGCATAAACTATTGACGGAGAGGAGCCAGTTGCCTTGCAACTCACTGCAATTCTTCGGCGACGAGACAGTGCCGATGATTATCAAAATAGAAGTAAAAACAATTGGTGTAATATGTAAATGTAAATTTCATCAAGTTTAGAGAAACGCTGCGGTTAGTGGCTGCAAGACTCCCTGCGGAAGTCAGTCTACATCATTTGCCTTTTCCGCACTTCGGCTCCAGTTCCCTTCTCGCTTCAGTCTTAAGTGGCGAATTCAAGTTGCACTGGGTCAAGTACTTAGTCGATTGCTTGGATTCACTTGAAATCAGTCTCCATGTTTCAAATGCTTCCGCTGTCGATTTAGTTTGCGGCATCTTCTTGGGTCAGTTCACTCTCCTTTCTGCTTGAGACGTGCATTAAATCGGTGGTTCTTTTTTTCTTATATTATGTCGAGCAGCAACTTGAGCAACGTCTCATCAAGCGAAAAGGATTTGGATTGTGGACCATTATATGAGCCATATGTGTTCAAAATAAGTTTGATAGTTGTCTACTGTATGGTCTTGTTGGTTGGCTTGACTGGAAACTCCCTTATAATCACCTTGGTGTACAAGCGGAAAGACTTAAGAAAGACCATCAATCAGCTTATCGCCAACATGGCATTTTCTGACTTTGTCTTTCAGTTAACATTCATTCCAGTTGAGTTGGCGAAAGCAGCGTATGGTCAATGGCCGATCGCTGAACTGGCCGGATCAATTGTCTGCAAGATCCAGAGTTTTGTTATTTCTACCTCTCTCTATGTTTCTGTACAAAGCCTAACTTGGATTGCGTTAGACCGGTTTATAGCGGTAGTCTTTCCAATGAAAGTCCATCTGATTTCCTCCAGATTTCGCGTTTTGGCCATTGCTTCGTCATGGATCGTTGCCCTTTTGTGCGGCTCCGTATTTTCTATTGATTCTAAAGTCGTGCACAAAAATGGTGCACTTGAGTGCACAGTGAAAACAACTACAATTTCTCAATATGCTGTAGCCGCCGGTTCCTTTGCTTCGTTGATTTCCATAACAATTTTATACTGTACTATAGCGGTAACTCTACGAAGGAAAAATGAAGCGCTTCCGACTGCACCTGTGAATGGAAACGTTCAGAGAAAGCGGCAAGCCATGAACATGTCCATTTGCGTCGTGGCAGCCTTTTATTTATGTTTTATCCCTGTCATTATTGTCTTTCTGTCAGGAAAGGCACTGGAAAGATCATGTTTGTTACTCAGAGTACTAAGGCCCCTACCTGGCCTGATGATCAACCTTTCAAGCACGGCAAATCCATTAATCTGTTTTATCTTTGTCGAAAACTACCGGCGTGGCCTGAGAGAATTTTGTGGTTCGTTTCTTATTAAATGCTCGAGGAGAAGACAAAACATTGACAATGGTCCAAAAGGAATAACTCTTCGCTATTAGAGTTTTGTAGGACCCTTATACTATAATTTATTTAACTTTTTTTTTTTTTCTAAATAAATGCTTTTTCCTTACCTCCTTGTTGGTTAGCCTGTTGCAGGCTCCAAGAAAGTAATACGCAGAGATTGTGATAACTGTACGGTCGTTTAGGTCGCTAACGCCCTGTTCACCAACGATCGACATAAGACGTTAGCGAACGGGACGGTGGCGAAACGATTCGTAGGCGAAACGACCGGTAACCAAAAATGATATGAAAACGTTAGATCACGGGCGTCGTACTTTCCCTTGACCTTGTGTTCGCGACGTCCCTACGATCTAAGAGCCTGGCTTGGGCTACTTGATACGTCTATTAATAAAGTGTTGTTCATATGAATGTGCTGTATTATAATAGTACTCTATGGCAGTTATTACATTTTTACTGACTTAGCCTTGTTGGCCCCGAATTTACGAAGCATGCCTAACTTTTCAGTTATTCGGCACCATGCATAGATCTCAACTATTGTTTCTTTCACTCCCGGGAGTGGGAGACGTTAAAATCCGCCTAAAATATCAAAGAGGCTGAAAAACAAAGTGTACCATGACATAAAATTGACGACGAAGAGGTTTCGTTGGAAAGCTAACGATTTGATTGCGTCCACAGACTCAGAATTTACAGCCACCTTACAAAGACTCATATCACCATTTACTCAGATGTTGAAAGGGTTAAACAACGGGCGATTCATTCTAAAGGAACAACTGATATGATGCGACTTACCGTAATAACTCATAAATCTTGCCGCTGGTGTTTAGTTAAAGAGACAATTGCAAACAGGGGCACCAAACGGCCGAATGTTTGCAAATACGCCAGAAGTGTCTGAGATGGTTTTCACTATGCTTTATAGAAGCCTGTTTGGTTAATTTGGAGCTGCCCTAAAAACTATTTATCTGTTCGAATGTCTTAGGGGAACTTTGGTCTTCACGAAAGTTTTAGGTGGTTTTTTCGTCTCATCCAAAAGTGTTAGCTATCCTTATGGGTCTGGTCGAAAGTCCGAGGACATGAAGCAGCCTTGCTTTCATTAGAAAATTATAGTGGACATTTTGTCGTTATACCGAACGTTTTAGGAGACTTTTTTTAACAATAATCGCAATATCTTGGTATTAAAATGCGAACAATACAACCTCCGAAAATCGTAGTTAAGCTATTAGAAAACCTCCCAGTATTTTAGACGAATGGAACGGTTATCCAGAAATTTGTAGCTTTTCTCAAGCTTTAGAAATTCCTAGGCAATATTTGCTCCTTCGAAGAAAAAAAGAAAAAAGTCGCTGGGTGCCCCTGTGTAAACAGCGATCTTTGGGCTGCCAGCGACTCTATTCAAATCACATTATTTTTAATAACTGAAAATGCATTCGTTTGCAATAATGACGGTGACAAAATAGAGAAAATTTCGTTTAGTTTCTGTAATAGTCTTTCTTGCCTTTGTCATGCAAACTGGGCTTAATCATCGACGTTTTCTTCGTTGTAGTGATTTCCGTATGCCATTAATTTTTCAATTCATAGTTTGTTTTTTCCACGGGGTGAACTATATGATCCAGTATGACATTACAGTATACAGCAGGCTACACATAAACTACTTTTAGTAATCATTCACTAGCAGAAGAGTTTGTCAGGTTTTTGAATTGATGAATTTTTGAAACACGAACCGCATTTCACAGCATAAAAATTAAATATTAAAGTTAAACATGAAATTCTCTTTTTATTTATTTTATAAGTTCTTTTCAAATATGTTGTGTACCTTATTAGGTAACTTTGTGTACCTTACAAGCTCAGTCATAAGGCACAAGCCTTGAGTTATTGAAAGACATAGAAAATTTAATATTAAACACCTTTGTCTAATTCTAAATTCTAAATATTTTAATGCTGAAAGGCATAGAAAATGAAATACTTAAGTTTAATAAATAAATAATAAACAAACTCTCCGATATGTACTATAACAAAAATGAGGGGGGCGTAAGGGTTTGCGGTATTGCGGTATTCGGTTATTTTTGTGCGGTGTTGCGGTAATTTTTATTTCAAAGCACGGTATTGCGGTTTTCAGAGTCCAAGCGGTGTGCAGTGAGTTTGAATTTTATGTCGCGGTAGTCGGTGAAAAAATCGTTGTGTCGCGGTGATCTGCTTCTTTTTCATGACAAGAGGGTACAAATCCTAAAAGGTCTCCCCAGGCTCCCTAGCTAGCCTGCGTGACCTGCCTGTCTTCCTATAGTTGCACAGTCGGGGATCGTATATATTGCGCAAACAGTCCGGCCGAGACAAATCGTATGGCCTGTAGTTTCAGTTAATACTTGATATGATTAACGACATTAACTTTTTTATCCAATGATACGTAAACATGTCGCATTATTTATGACCTCATGGACCCTGTGGGAATAGTCAGCTTGGTTAACCTCCTTACCAATCTTACCGCCACTTTCGTGCCAGTCGCGAAACAATGGCGAGCGATCCAGAGGGTCAACTAAGTGATCAGTCAGATATTCCAGCAAATAGTGAGGTCAGTGAGGTCGTTATAAAATGCTTAGTGTCGAAAGGTAATCTATGAAGATGGTGTGGTCTAAAAATTACTACTCGTCCATCTCGTTATGCGTGCTGGAATATAGAATGTACAAGTATTTGTGTGTGCTTAGCCTACGTAGCATGGCAGCCCGGGGGGTGCCGCTGGATGGGGTCGCATTTTCATGAGTGGATTGACTATAATGGGGTCGCATTTTCAAGAGAGTTACTAGAATGGGGTCCACGCGCATTTTCTGAATTTTGGGGGTAAGGCAGTTCTTCATATTTATGGTTAGCAAACGTACCGGAATGTTTGTACTGTAGATGAAAAGAAAAGTGTAGTTCATTCCAATTAAAAAATGGTCAATTCATAAAAATAGAAAGTGACTAAGCTGGGGTCTATAATTGGCCACAGAATAGACTATAATGGGTTAGGCGCTCTGAGGCCAGCGGCACATTAGCAAAAATTAACCCAAGTACCCCTGTTGTATAATTTACGTAAACGTATACATGCATGTTATGAACAAAATTAAACGAGTGCGATGATCTTATGTTTATCGCACGCTTGACTTCGACGCACCTTGACTTCGAAACACTGACACAAAAGTATTATTTCTATTTGAAAGGAGGATCTGTACTATTGACAACGTCAACTTTTTTCCATTTGTAACTGCGGTTTCGGTATTTGGCTAAATTTTGATGCGGTATTGCGGTATTCTCGCGCTACCATCTGCGGTATTGCGGTATTCGTACCCCCCTTACGCCCCCCTCAAAAATTATTAAAAACTGTACTATCATGATAAAAAATTCTCCTGGCTACTTCTGTTCTTATTGTTGGCAGATGCAAACGATAGATTTATTTTAATTCTGCCGTGTTTTCCCTATGATGTTTAATCAAATTCAGATCTTGACTTAATAATGAGGCATTGTCCTTCCAGATCCTTTATAAGTCAATCTTGTGTCCACTTTGAAAACCTCTACTTTGTTCACCTGTTGTGATAGTTTTAGCATGTAGTCCCGTGTTTAATTATCTATTACAGAACAGTCTCGGAAAATGACAGGCTTTTATCGCGGCGTTAACTCTTGACATAACACGGAGAAAGTGTGGAGTCAGGGCTGGTGTGTCACTTGAACAAAGGTTTCTATTCTACGTATTTTTTCTTGTGAACTAACCAAAAACGTACTTTTTTACTGCAAAATTAGCAGGCAAGGGCATGTTTTCTGCAACGAATTCATCGGGACCTTCCAACTTCGATTCAAAATCCACCAACATCTCGGGTCACAAGAGACAGAATGTAACATTTTTGACCTGTCTTTTTTAAATGTCTTTAATATCTACAGTATTGAAGTTTTTTATTAGATTACCTTTAGCACTAACCTTGGGCAAATAAAAGGTTCTTTTCCGTTTTTTATCCTCCGCATGTCGTGAGTTTGGTGTATGATTTATTTGTTCTTTTATATGGTTTTGTTTGTTATTGTATGTAAAACGAATTATAGAGCAAATGTGACAGTAAATCAGGATAGGTGAACTAACTCTGCGTACGAAGCTCAGAAAGAGAATTGATGTAAGAGATCAGCTTAACGTTCTTCTAGAAAAAGTTATTTTTTTATAATAATAATTTGAAAATTTATATAAAGGCGTGATGATCAATTATTTTTGCCGACAGAACTAAAACTCGGGCGTGTTTATATTAATTAACAATTATTCTTTGAAATCGAGGTGAATAGTGGCAAAATATTACCGAGCCACGAAGTGGCGAGGTAAATATTCCTAAAGCCACTATTCACCGAGATTGAAAAGAATAATTGTTTTAGTATATACACACGAAGTGATCTCAAAAAAATCAGAGAGGAAACCATTCAAAAGTACGATTTGATTGACAGATCAGGTCAGCGAGACACGCGACAGGTTATCTCACCAGTTCGAAGCATAAAGTTTTGCCAATTATCTGTTGTTGTCGATGTGAAATCGCCATTCAAGTGGTCTAGACCTCGGTGTGGCAAACTGAAAGAAATTGGCCAAAAATGTCTGTATTCACTCTTCTTTTTTCGCCGTGTTGTTTGGGCGTCCAGCATTGTTCGCCTATCTACCTCAGTTGACAAATGGAACCGCACTAAGGACGCACTCAACAAAACTCCGCAGACGTTTGATCTCGGTGACGCGACCTGGCTACGTGCGCAGTTAGGTTGCCTATTTGGCGGGGACGAGCCAGCGGCATTTCAACTAAATTTATTCTAAGGCGACGAGACATTGCCGATGACTATCAAAATAGAAGTAAAAACAATTTGTGTAATATGCAAATGTAAACTTCATCAAGTTTAGAGAAACGCTGCGGTTAGTGGCTGCAAAACTCTGCGGAAGAGTCTACATCATTTGCCTTTTCCGCACTTCGGCTTCAGTTCCCTTCTCGCTTCAGTCTTCAGTGGCGAATTATAGTTGCACTGGGTCAAGTATTTAGTCGATTGCTTGGATTCACTTGAAATCATTCTCCATGTTTCAAATGCTTCCGCTGTCGATTTAGTTTGCGGCATCTTCTTGGGTCAGTTCACTCTCCTTTCTGCTTGAGACGTGCATTAAATCGGTGGTTCTTTTTTTCTTATATTATGTCGACCAGCAACTTGAGCAACGTCTCATCAAGCGAAAAGGATTTGGATTGTGGACCATTATATGAGCCATATGTGTTTAAAATAAGTTTGATAGTTGTCTACTGTATGGTCTTGTTGGTTGGCTTGACTGGAAACGCCCTTGTAAATGACCTTGGTGTACAAGCGGAAAGACTTTAGAAAGACCATAAATCAGCTTATCGCCAACATGGCATTTTCTGACTTTGTCTTTCAGTTAACATTCATTCCAGTTGAGTTGGCAAAAGCAGTGTATGGTCAATGGCCGATCACTGAACCGGCCGGATCTATCGTCTGCAAGATCCAGATTTTTGTTATTTCTACCTCTGTCTATGTTTCTGTACAAAGCCTAACTTGGATTGCATTGGACCGGTTTATAGCGGTAGTCTTTCCAATGACAGTCCATCTCATTTCCACCAGATTTCGCGTTTTGGCCATTGCTTCCTCATGGATCGTTGCCTTTTTGTGCGGTTCTGCATTTTTGCCAACGAGGCAACCGAGCTAAGAAGCGAGGTTGACTCGGTGGCAAATTATAACGCCGCGCAATGTAGGCCAAAACTCTTCAAATTCTGCGTAACCCTCTAAAATTTGCATTTTTGACCATATTTGGGTGTAAGTAAGACCTCATATTTGGGTAGTGACGTCATGGGCTTGTATTTACAACTCGTGGTCCGACATTCGGTGATTCAGTGTGCAGCTGTTCGTTATTTGTTCAAGAGGACCTAACAGGTGAGTAAGCTTTAATACGATTTCTAGTTTGAAAGGGCAATTAGTGCTCTGGTTTGCTTTATAAATTGCGTTAAAAGCAGCAGCTTTAAATTTTGCGGACCTTTTCTTTTAAAATTTGTTCGAGAAATTTTGTCAACCAGCATGTTTTTTTTGCTGCTCGATTTACACTGAGACAGCCCAAAACTCCCGTGAGGAAAGCAACGAATTTGCGGACCTTTTTGTTTTGAAGACTATCATTATGCCTTTCAAGACACTCTTTGTCCTCCGACACTCGCTCATTAGGTCTTTGTATTTTATTCAAGTTTATATTTTTATACCTCTGATACATTCCGCCCCATTCTTGCGCTTTTCACACATTTTACTTTACACCAATTGTTTCTTACGTATATTACCACGCGAAACATTTTTCTTATTCCTGATGACGCTGTTGCTCGGAAGTTAATTATTGTTTATAATGTCAGCAGTCAAAGGCCTCATTTGAACCATCTTTTTTCTTTCTAACGTTTATAGTTTTAATGCAATTGAATTTTCCATGAAACATAAGTACTAACTTGCTCATATTTACCAACAAAGCTTCAAGCCATGTTGTAATTTTTTAATAATTAAAAAGTGAAAGCCTAAAGATACGATGTGCCAAAGTTGTTGTTTTGAAGTTGGGTGCCATCCTTTTCCGATAGCGGAATCCATTTTAAACCTCTAAAATTATGAAAAAAAAAAAATTTCGCGAAGATCTGAATAGGCACATTTCACAAAAGATAAACGAATTCGCCTCGTTGGCACTTGCCGGAAGGTACCCCTGGTCTATTGATTCTAAAGTCGTGCACAAAAATGGTGCACTTGACTGCACAGAGAAAACAACTACAATTTCTCAATATGCTGTAGCCGCTAGTTCCCTTGCTTCGTTGATTTCCATAACAATTTTATACTGTACTATAGCGGTAACTCTACGAAGGAAAAATGAAGCGCTTCCCACTTCACCTGTGAATGGAAACGTTCAGAGAAAACGGCAAGCCATGAAAATGTCTATTTGCGTCGTGGCAGTCTTTTATTTATGTTTCATCCCTGTCATTATTATTGCCTTGTTGTCAGGAAAAGCACTGGAAAGATCATGTTTGTTACTGAGAGTACTATGGCCATTTACTGGCCTGACGATCAACCTATCAAGCTCATCAAATCCAATAATCTGTTTCATCTTTGTCGAAAACTACCGGCATGGCCTGAGAGAATATTGTGGTTCGTTTCTTATTAAATGCTCGAAGAGAAGACAAACCATTGACAATGGTCCAAAAGGAATAACTCTTCAGAGTATAAGGGTCCTACAAAACTCTTATAGTAATTAATTTCACATTTATTTTATTTTCTAAATAAAAAGCCTTTTCCGTAGCTCCTCAGTATTGATTAGCCTGTTGCATAAAGGCTCCAAGAAAGTAATGTGTAGAGATCGTGAAAACTGTACGGTCGTGTACGTTGCCAACGCCCTGTTCGCTAATGACTTAAGTGTCGTTTCGCTTACGTATTAGGTGAGTTTCCTAACTGCTTTCGCCAGATCAGGACCCGAAAGAACGAAGCATATACATGCGTATCGCACTTTTTCTTATCATGCTTAAGTGAACGAGCTATATACATGCGCACTTCTCGTTTCGCCTCTTAAGTGAAGCGACATAAGACTTTGGCGAAACGACCGGTCAGCAAAACTGACATGGAAAAAGCCAAATCACAGGCGCCCTATTTTCCCTTGACCTTGCCTTAGCGACTTCACTACGATCTGAGAGCCTGGCTTAGGCTACTTGATACGTCTATTAATAAAGTATTAATAAAGTATTGTTCCTTTAAATGTACTGTATTATATTTGATGGCAGTTATCTGACTTAACCTTGTGAAGATTATTTAGATGCTATGGCCCCGAAATTACGAAGTATTCCTAACTGTTTCGTAAATTCGGTACCATAGATGTCAACTATTGTTTCTTTCACTCTCAGGAGTGCGAAAAGTCAAAACCCGACTAAAAAATCAAAGATACAACAATACATAAGATGCGTCTTATCGTTTCAACTCTTAAATCCGGCCTCTGGTGTTTAGTTTTAAAAGTCCGATGCTCACACTTGTATACAACGATCTTTTTCCCATAAAACGTTACGCCCTGCCAGCCCAGCGACCCTACTGAAATGACATCATTGTTAATAAGTGAAAGTGCACTCGTTTGCAAAAATGATCATGATTATATAGATAAAATTTAGTTTAGTTTCTGTAATAGGCTAGCTATTGTTTCTCGCCTTTGTTTTGCGAACTGGTTTTAATGATTTTCGTGCCATTAATTTGTCAATTTACAGTTTGTTTTTGTTTTTTTCCACGGGGTGAAGTATACGATCCAATGTGACAGTACAGCATACAACAGGCCTCACATGATCTACTTAATTTTTAATCACAAGCAGGAGTATTTGTCAGGTCTTTGAATTTATGAATGTTTGAAACACGAACTGCATTTCGGACAGGCTCGATTTCCGCCGTCTCCCGGGTCCAGTCTTTGATCATTATCGAGCCTACATTTCAGACTGCAAGTTTATTGAACACTATAAAAGTTAAATATTAAAATTAAACATGAAAGTCTTTTTTTAGTTTTATTTAAAGAGTTCTTTTCAAATATGTTTACACTTCATTGCTGGTCAACATCAAGTTTTCATAAGGCACAAAATGTGAGTCGATTGAAAGGCATAGAAAATTAGATATAAGAATTTAATATTAAACTACTTTGTCTAATTCTAAATCATAAATATTTTAATGTTAAAAGGCAAAGAAAATGAAATACTAAAGTTTATATATTTAATTCTATTGCCCGGTCTATTTCTAAATTATATCTATTTTTAACATAATGTCTAACGCAAATATATTTTTTACTGTTTATGGTTCCCATATTTAATAGTTCGATTACCTGAAAAATCTTGAACAGATCTCTATTGAAACTTCTGCTAAAACGGGTGGAATAGTTATTTGTTTTCCAGATCGCTTTGACTCTGAGCCTAGTGAGACAACACAACTCGAGATTGATAAAAATCGATTAACGTTCGAATTCAAGAACGAAAAGTTAAGAAAATCTATTATCGTCACGACAAGTAATTCAAGTATTTAGTCGATTGCTTGGATTCATTTGAAATCATCGGTCTCGATGTTTTTAATTGCTTCCTATGTCGATTTAGTTTGCGGCATATTCTTGGGTCAGTTCACTCTCCTTTCTGCTTGAGACGTACGTTAAGTCGGTGTTTCTTTTTTTCTTACCGTATATTATGTCGACCAGCAACTTGAGCAACGTTTCATCAAGCGAAAAGGATCTGGATTGTGGACCATTGTATGAACCATATGTGCTCAAAGTAAGTTTGATGGTTGTCTACTGTATGGTCTTGTTGGTTAGCTTGACTGGAAACGCTCTTGTAATCACCTTGGTGTACAAGCGAAAAGACTTAAGAAAGACTATAAATCAGCTTATCGCCAACATGGCATTTTCTGACTTTGTCTTTCAGTTAACATTCATTCCAGCTGAGTTGGCAAAAACAGCGTATGGTCAATGGCCGATCGCTGAACCGGCCGGATCAATCGTCTGCAAGATCCAGACTTTTGTTATGTATGCCTCTGTCTATGTTTCTGTACAAAGCCTGACTTGGATCGCATTAGACCGGTTTATAGCGGTAGTCTTTCCAATGAAAGTCCATCTGATTTCCTCCAGATTTCGCGTTTTGGCCATTGCTTCGTCGTGGATCGTTGCTCTTTTGTGCGGCTCCACATCTTCTATTGTCTTTGAAGTCGTGCACAAAAATGGTGCACTTGACTGCACAAATAAAAGAACTTCAATTTCTGAATATGCTGGAGCCGCCGGTTCCTTTGCTTCGTTGATATCCGTAACAATTTTATACTGTACTATAGCGGTAACTCTACGAAGGAAAAATGAAGCGCTCCCCACTGCCCCTGTGAATGGGAACGTTCAGAGAAAACGGCAAGCCATGAAAATGTCTATTTGCGTCGTCGCAGCCTTTTATTTATGTTTTATCCCTGTCATTATTATTGTCTTGTTGTCAAAAAGAGTACTGGAAAGATCATGTTTGTTACTCAGAGTACTAAGGCCATTTACTGGCCTGATGATCAACCTTTCAAGCTCAGCAAATCCAATAATCTGTTTCATCTTTGTCGAAAACTACCGGCGTGGCCTGAGAGAATTTTGTGGTTCGTTTCTTATTAAATGCTCGAAGAGAAGACAAAACATTGACAATGGTCCAAAAGGAATAACTCTTCAGAGTATAAGGGTCCTACAAAACTCTAATAGTAATTAATTTGACATTTAATGTTTTTTTCTAAATAGAAGGCGTTTCTCTTAGCTCCTGGTTGGTTAGCCTGTTGCAGGCTCCAAGAAAGTAATGTGCAGAGATCGTGAAAACTGAGGTTTGCGGTAGTTTACGTCGATAACGCCAACTAGGTATGTACATGCGTGGCGCTCGTTTCGCTTAAGCGCAGCGACATAAGACGTCAGCGAACGGGACGTTAGCGAAACGACCGGTCACCAAAAGCGGTGCGAAAACGCCAGATCACGCGCGTCCTATTTACCCTTAACCTTGCCTTGGCGACGTCCCTACGATCTGAGAGCCTGGCTAAGGCTATTTGTTACCTCCATTAATAAAGTATTGATAAAGTATTGTTCGTATATTAAATGACTGTATTTTACTTGATGGCAGTTATTACAATTTTTCTGACTTATGCTTGTAAAGATTATTTAAATGCTAGGGCCCCGAACTCACGAAGTATTCGAAACTTAAAATAGATCTCAACTATTGTTTGTTTCACTCTCCGTTTCATTTTGCAGGAATTCTGAAAAACAAATTGTACCACGGCAAATTGACGGCAAAGAGCTTTCATGTGCAAGCTAACCATAGGGTTTCGTCCACAGACTCAAAATTTAGAACTATACATGTTAAACAAATAGTACCATGTGAAAGTACTGCTGAAGAGGTTTCATTAGAATGGTCACACCATACGATTTCGTCCAAAGACTCAAGGGTTAGAACCACCTTACAAAGATTCTATCATTCACTCTGGGGCTTTGTGAAGGGTTGAAAACAATAGATGATTGTGAAGAAATAATCCCTATGAATAGATGCGTGTTATCGTAAGAACTCATGAATCCGGCCGCTGGTGTTTAATTAAAGTGACACTTGTAAAACAAATGATCTTTTTCCCATAAAACCGGCCGTAGGTTCTGCTAGCGACCCTATTTAATGAAGTCATTTTTAATAAGTGAAAGTGCATTCATTTGCAATAATGACGATGGCAAAATAGATTAAGTTTAGTTTAGTTTCTGTAATGGTCTTTCTCCTCTTTGTTATGCAAACTGGGTTCAAATCATAGACGTTCTTTTCGTTCTAATGATTTCCGTATGCCATTAATTTTATTAGTTCCCAGTTTTTTTGTCGTTTTTTTTCCACGGGGTGAACTATATGATCCAGTATGACAGTACAGCATACAGCAGGCTTCACACGAGCTACTTTAGCAGTCAATCAAGAGCAGGAGTGTTTGTCAGGGTTTTGAATTTATGAATAATTGTAACACCAGCCGCAGTTCAGATTGCAAGTTTCAGTTTATTGAACAGTATGAAAATTAAATATTAAAATTACACAGGAAATTATTTTGCCTTTAACTTTTAAAATGTAATTAGTATAAATATGTATAATAATCTTTCACTTCTGGTGAACATCACTTTTTCATTAAAACTCAAACTGTGAGTTGTATAAAGGCATAGAAAATTAAATGCTTCAGTTGAATATTAAATCCCTTGGTCTAAATCTTAATTTTTATTTCTTTCATGTAATACGGTGGTCAACGCAAAAGTTTTCATTATTTGTGGTGCCCATATCAAATTTTTTGATTGTCTGAACAATCTCCGTTTTCCACATCCGTTTGATTCTGAGCCTGGTGAGACAACGCAATGTGAGATAAAAGGAAATCAAATTAAATACAAAATCAAGAACGAAAAGTTAAGGAAATAAGATTTGTTTTGAATACCCAAAAAATCTCTTCTTAAATCATTCCACCCAAAAAGTGCCAGCCAGATTTTCCTTCCCAAAAATATCCGGGAAATCGAAAATTTCAAACCCAGAAAAATCCTTAGATCATCCCCGTCACTTACAAATCCGGAGTACCCTCTCTCCCCTTCCTTTTCCGGGGCCTTTACCATCGCTTCCACCTAGATCATACCACTAATTCTCAACTGTTTGGAATTCGACATGCCTCAATGTGTCCATAAGAACGTAGGATCTCCTGTCCTTTTCATCTCTATTGTGAAAAAGTTCGTATCGCGTTAGCTGTTTTTGCTATTCCTCTGGGCCCGGTTCTTCGAAAGAATGTAAAGTTTAACCCAGGATTAAGCCAAATTATGAGCAAGGTTTTCTTGTCTAACTGAACATGCAACTTGAGCTTACAAAATACTATTGAGCCTTTATTACGCGATACAGTAATGATAACACAACGTGTTAGTCTGAGCAATACATAGGAAGGTAAAATACAAAAACGGAACAAAATTTTGATTGTGGATTACTGCTAATCGGCCTTTGAGGAACCGAGCCCTGGTTATCATGAGGATACCGTATTGTGCCATAGTGGCAAATTTGCGAAAACAAGATAAATCCCTTCCCTCTCGGCAGCAGTGCATGGACATGATCAAAGAAAATGGCAAGCCATTAAGATAAGATGAGCATCTGTACGATGACTGCGTTTTACGTTTAGTTCTACTGTCTTTTCCATTTTTTCACTTTTTTAACATCGACGTATATAGTTCCAGTTCATCAGTTCTCAAAACGTTTTGGTTAGTTTTTACACTAACAGTTCAGTTATCGTCGACAGCCAATCCAGTCATTTGTATAATATATTTGTGCAGAACTACCGCCGTGCATTAAATGAAATCTTTCAATTGCGCAACAGTAAAAAGCTGAAAACATGCGACAGTGAAAGGGCTAAACAGGGCAAAGTTACTCTACGGCAAGCCATTCAAATGAGTATCCGCATCGTGGCTGTATGTTTTACTGGCTTTGAACATACACTAGTCGTCTTCAAGTTGAAGGCATCTTTGGCAATTAAAACACGCCGGCTATTAAGAAACTCCCGTTAGCCGTTAGCGACTGTGGAAAAAAAAAAACTACTAGTAAAGAGAAATACGGCTGCACATAAAATAGATTATGAAGTCATTTCGTTGCTATGACAACGCCAATTTTAACATAGCTTTGCTCATAACAAATTTTCAACAATGTTCAATAAAGCTGTGGCGGTTTTTCCGTATATCTTTCTTAATGGCGACGTAGTACAACTTAAAGGAGTTAAGGTGGTAAACCTTATATTATGTCACGCTATTCTAAAAGCATAGGAAAGGTAGTTATTAGAAGAGCATTCCAGTCCAGTCCGAACTCAGCACACGGTTTACCAGATATAGTTAGGAAGCAGAAGCGTAGCGTCCATATAAGCACATACGCCCATGCGTACAGCTGGAATCTGGAAAATATATATATTTTTATTTTCTGAAAGCATTTTTATCATTAAATCGGGATGGTTGATGAATATTTCGCATTATATTGGTGCCTCTGAAAACTTTGCAGTACCTTCTGAGGTTCAACCTTTCTTTCAGGAAAAAATAATAATTAATAATAATAATAATAACAAATTTTTACGGATGGTTTTTCAAAGTAACTACATCAATATCTAAAAAAAAATACTTTAAAAATATAATACATTTTTAAATAATATAATGAAACTATATATTCACAATATTTCAACAAGATATCAGTAACATAGCCTCTAATTCTCTCCGTTACAAAGACAAAAATAATATAAGCAACCCTGGCCTGTCTTCAGATAAAATTAAAAAACAATCCAGTTCAGATCTGAAAGTGCTTTAATAATCAATTGTGCCTGATCTGCAGGACAAGCTCTCTCTCTTCATTTTCCTCCTTCTTCCGGCTTGTTGTCGCGGGAGACCATTTGCTAGAGCAAGAACACAAAATCGCTTTAAGAGCCTGTCGATAGCTTTGAACAAAAGTCATGCAAATCACTGGGTTTATTGCTGAAGACAGAAATAGCATGACGGAGGCAATAAACAGGAGCTTATTGGAAAACGAACATGACACTGCAATTTTATATTCCCACAAAATAAAATACAACACGATCGGGAAAATGCAAATGTAAAATGCAGCCATAATGCAGAAGGCCATCTTTATGGCACGTAGTTTTTTCTTGTGTACCAGTTGCTGCAGGTCACGAACTTGGGGCGAACGAACTTGGGGCGAATGCCTCGAACTTGGGGCGAATGCCTTGTCTTGCCGTCTTAAGCTTACCGCTATGCCGGAGTATAAAGTGGCTGTGGCGAGGAGTGGTGCAATTTGAAAAAGTAAAGTATATAATTTTGCATAGGTTAGATACGCAAAAGAAACATTTTGGGAATTACTACAAACAGTTTCTTCGTTTTCGTCGACCAACTCATACGCGTTAGAGAGAAACGCATTTGCCAACATCGCCACGAGCCAAGTTGAGGCAATGGCAGAGGCACGAAATCTTGAGGAGATCAAGTGAAGTTTCATTGGAAAAACCACCGCCAAAAAACGATCTACCGCTATCCAAACCAGACTTATAGTGGAGACAGTGATAGAGACGGATTGTAAAAACCATCTCAGTTTACAAAGTATTAATCCTGCAGTACCACCTAAAGGCCAATGCGAAGAATTGGAAGCAATGTCTTTTATGCTAAGTGGAATGGTTGTTAATGGAAACACAAAGTCTGATACCGCCATGTTCACAATGAAGTAATTGATCGTGTTTCTCAGCTCTTGCCGCTTATACACGATTACGACGACAAAAGCGTTTCCTAGCAAGCCAAAAATTAAGATAATGGCATAGGCAAGGATCTTGCTGACTTGGACGGCGATTGAACTGGTAGGAAAATCACATCTTAAGTTCTCATGGAAGTGTGTTTCGTTGCTCAGGTTTGTCAGCATATTAGCGATAAACAGCATATCCCTCAATTAAGAACTAGTGTGAAGATTCTTTAGCGACGAAAACGCTAAGATACAATGGAGTTTTAAACTAAAACCATATTGTTTTGTGCAGATTTGTGAAAACGTTATTTCTTTTGATGTGTTGCAGTCTTGGGGAAACTGATGAATCTTTCTGATCTGGTGGGGTCATCTAACAATGCAACGAGTTCTGATAATGATCCAATTGTGTATTCCATTACAACTCCATTGCACCTGTAATGACATGTCATGGATATTTGTCTTTCAAAGACATTTGATGCATTCAGGAGGTTTTTAGGGGCGCCTGACGACGTTTCCTCCTAAATACATTGAAAACACTTTTTAGATCTCTAGAAATGCATTCTAAGCATAGCTACAAAATTTATATCTGTTCGTTCGGTCATCCTGGGAGAACCTGAGTCTTTTCGAAATTACAAGGGCTTCAGTTTTATTTTACCAAAAATTTTAGGTGTAATTCAAGGTATTACGAAAGTGACAATTTTACCAATTCTTCATCACATTTTTGAATCAGAAAATTTTAGATTTCCTTTTTTCTACGAACAATAGCCTAACCTGAGGAGTGAGACGTGAAAAATTAAACTTTAGAAAGTCGTAGGGGATTTATTATATAAGCGTCGAAAGTTGTACATGAATGGAACAGTCATCTGGAAATTTTAAGCCGTCCTAAATTAATAGAAAATTCTAAACAATATTTGCTTCTCCGAACACATATTTTACAGAAAACAGTGGTCGGGTTCCCCTGGATTTTTCTATTAAAACGTTATCTTACACCCAGAGCCGAGTCACCAGAGGGAGAACTGATCACTTTGACGTCCATTAGCAATTTCCGTGATAAACAAAGCTTTTGATGACGTGACATCAGCCAATGCCACGCCTCCTTTCCAGCAGAGTTTATTAACCGAAATTAACTTTACCAAAGAAACAAAAGCTGATATCAGAGTATGTACACAACTGTCCTAACGCCTTTAGGGTGAGACCTTTTGTCGTCCGTTTTAAATTTTTTGTCAAAACAACGAATATGACTGGCTCATATTCTTTTATTGAAAATCAAACTCTTGAAAATATAAAATCAATGCCTACCACGCTTCTTTCAGAGCCAAATTTATATGATGACTATCATCAGTCCTCTTCATTCCCGATGGAACAAAGGCCCCCCACTAAAGCTCGCCATCTGATATCTATTTTGAGCAGTGATTTTTGCCTCACGCCACGTTAGTCCTCTCTCCTTAAATTCTAACATCTTTTTGCGCCTTTAAATGTGTCGGGGTCTCCCTCTCTTTCACCTCATATAACACATTCTGGAATCCGGAAATTTTGCTTCGGGAATCCGGAATTAATGAATTTTATCTGGTGGAATCAGAGAATCCTGGACTTTGGAATGCGAAATACAACTAAAGAAATCCTGAATCCAAGTTCCACTGATTAAGAATCCGGGATCAGGCACCCGGAACTCGGATTCCATGGCGTGGAATCCGGAATCCAAGAAGGTCAGTAGCTCTACAGACATGGTCTGTGATTGAAGAACGAAAAAATAGATGATTCAACGCAAACAATAGATCTTTTACCGATGCGGCGGCCATATTGAATGAATTAGATGTAAAGAGTATTATGGGATGCCCAGGGGGGCATGAGCACGATCCGATATACTCGCTCATTATTTACGCGCGCTTTTCGGTCCAATTTTACTTCAAGTTTTCCTAGAAAAAGATGTAATGGGAAGTAAAGATCGTTGTGCCGTGTTTGGATGTAATAATGATAGCCTTTTTCCCGAGAAATATACAGTGAAGTTCTCTTTTTTTCGGAAAAGCCCGCATAAATACTGAGCGAGTGCCCCCTGGGCATCCCATAATACTCCTTAAACCTAATAAATTCAATATGGCTGCCGTGTCGGTAAAAAGGTCTATACCCCGGCTAGCTCCAAAACAACAGATGCCAATGCTTTCTTAAGGCCAATGAAAATAGAGGTCTAGAAGCTACAGCCACTGTGCTACTCCTTGGATTCTCGTGTGGCGACTCTTTACTCTTCTCTTCCCTGGTGGGTTTTATTTAGGGCTTTCCACAAGTTGCTCGAGATTTTCCAAAACGTTTCCAGTAATTTCTCAAAAAGTTGCTCAAAAATTGCTCAAAAAACAATCAAGTTGCTTTTTGTGACGAAAGTTGCTCAAAAATCGCCCGAAGAAACAAAAACTTTTTTTGGGCTGATACCAAAATATGCACAACAAAAGTAAGATTTCTAAGCATTTTTGTGCAATTCTGGGGCGTAACCAGCGTTGCTAAACAACTTTGTCCTCAACTAAAACCAAAAAATGTAATGAGCCAATAAAATTGTTGAATGACCTTCTTTACCCGAGACACTCAAGTCAGTCGAGTGTGAATCTTCGTCCACCATTTTGAATTTTCTCTAAAACCCGCTAACCTAGCAGCCCGGCTACTTTTATCTTGCGTCCATGATACGATCTGCCCCAAGGGGGTAGGATTTGGCTCCTTTTTTACAGGAAATTCATAAATTGTTTACTAAAACATCGTGAAATATGAAAGAGAGGCCAATTTAAGCACTAAAAGCTGCTCCGATGTCTCTGAATTGAAAGAACTCGAGAATCTGCTCAGAATGCGAAAAGTTGCTCGAAATTACGAGAAGTTGCCAAAAAGTTGCCGAGCAACTTGTGGAAAGCCCTAGTTCCATTCAAGGGCTGTCCCACCAAATGCCCGCCATCGCCACGTTTGTTCTCTTATCTCTTCCTTTATAAGCCTCTACCCTGCTAGTCGGATTCTTTTAGGCTCGGATTCCTCTGGGCCGAATTTCTTCTAAGCCGAATTTATATGGTCTATTAT
>OZ038000.1:13099311-13104311 GCA_964035705.1 Porites rus | reverse complement strand
TGTGTCCGAGGAAGTCCGCAAACTTTTATTCAGTGTTTTCAAGAGAGAATTCAACTAGTCTGGATATTTGTCTTCAAGGCAGTCTCGCTTGGACTTGCTCACTTTTTCAACAATCGATTTAAGTATGCGGACATCTCATGATTTAGACTTCCGTTCAATTACAACCTCTAAAACTAACTAAACTAACTAAATTCACATTCTTTCCGACCAACGCCCTGAGATAACCTCCCTGCTCCATTATCCTCTCTTGTAAGCACCCATGAGCAACAGAAGTGTAGCCTGCGTGGCAGGCGTTTGAAAGGAAAGGGAAAGGGAGTTTAAGGTGCGAGAGAAAGGCGAGAGGCGCGCGAGGAGGGAGGGAGGGAAACGCCTGCCAGGAGACCATTGTTTTTCTCGTTTTTAACATCCACCAGGCGAATGTTAAAATCCTGATTGGTCCGTCTTCAAAACATGTCAATCACAGCCGTAATAACTTAATCCAAGGCTGCATTTTAAGCCCTCTTCTCTTCAACCTATACGTTAATGATCTAGCTTTTTCATTCAACAATATTTTATCTGATCCGTTTGTGCTACCAAATGGCACCAAACTCAATTCTCTTTTTTATGCTGACGACCTTATTATATTATCACGATCGAAACTAGGATTACAAAATTGCCTAAACAAATTGTCTTCATATTGCAACTCCTGGATGCTTAAAATCAACCCCAAGAAAACCAAAATAATGGTTTTCCAAAAAGGCGCAAAAAAATGTAATTATGTTTTTCACGTAGGAAATGAAATGATAGACATTGTAAAAGACTATACTTACTTAGGGACTCGCATCTCGTCTCCCGGAAATTTTACACTCTTACTTGAACATCTTCGGCAAAAAGCCCTTCATGCTCTATTTAGTCTAAGACGCCACACTGATTTTAGTAAACTGAAACCTTCCCTTGCAAATAAAATTTTTGACGCAATGGTCTCACCGATTTTAACTTACAACAGTGAAGTTTGGGGTGCCTTTGTGAAATCAGATTTTAAGTCATGGGATAACTCCGGAATCGAAAAAACTCATTTGCACTTCTGTAAACGATATTTAGAAGTCCATAACAAGTCATCCAATGTTGCATGCAGATCTGAACTTGGCAGATTCCCTCTGATCATTGATATAAATAGCAAGATACTTAATTACTTAAACTATCTCCAAGAAAAAGATGAAAATTCTATAGTTAAACAATCTTTAAAAATATCTGTTGACCTTTATCATAGTGGTCAAAATAGTTTTTACTCCAGCGTTAAGAAGATGACTGACTACTATGATTTCCCAGGCTTTAATTGTAATTTACTGAATAAATGTAAAATTAAGCAATATGTAGATCTTATGCAAAAGAAATATATCACTTACTGGAATCATACCCTTCAACATTCACAAAAACTTAACTTTTATTATAAAATCAAAACGAATTATAGCCCTTCTGTCTACCTAGATTTAACAAGAAAGAACCCTTCTAGGAAAACATTAGTGAAACTGAGAATAAGCAGTCACAAACTTAGGATTGAGACAGGTAGATACGACAATCTACCACGTGAAGAAAGGTTATGCAATCTCTGCAATTGTAACAGAATTGAAGATGAAACTCACTTTTTATTAGATTGTCCAAGTTTTTCTTCCATAAGAGATATGTTCTTCTCTAAACTAGATCCTAAAATACCGTTTCTGCGACTGCAATCACATGAGTCCTTATTATCACATCTGATGAATTCTCCTGACTATTTTATTAACATCCAATTAATTTCATTTATATCAACTTGCTTTGAATTGAGAGACAAACTTATCTCCGGAATAATTAATCCTACTGATGGTTAGAAATAAACTATGATTGATAAGTTTCAAATTATTTTAAATATTTAATTTACAAGGAATCAATAAGTAATTTCAAGTAGCTTTTGCAATACTGTAATACTTTGTTATGGTCATGCAAATAAAGCTTATTGTTGTTGTTGTTGATTGGCTCAAATCAACATCACGCTACTGAGTAACTTAATCGATCTTTCAGTAATCATTTCAAAATATGTTGTTAGCGAGGCGTGATGAGATTTCTGTATGCAATTCATCGTTTTAGAACGATTAGAAACTGAAGGTATCTATTTCAGCTTGAAAGGAGAATAGAAGAAAGCATTTAAAAGACTCGTATGAAGGAAAAGACCTGTCAGCTAGATGAGTTTTGCTGACTGGTTTTGAGAAGTCTTGTCTCCCAACGGCTTGTTTTGCTCACTAGAAGAGAGAAAGGAAAAATCATGCTGCCTGTGTGCTTGTTATCTGCTGTTTGACCTTAAACGGCTACCACGCAGGCTACGCTTATCAACGACCAGATTGTTAACGACGAAGCGATCTATAATCCTTAGCGATTTTTGGTTTGAGGACTTCTTCTTGCTGGTTATAGACGTTATAAAGCCGCCAGGAGCTTACCGTACTTCAGTAATAATATTGATTGCAGAATTAGCCTTATTGCAGATCTTTGAAGTTCCGCTCTTCTTTCCCTGCTAGCAGCGTTCTTTTGTATGCTGCGCTGGATCCAGTTCGAGAGTCAGCAAAGTGTTTGTAATTAATTTCTCCGACAAACACTGCATGCAAGTTGGGAAGTCCAACGCGATACCTTCAGCAAAAACGTAGTAGATTTATGCTGGATTTTATATAACAAGCCACGCATGGTTGCGACTTTCTTCTTTCAACGGACGACCACATTTTATACTTTTTTTAATAGTACCTTCACTTCAGATTTCTTGTTTTAGGAAAACAAAAGAAAACAGTACGTGAAATACGACTTAAATAAGTGCATCGCAGCCAGACTTATTTGACAGCTAGTCATTCACAGTTGCGTTATTTTGTATACATAATTAGTAGGCGGGATGGCGAAAACAATGGTTTCCTGGCAGGCGTTTCCCTCCTTCCCTTCCTCCTCTCGCGCCCCTGGCGTTTCCCTCGCACCCAAAACCCCCTTTCCCTTCCCTTCCAAACGCCTGCCACGCAGGCTAACAGAAGTGCTGCACCCAGACCCATGGAGTCAACTAGTCACAGCGCTCGTGTCGTCACCTTGTCAGCTTTTTTCAGGCTTTGTGGGCTACGCGAAAATTGCACGATGATTTCACTTTACTGCATCTACCAGAATCCTTCAGTTTGTTGTTTTCTTGTCCAAATTTGGGCTATTGTTTTTTAAACAAGAAATCAGAAATAAAATGAATTGTGTTAGTTGCAGTCTAATGTCATCATCATCATGAAAATGTCCTCTTGTTAGCTGTAGTTATCCCTTTTTAGCTTTCAGCCCTTGCTGGCTGCCTCTTCTAAGGTCGGTCAGCCCATGGGCTCTTTTCAGGGGCACCCAATGGAACTGTTACTCAAAATATCTGTTCTTCAGGCTGTGAGAATTGGAAAAAATAATATGTCTTTGGAAGGATAGTATTGCTGGGAAATGGACAATTCAGGGTTTCTGAGGGGATTTGTGGTCTAGAAAAGCTGGTATGTGCTAATTGTCCGAAACCTCTCCCCGCCCCCCAATTCTGAAGGGGTGAATTTCGCCCTCAGACCACACCCAATTTCTTATGGACCCGCCCTCCACTGAAGGGTTATGAAGTTTGCCCTATGACCACACCCACACTGGCCAGTAATGTCTGGACATACGTCTGCTGGGATACTTCCCAGTAAGTTAGGTTGTAGGTTGTAAGAGCACCTTGCTGGCTGGGTCCTCTTCCATCAGTCTTGCTAAGAGTGAGGAACAGATGTTTCCCAGCAATCTCCTAAGCTGCTTAAAATGGCTTCAGAAATTTATTCATGCTTTGTTGGTGTTAGGTCTTTTTCTCAAAAATTCCCGTTGGGTGCCCCTGTTTTTTTCAGCATTTGGCTGCTTTAGTCAGCTCTTGTAAGCCCTTATCTTCTCAAATTCGACATTGAAAACTGAAAAAATTATTCACCATTTACTCATAGACCACCTTGTTTACCCCACAAAATTTCGCATGACCATTGTCTTCGATTTCTCTTGGGACGACTGCAATCGGAAACAATACCCCAGTACACCTCCCCTTTAATCTGCACTTCCATTATTTTCACGGATAGCTGCATTGTTATGTGACAATCCCTATTGTTTTCCCAGCTAATCAAAAATCAAATAGGTGAGGGATCTCCCAAACAATAGAGCATTTTCACTCACGTGGCCAGCGTTTATGAAAATTTATGGGAACAAAAGAAAGCGTTTACATAAGAAAAGAGTTCAATTCCCACAGTACTGGTCTGGAACACCAACATGGCCGCTGTTTTATTGTTTTGGAACACCAATATGGCCGCCGTGACGTCATGCGAAAACGCTCTATTTGGTTGTGCAAAATCAAATCACTCTATTAGCTATTGTACATACATGTCTTCGTATTAGAATGAAAACAGCTTTGTTATTAAAGACTTTGTTTGGGCATTTAAATTATTTCCTGTCGTCTGTTGCTTCGGATGGGCCACCTTTTTTCAAGTTTTAAGGCTATGCCTGCATGATCACCAAATCACTAAAAGCATGTTTTAGGCCTGCCTGTTTCAAACGTCGTGCTACTGCCGTGCTAAGCTGGCTCGACTGTAGTTCGACTGCAGCAGGACACTAGAACGATTCAGACGTCGAATTTAATTCAGTCGAATAGAACGGCTATTGCCGAAAACAAAACACAACAAGACGCTATGTCAGCGTGCACTTCAGCGTCGTGGTTGTGGTGCGGAGGAACAGTAAGAAATTATATTTTTCCGAATAACCTTCCGTAAAAATACCCTTACTTGGCTCCTTACTATTAAGGGACGGACCATTAGAAAAGTTATGGAGGGGGGGGGGGGGGATTTTCGAGCCGCAGGAATTTTTTTTTGTTGTCAAATTCTTTGTATGAATTTTTTTTAGGCCTTTGCATGAATATTTTTTAGTGTTAATTGGCGTGCATGATTTTTTTCCCATTTAATTTTCCCTTGCGCGAATATTTTTTTTGTACTGTGCCC
>OZ038000.1:13079311-13094311 GCA_964035705.1 Porites rus | reverse complement strand
CCCAAATTAGCCTGCGTAGCTGGCGGTATTTAATAGCGGGTGAGTGTTGTTTTTTTTTTTCGGAGGTGGAGCCACAAATAGCGAGAACGAAAGGACTAACAATCTTGTCCATTACTATGAAACCAACATGGGTATGTCTCAAGTTTTATTCAAACCCGTAAAAATACACTTCTGGCCGACCGACTGTCAAATAGATATATGATAATTTTCATTGCGATATAATAGCTGTCGTTGAATGTTTTTCTTCTTTTTATTTATTTACATTTCGTTTTCTACTTTCCGTTATTGTCATCAACAGCCTTAAGCGATACCCATATATGGGAGTAATTGGCTCCTGGCCACTATGAAAATGTTTGGTGTCGTTTTAGTACCTAAATGACTTGGCTTCTTTTTCAAAAAAATAATAAAATATATGTTGATCTTGTCGGCTTGACCATGTAAAACGAAAGCACTGGAATTATTAGCTCACGACAGAAGCTATTAGTTAAAACACAAAAGCACAGTGGACATGCGCCCAAGTCAGTGCAGAATCAGAGGGTGGTCGATCAACAGCATAACTTAATTTTATTGACTGTAACATCACAGTCATTAGAATTCTGTAGCCAGGGCTTTACAAAGTTCTATAAAAGGGAAATTTTCTTACAACAGAAACCTCGAATTGATTCACGCCGTGTTTCCGTGGAGCACACCTTTCTCAGACACACACTCAGTGTCGGTCCGTCTTGATTGATTGAACCTCTCATTAGAGACTTCACAAAATAGAAAGATTTGATGGTTGTTTATGAGAGTCAAATTGAATTCATTACTATAGAAGACCAATATAAGACAAGCGTGTTCGAGCAGATCGTGCGTAGGTATATCATTCGCCGGCCGACTGCCCCGGGGGGGGGGGGGTACTTGGGTATTTTTTGGGTGGGTATGTACCGCCCGGGACTCCAAATTGGCACCCCGTTCCAAAAAAAAATTTCCCCTAAAATTGATACCCCGTTCTAGAATTCGCCTTAAAACTGATACCCCGTTCTAGAAATGGGCCAATTTTTTATACTCCGTTCTAAGGTGCAAAGAGTACAACAGTTTGCTTGTTAACGCATTGAACCGTATTTTTAAAAGCAATCTGTCCTTGAATAATTTCAAATGGCTGCTTACAAAACTGGAGCTTTCGTGCGTTCGAAATATTATACCCCGTTCTAGAAAACGCCTCTGAAATGGATACCCCGTTCTAAATCAGGAGCTTCAAAATCACGACCCCGTTGGGCGGCACATACCCGTATAGGTAATGTGTGGGAGTACCCCCCCCCCCCCCCCGGGCCGACTGCACAAGAGGCGTTATATTTACCCAGAGGCCAAACCGGCAACTACATTTCCGTGAACAACCAAAAACATTGTTTCCCTGCTCTAGAATCACGATTTCAATGAAGTTTTCTGCCCTGCGTTTCCACAAAAAAAAGAAACAGAAAAGAACATCTTCACAGGATCACCGGAGTCATCGCCGTAAACTCCAAGCTTTTTTCCAACCTCCTAGGGTTCCTAGGGTTCTCTCCCGCTGGGATTATGCCGCAAATCTGTTATGTGACAAATATGTTTCAAAAATATCCCTTCACCTGTTTTGTTTACGTAACTCGTAATCAGCTTTAGACCCTGCGTACGAGAAGAGCCTTCAGTGGTCTCTAACACACACGCTGTTTCCGTGACGGAAGCCTCGGAATAGGCTTAGCTACATAATTCCCGAAATATGACCTAATTCATCCCGGAATTTCCCCGAAGAAAGCTCTAAAATTCTTTTAGAAATGTCTAAACTTCTCCAAAAACTCTCTAAAATTCTCAAAAATTCTTTCAAAATTTCGGCTTTTTTTGATAGCGAGGGCCCCTTATGGTGAATAACCACTGATAAGTTGTAGTGTGGACGACTCTGCTGAAAAACCGCTGATTTGTTGTGCTCCGTAGACAGTACTCTAGACACTGCTGTGGCATGTAAGTGGACTGAGCCTTCTCTTGGTCGGTTGGAATACAACAAAAAACGTTTTGTCAACGTTTTTGCCGTGAGGTGTTGCCAAAATGTCGGGTAAATGTTCAAATTGCTCTAAAATCCTCGAATTTGTCGATTTTTTCCCTAAAATTTCCGAGATTTTCTAAAATTCTTTTTGATGTCTAAAATTCCAAAAAAAAATTCCGGAATTATGTAGCTAAGCCTGCCTCGGAACGACTAAGCACGTTTCAAACGTCGTGCTACTCACGACAGCAGCACAACTGTACCTTGACTGAAGAAAAATAGCTGCTTCCGAAAACAAAAAACGGACGATACAAAAATATCTAAATGTGTACTTCTAAACATTGAGGTGCTGTGAGTTACAAAAGAACATTGAGGTACTGTAACAGGGGCGTAGCCAGGATTTTTCAAAGGGGGGGTCACAGAGGCTACTCACCAGATTGTCATGTAACGACAGTAGCCGTTGTTGACGAAAATACTTCGCAAAAAACAAATTTTTAAAAAGTGGGCTTTTGAACAATGGCTTTTACGGCCAAGATATTGTCATGGCTTTTTCGCTACCTGAATATTGTAGGTTGTTTGCACAAAAGAAGGCCTACCAAGGGGGGGGGCATGGGCACCCCAGGACCCCCCCTAGCTACGCCCCTGTGTAATGTACAATTTATGAGTTGGATCGGCCCTATTTAAGATTTAGTAAGTTTTACCTCTTTTCTGCCCTCTTCTGTATTAGCACGTGAGCAAATTATGAGCAACCAAAATTATATAAAATTAAAAGTTTGACAATTTAAGTTTTGATAGTTAAGAGATAAGTTGCGCAATCAAGGGCAGGCTGCCGGCATGCTATTAAACTCAAAAGGCTATTTTAAAATTACATGATAATTGCGTGACGCTTGAATGGTTTCCATATTATGGTACATACCGTAATGATCACACAACTCGAGCCGGAAGCCATATTTTAATGACCTTGACAGAGCGTGGGTCGCAGCTTCTATCACCGGCGAATTAGAGAAAAACAAAATGGCCAACTAGAAGTAACAGCAGACAAGACAAGGTACTCATTTTCCGTCTGTTGCTTTTGACCTGTTATGCTCTTGACTGGCGCGTTGTGTTTGACAAGCGAATATTTTTGCTCTCAAGTGGAAAGTGAACATTGTCACGTCAAATTATGAGTTCAATTCTTTTACAAACCTAAATCTTTCTTTCTTTTATTTTCTTTTCGCTCACATGGATGATAATTCTTTTTGTATACATTTTCACATAACAGCTGTCGAAAGTGTTGGCAAAGTCGGTTTACGACCGTAAATGCGAAGGTGAATAATATACGCTCAGACATGTAACTTAACTAAATTGGTTCGGTCAGATCTTGGCTTTTAACATTGAAATTCCATAGCTTAACCTCCATCCTTTGCTAAGTTACGTTTATTTTAACGGAGTATACTGCATGTTCGGTTCCAAACAAGGTATCACCGAGCAACGAAATTTGATCCTTGCGAGCCTGAGTGCATTTCATTTTAATTTATGCAACTTCGCTTAAACTCGACGCCGATTGTAAACATGTCTCCCATCACTGTATATTCCGTTTTCATCCGCTAGTGGCATCTTTTTTATAACCCATTTAGAACTTGTTGGTTTACCATGCAGCAATTTCAAGTGCAGTGGTTGTTATTAAAATGTATTGGCGATTTTAAAAACATGCTGAACTGCATAAATCATCCTTTAATAGATCTGATCACTTACTGCAGGTTTAAAAAATTTAAATGATCTTGGTGTGATTCCTGAGCATAGAAAAACGAAAAATGGAAGTAGAAGATACAGAGATTAACTCACATGCCATTGCACAAAATTAAACATAATACTGGACTGGTATTTGTTTATTGTGTCATTAGTATGAAAAGAGCTTGTTTTAGTTTAAAAAAAGATTGACTACAAAACGTAGTATTGAATATATGATGATATTCCCCGCGGATTCCTTGTTTCCTTCTCTTGTATAAAAACACTTAATATTGTAGTGGTATTTTTGAATTAAAAAATACAGGTTCTCTCTCTCCCAGACACATTATGAAAGACCAACAATTATAAACATTAACCACAAAGGACTGCAAAGGACCCAAACGAATGTGCCGAAGAACGTAGGATCTATAAAGACCTGATCAGCAAAAATAATAATGTAGACATATTGAATTCTGCAAGCAGAATCAGACTGCAATGCTGATCGTACTACGTGAAAATTAACTCTCCAAGACATCAACACGACGCCGAAAGAACTCAAAACAGAGCGGGATTGTAGCTATATACAGCTGGTTTTGCCCTTTTTGGGGCTAGTCAGCTGTCTATTGAATTTAATATGTCTACCAACAATTATGTTAATTCTTTTAATTGGTTCAAATGCACTATACAAATGAAACGTGCATAGGCTAATAAAACGTTTTAAAATCCTTTTCTCCACTGAAATGTCTCGTGACCTATTGCAAAGTTGATTTGGGGGGTGAATGTTTGGGTTGTTTTGATCGGTTTACAAGCATTTTATTTCTACAATGACTCACAGCAAATAGTTAAAAATGAATGCTTTGGGTTGGAGTTTTGTTGACTTTTACATGTTCATCCGGAAAAACATTTGTGGACCTTTACAAAAAATATTTACCGTGTTGTACAAACAAAGGCTTTTCTCATTACGTGCTGACGGACAAAGGGCCTGTTTACGTGGGGATGGGGGACCCCAGATAGGTGAGGTACCATGTGGCACACCACCTATCATTTAAATGTGGTCAAATTAAAATAAGAGATTATATGGACAGGAGGGTTACTCGACCTAAGCGGGTAACTTCACCTACCTGGGTCCCCCACCTCCATGTAAACAGACCCTAACTGTGGAGTAGAGGGGTGGGTTGGGTGATTTTTTTGTGCCAGAATTTTTAGTCAAAATTTTCTAGTGTGATACTTTTTTTTCTATTTTGGGTGTAAATAGCCAGAGATTTGAAGTGACTTTCGCGGTAAATGACAAACCAGATTGAAGTTATGAGAAAATAGAAAATGAGCAGATAAAAAACAGCTCAAAACAATTCTTATGGATAAAACTGGCATTAGCTTTTTTTTGGCCGTTAACGTGACTCCTAATTAAAATCTCTCTAAAGGCATGTTTACATGGAGTGGCTGGGGTAACGTACCGTAGTTATTGCTGATCCATTTTTTTTTCTCATCTGTGCTTGTTATTTCTCTTGTATTTCGGGTGTACGTAGTTTTAATAATAAAACAAGAAAGTTTTGCAATTCCGATTGAACGAAACTTCCTGACACTTACAACTTCCTGCAAAATACATAATAATTCACCGAACCGCAATATTATACTCGAGTAAGCTTTGTCTTAACGTTGTTGGTAGTGAAATGTCCAGCAAAGTTTTGTCCTTTGTCTTTTCGTAAATTATCTTGACATTTACATATGAATACGTCGAAGTTTGAAAAAAAAAACAACAGTTCATATGCCCCAGTACTTTGGAAAAACAAAACGAGCAAACTTAAGTGGTTCATTGTACTGTGCGCAGCAAGCAGGCATTGGACGTTCTGAAATGGCCCACCTTGGAGGACCGCCGACGTCAATCTGTTTTTAAACTCGTTAAGAAATGCCTTCAAGGTCAATGTCCCCAGTATTTTAAACATTATTTTAAACGTAATAATACAATCCATGCGCGCGCTACTAGACAAAGCAACCTCTTACATCCGCCTGCTGATGTAAGACAGACAGGTGACAGACTGGTATGATGATTTCAATTCTGTTTTTCGACGGTTAATTTAAATTAATTTATTTATTTAAATACGTCAATTTGGCAATTCCAGATAGGTAGATATTGGTTCCTGATTTTCAATCAGGCAGAATATTTACTTATTTAGTGTTGTATTGTGAATGTCTATCTCTTAGTCTTAGAGAAAAAAACATCTTGTCTTACTAAGAGTTCGATAAAACAATGACAACAGTGGCAGGCAAATCATTTTCAAAAGCAGACTAGCTGAAGAATATTTCTCGCAAAGTGTGAACTTATATAGCTAAACGTGACCACATGAAGTGTAAAATCAATACCAGTAACTTCCCAAAAAACGTACCATCTATTCTATATTACAGAGTCTCATATTCGGTTTTTAAGCTCGTTCACAGCAGAAATTAAGGGTAGCAAATCTCAGCATTTTGAAGGGCTCTCAATATGACTCAGGGCTTATTTTATTGCTTGATTCCCTTGGATTAATTGGAGGTGGGGCGGCCTCACCTCCAAAGCCAGGGAAAAGCGCCCTGGGGACTAGGTTGTTGTCAGAGGTGTGGTTCTACCATCTCTCAAGACACTGAATTCGAAGTAGCCTCCCATGCAGACGTTCTTAGGGGTTCGTCACGTGTTCCTGCCTAAGAACGTCCGCGTGGGAGGCTAAATTCGAAGTAGCCTGCGGACGGGAAGGGAAAAGGAGCGCGCCTTCGTGCGCCTTAATTCTTCCGTTCTGTACCGTTTTAATGCCTACCACGTAGCCTAATAAATTGGAAGTTTATCGTTGCACTGAAATTCCTTTTCATAAAAGCTATAAGCTGGGGTCAATTTAATAAAACTGATACAAGCGTAATTTACCAGTATAACCGTTGTTTTAGAGTCTGAAAACAATACCTGCATTTGTAAATTACACTTGTCAACGAGAGTATTAAGACAATGTATTGCGTCATACACTGTTATATTTTTGCTGTGTCGTCTCCATATAAGGCAAAATTATCTCACAGGCGAAAGTTGCAGCGCCCTTCTTCCAAGTGGCAGTAGGCCTCTTTTAACTGAGTAAGGTGAGATGTGCAACTGTTCACATGAAAAATGTTGTAACATTTGAATGTATATGAGAGCTAATTTTCACGAGGTGTTGGGTGCCAGAATCCACTTCTAAGAGAACTTTTAAGGTATTTTACCGGGAAAACGTCAAGGATAATGTTTGTTTTAATTTAGTTTACTTTTGACTACAATTCCTCAATGTAAACCGAGAGGTTGAGGGTAAACCTGAGACGAAACTCGTAAACATAAACCCGAAAATTGCGCAAACCGAAGTGGTACTCGCTGGGCGTCATCATTGCTAGCCAAGTTTCTGACTACTTTTTCCATGTGTTAATCTTAAAAATCCTGTGAATATTGCTCTACTCCGTAAGTGATAAAGATTACTTCCTGTGAATTTAATTTTTCAAAACACGACACTGGCCTCAGTGACATGTTTTCGGGAATTCACATTCCCTTCCGACTCCTTGCTTGCTATAATTCACCTTGTTGAAACGTGAAAATGGCTTACATATCTATGCCCAAAAGCTTTTATAATTACTGAAATATTATCATCAGCGTGGTAAGTTGTTAAAATATTGATTTTAGCCTCTTTTCTTCTCGTTATATGTTTCTTGTCATCATCAATGAACCGCTTATTATTTTGAAGTGACCATGTAATTCATACAAGCTGTTTTTCAACTTCTCTGTTTTTGATCGTGTTGAGTTTTGTTGCCATATATTGAAACGTTCATAGTGAAACAAGTATTTCACTATTTGCACAACAGACATTTTTTTTTTAACTTCCTTTGCATAATTTGGCCACATAAGCGCGTTATCAGTTAAGTAGTTAATTTTTCAAGTGGATTAAGTAATTAATTTTGCCAACATTGGATCGCGCAGGTGGAGCTGTAAATAAGAGTCGGTTAATCATCCAATTAAAATTTTATACCCATGTTCGAAGAAATTCTATCCATAGTCGGACATGCTGATCGGGTAGATCAAATAATGAAGACCAATATTTTGTAGGTCCGACAGTTTTTCTGGTTGCCTTACTATAATTGCGACTTAAAATGTTCAAAGCTTTGCAATGAGACCACTCGCCTGTGGCTCGTGGTTCCACTTGAGTTTTGGACATTTTATTGCGTCATTTCTATGGTCTATAAGAGTTTATAAAATAACTAAGATAGTATGCGTGTTCTGATTGGTTAAAAACCTATGGTTTATTGTGCCGGTAAACTCATAGAAAACTGAAACATGCTTTAAAGTTATTTTATAAAAGCAATAGACCACACTTTCTATGGGTTTACCGACGTGATAACCCACTTAGGATGTTGTGAGAACACTCGAAAAGTTCAGTTGTAAATCACGAGCCGAAGGCGAGTAATGTACAAGCTTTTCTCGTGTTCTCCCAACATCCCGCGTGGGTTATCACGCCGGTAAACCCGTAGAAAGTGTGGTCTATATAGAAAATTGTGGTCGATTTGTTAACTAGTATAAATACGACCATGTACCTCTTTCAGCAGCGAATTCTGCCGGCAGAATTCGAGTCGCGAACAAGAAAAGTGTTGGAATGAAGATATGCGTGTCGCAGTGGTAATTGCAACTTAAGCAGTTGTATAGGTCTTCATAGTGCTGTAGGTAGATCACTGCAGCGCTAAAACGCAGGGGCCATGGATTCGGGTTAATTTGAAATTACTTGAATTGCAATTACCACTGCGACGATCATATCTTTATTTAAATTTGTATTTCCGCGGTTCACATCATCCTCAAAAAGACATTGTGATATCCGAATCGAACTGACCCTGTGATTTTCATCTCACATCGAAAAACACCAGCTCATTAAAAATAGATTTTGATTACAGAATAGGTTCGATGAAATTATATGCTAAAATCCTAACGCTCGTTTTTCCTGAGCGTTACATTTGGAAAAAGAGTCGCTTTATTGTTTGGTTGTATTGTTTCTTTTGTTGTACGTAATCTGTGCCTCAGTACCTACAGAAGGAATTGGAACCCTTCTAGCAGGCTTCAGTCGCACGAGCAGGATTTTGAGCAGAAAACGTGATTTTCAGGAGTTCTTCCATGAGGGTTGGGGGCAGGAACTTCAGTTTACACTGAAAGACCAGGATCTGTTTACATGACAAAACCAAAAAAAATACAGTAGCAATAAAATACGAAATTAGCGTAAGCGTGGCTTAAAATGAAACAGTTACTTAATTACGTTTTCAGTTAACGTTATTGTGTATCAAAAACGTTTTAACAACCTCGTCTATAACTAAACATGCTACGCCCTTCAATACGGTCGTTAATTTTGTCTTACTGAATGCCATGTTGTTATCACATAATTCACGGTCTCTCTATCGTTTCTTTTGTTAACGCTCATGACACTATAATTTGGGGAAATATATTTTCTAAACAGTGTTCAAGGTTAATATCAAGACTTGCTCATACCATGTATATCCTAGAAAACACTTCACAGTGGAACAGCAAAACGAAGTTAACTAGCGACTTTTTCAAAGTATTTTTTTCTTTAACCTAAACTCCATTTTTACTTTTTTGTGTTTTTAATCATTGGGGGCCTTTTCCTCTTCTCCATCTTTCTAGATCAGTTTTTTGCCAAGCGGAAGGAAACACTAATAACTCCGCGCTTTGTGATGCAAAGCTAGTTATTCCATCGCCTACACTGTAATCACATGACCAATATATTGTCCTGTATACGATTTATAGCCCTATCGGTTTGGCTTTTATATTGAACCACAGTTTTACCATGAAAAGTTCAGTACGTATAAATATTTGATCTTAAGTGAGTCGATATCACTTCACTGAATTACAAGACAACCAAATGACACGTTTGTGGACGAGTTAGACGATTGTTTGTATTGTGATGTCGCGTGATAGCTCGAAAGAATCATTTCTTCACTTTAACAGTTAAGGATCCGGAATATTATTTGTAAGGTCGTTTCGCTGTTTTATTTGCTTTCTTTGAGACCTTACAAGAAATTTTTAATGCGTGATTTTACATTTCTTCGGACATTTGCTCCGAAATTTAAAGGAGAGTAAATTTTTAAGGCCAGGCTCTGCGAACGGATGAATAGATGCTTAGTTTGAATTCAAAGTACGCTGTCGAACCCTGCACATTGTTTTCAGAGCTAAAAGTGTAAATTATCTCCTTAAATTATTATTACAGTCCCCTAACGAGGTTTATTTAAACCAAATGAAGAAAGGAATAATTTTCTAGCATCCAGTAGGGTAACGTTAATTAACGTTAAGTATTTCAACTTCGCCTTAGAGTTTCGTTGTTTTTTAAAGTATCCCTTCCCAAAGGGAACAAATGTTAACATATTGTTTCACCTTTGTTTTTGGAGTAATGATAAAACTTAGAAAATGATAATACGCAGCATAAATACTCTTTTCTCTTGAAGTGGCGAATTTTGATATTCCCCGGCCCTTAGCACTAAGTGCGGAAGGAACATACGGAATGTACAATTCTTATGTTAGGAAATTAAAACTCTATTTGCACTTTTGTGGAAACCATAATTAGCCATCTCTCTTTTTGTCTTATATTAACTGACCAATGGCTTATGCTCCAGCTATTTAAAAAACAACCCCGGTTTGTTTTAAATCCTGTTCTGTTTTGCTTCCTAGATTTATTACGCACAATGCATTATTTTGCAAGCATTTGGACTGTGGTTGTTTTTTTAATTCTACTGAAAAACGCAGGTAAGCCGTTACAGCCTATATGTTAACTTGACTGTATGCAGTCCACAATTTTTTTTTAGTGAAGTATATATTACAATGTCAACGACCGCTAGAACTGACTAGAACTGAATTGACAAGTGAGACTTGCATTGGATAGCACGAATACGAATTTCGAACCATGTGTGATCCCAGCACTCGCCGCTCATAAAGACATTTTAGGCACACGATTGTTGTACATATATTTTTAACTACACTGTAAGACAAACGGAGTGGTCTTTAAAGCTGTTACTCTTGACTTCCAAAGAGTAAAGTAGGTTAATGTGAGACTACAGAAATTTGTTCATCATAAATAGTCCAACGTCCAACGGAGGGTCCAACGGAGGGTGTTTAATTTCGAGAACGCACTCACAAACGTATCAGCGTTCATTTACAGCCTTTCTGCGGACTACAAGTCAAAGATCGCAAACGGCCATAGCATTTGATTGACCCTTTCACTTATAATAGTAGGCGAAGTTAAATTGAAACAATTTTTTTGTAAAAACGTAAGATTTAAATAGTACTATGTAAACGTTTTCCCAAAGAGGTTTCATATACATTTGAATGGTAACACCATAGGATTCCATCCACAGCATCAAAAGTTAGAGTTACATACTAAAGAAATAATACCATGAGGAAATACTGCTGAAGAGGTTTCATTTGAATGGTCACACCATAGGATTTCATCCACAGACTCAAAAGTTAGAACTCCATACTAAATAAGTAGTGCCATGTGAAAGTACTGCTGAAAAGGTTTCATTTGAATGGTAACACCATAGAAATTCATCCACAGACTCAAAAGTTAGACCTATATACTGAATAAATAGTACCACGTGAAAGTACTGCTGAAGAGGTTTCATTTAGATGTGACACCATAGGATTTCATCCATAGAATCAAAAGTTAGACTCTACATAATATACTGAATAGTACCATGTGAAAAGTACCACTGTAACTCGGTTATGATATAATTTTTTGTAGAATTTACCGATGTCGTATATTCTTATTTCACAATGTCTTCTAGTCGAAAGCCTATTCAAAGTAGTATAGAATAGCGGATGGCTTCACCTGGGTTGCCATTAAAAATACATGTTCTATATTCTTTGCAGGAAGTGAAACTCTAAAGGCGTCTAAAAAGGTAAGCCGAGCGGGGAACTGGTATGACTTATGTCCGCAAAGGCTCTATGGATCGTTTGGAGAGACAGCAAAAACATGGCGGACAGCAGCAAGCCATCTGTTAAAAGACCGTACTGTCAAGGTCCCAAAACCTCATACGTGTTGCATCAGGGTCCGTCTTTAAGAATCCTGTAACAGTCGAAGAATTAGTTGCATTTTTGAAACTTTTATTTGCATTTTGAAACGCAGCACTTGTAGTGCGCTATGTGCTGTCCTTCCAAACGATCCCAAGAAGCTTTGGGGTCTCATATCGAACCCAGTTTAGAATATGTAGCAGTAGCAGTGCATCTTTTGAATGACATAGCTGTTCGAACAAGACTTAATTCGCCTAAAAATTAATTATAATGTTACTAGGTAATACGTTAAGTTGGCATCGAGAACATAAAGAAATTTGGGTCCACTAAGCCATCAATTCAATGCAATTCAAATTATTTACATTTCCATATGAATAGATGGCATTGCCGATGACAATATTCGTTGCATGAAAGTAAAAGAGAAGATAATAACAATAATAACAAAAAGTAATCAGTACTGAAAGCTGAAATTACATAGCAAATTTCTATTTATATGGCGGCTACGTTTAATTATCTATTTGCCCGTTTTTCGGTGGTCAGAAAGATAAAGTGGCCAAGTTTTTTTGCAAACAGAAGGGTATATAATATTAAAGAGAAATAGTGTCATATCAGTTGATCGAGGGAAGAAGAGGATATTTTTGACTTACAGAATCAAAAATTATATCATCGGTCTCTGAAAACACATCTGCTGTTGTTTTCAGGGCTAGGGGGATTGTTTGGGTCATCAGTTTAAATCTATTATTTCGTTAGTTAGTTAATCTACTCGTTCAGAGAGCTTGGTGGTTCCCTTAAATGAAAACTTGATTGGCTTCTTAGAGCTTTTTCTCGCGCCTAAAGGAGCTCTGTCACGATCATTCAACAGAAAAAAAATATTCATAGAAAGTATAAATAACACCGCAAATACGAAAAGAAGCCTGGGTGGACAAACCTGAAGAAGATTGAAACGGATTGCATTTGTAATTTTTGAAAACTTGTTAACCTAATAGTTTTTCAAAGTTTGTTTTTGTTGTTTGTAACGTTCGATATAATGCTTTATATAACACGAAGCTGTGATTTTGTCATTCGAAAGTGATTTCTCAAGTTCCATAAAGAATAAGGACGCGTAATTGGTATTATCATTCGATTCAAATTTTTCTTCCTTTTCATTGACCGGAATCCCACCACGTGACCTGCAAATAACTGCTTACAGATAATGGTCTGCTCATGCTGCTCAATGGTCTGCTCAATGTCGTCCAACTTTGTTTGTCTGCAAATAATATTCTGCTCATGCGTAAACGAAACCACGCTCGCGATCGCTCTTGCGTGAAAAAAGGCAGATCGCCTCGCTTCTCGAAGATGTTCATTAGAAAACAAACTTGGTGATCGAATGATAAAACAATTATTAAACTCGGCTATCGAAAAATATCCTGATTTGTCAGATCACGATATTTTATATCATTATATTTCAGACAAATCACGATATTTTGCTCAACCTCGTCAATAATTGTTGATTATTGACAAATGAAGTTGTCAGGCCCTTCAAAACCAACCCCTACACCAGAACCCCCGATTGATGAAATGGCAATGATAATCAACCTGCTTTAAGCGCCGTTAGCATTGAAGCAGTTCAGTAGCATTGTAGTTAGCATTGCAGTGACAACCGAAATCAATTTCGATCGTGAAGTTTAATTTTATTTACTTTTTTTTACTTATTTCTTCTCAGAATCTTCATCATTACATGACCAAGAGAGAAGTAGAGTATTTATTTGGCGTCAAAGATCATTCTGAAAGTAAGCGATGTTTGGAACCTATTAGGTAGCGCTATCAGGAGCTCATTATCCTAGAGAGTTCATCGGTTACAATAAGTGTGGCAGCGCGTTAGACGTTCATCTATATTTAGATTTCTTTCCCTCCTATGTATAGAGCGTTTTCACTGACGAGGTCAAAAGCTATGCAAATTTATTGGAACAAAAGAACATTTTTACATAACAAAAATTTCCAACTGCCACAGGACTGGTTTGGAACACCAACATGGCCGCCGTTTCATCGTTATCAAGCACCAATATGGTGAACGTGACGTCATGTGAAAACGCTCTATTTGCTTCGTTCACAAACGTACACGCAATAGAATATGACTACATTTGTAGAAGATTAGAAAGAGACCTGGGCCCAGTTGTTCGAAGGCCGATTAGTGCTTAACCCGGGTTTCTCTTTCTTGTGTTCAACAGCATTTTCTCGGATAATTTTCTCTGTTATATTTAGAGCTTTCAATCGTCAACTTGTAGACAAAAAGAATTAAAACTGAAATACTTTTTAAGCTTTCAAATCTGAATTCAAATCTCGCACTAACCCCGGGTTATCTTAACCCGGCTTTGAACAACTCGGCCCTGGGCCAGGTTGCATAAAACCTTCTTAAGATAAGAGACCTCTTAACTTTTGTTCTGGAACAATAACCTATTGTTTTGAAATAATAGTTACGAGTTCCCTTAATGTTAAGATGTGTTTTGCAACCCGACCCTGGCGTCTTGTTCTTCGAACAACTTAGCTCTCTTTTGCTTAACCCTTTAAACCCTAAGATTAAAATTAACATTCTCCTTTGTCGCCCCTATTCATTTACTATAGAAGTAGTGGGGAGAAGTTGATAAAATATCAACCAAACACATTCCCTGTGATCATGTCCTTAATTCTCATGACAACTCTGTTTTACAAAGCATTGCTATAACAAGGAGAAATTTGATGCTGATCACTGGTTTAACATCCACCTTTCCTGGAAATCCTGCTCTGCTCAGATGGCTGAGAGCACTAAAGATGAATCTACAAATGATCTATTAATCTAACACATTATAACCTAAGCCTAATGTGACAAATGGACGCTCGGAGTTGTTTGGCCCCTACGCTCGCAAGCTCGCACGATGCTGGGCCCACTCTATCCAACTGTTTTTGTAAATGGGTAAGGGCTGTTGAGTAACCCGCGATGGATTTGCTTCCCGTTCTGGGGGATGGGGTTGGTGGAAATATTTCTAGTTTCTTCATGCCATGGAAACCTGGATAAGCTGCGTGTCCATTCATTTTATCTGCAGTTCCCGAATATGACGTAGCCACACCGCACGAAACAGAGTCAAATGGGAGAAAGATGTCCCCCTTCGGTCGCAGACGGCGCTCGTCTAATACAGATCTTTTACACTATAAACTTCATGCATTTGGATCTAAGTTTCGGCTGAAGCTAAAGCCAAACAAAATGCTTATGACGCCCAACTTAATCGTCGAAAGACACCACGGAGACGGA
>OZ038000.1:13061811-13076811 GCA_964035705.1 Porites rus | reverse complement strand
AGTGTTTAGCCATAAGAGCCTCAGACTGCGAGTTTATTACATACGCACAGCAAAACATCTCGACGTCACAACATACTCTCATACGCTCATGCAAACACGCCTCTCGGCCAATCAGAGCACGAGTACTGTCTTATTCATTTTATTAATCAGAATTAAACCGTACACTGCTGAACCTCTCATAACCGTCCGTGTGGATCCACGTCCCTTGTACCGTTATTAGTGACGTCATCATTTTTTACCGGTCGTAGGCCTAGGCCCGACGTCGAACTTTTCATGAGACGAACTAAACTCTAATTTGGGTCGACCTAAATTAAGTTAAGATCGTCTGTTAGTTTATTTCGTCACATGTGAAGATCTACGTTTGTCCCGGAGACGATCTTCAGACGCTCTATCCGTCTGAAGCAGTCGCACAGAACGTGCTGGACGATCCAAACTCATTCAGACGAACTTAACTGAGCCAGACGTCGAACGTTTCATGATCTTAACTCACTAAGTTTGGTTCGTCTCATGAAAAGTTTGACGTTCGGCCTAGGCCAAAGACATCTTTGACTCTTAATTTGTGCAGAGGGGAAGAGATCTTTCGAAACGACCGTACTCGAATTATTACGATTTAGCCAATCAGGCTAGAGAAAAACGAAAGAAACCATCTAAAGGAGCCTGAGTATAGCCGCCCTCTCCCCTCAAGTGAAAAAAAGGGGAAACGTTTTTTCTAAAAGGGAGGGGAAGGCTGTGCACAGGCGACATGTAAATTTAACGAGAAATTTCCAATTAAAATCTCGTTCCACTGTCCACCCGCACAAGAGATTTCATTTGTTGTTTTTTACCTTAGGTTGCTGGAATGTATCAAGATCCTTCAATTGGAGCAATAAAGGTGTATTATGTGGTCAAAAAAATAATTCGTATCAATTCAACGAAAGACGAGGTACGTACAATAGAGCGCTTAAGCAACAACGACGGCGACGGCAACGAAAACGTCACTAAAAAGTGAATTTGCGCTACTTCAAACTTTATCGCCCTTATTCCACCTCGTCAATTCATAATATGTTGGTAAACGTTTCTGGCGTTGAATTCTAAAAGACTGTATCAAATTTCAGGAAAAGGAAAAGAAAGTCGTTGTCTTGTGTTCACGTCCGGGACAAAACGTGAAATTAGGCACTTTCACGTTGTAGTCGTGCTGCAACGGCAAAGAAATGTTCAAAAAAGAGTGATACACATCCAAAGTTGTTGTTCAGTGTCAATCAATCTAAACCTATTGCTTTTTTGCCGTTCTCGTTGCCGTCGCTGTTGTCGTTGCTTAAACTCCCTGATAATAGAGAGATTAAGATTCGTGTTTACGCCAAACGGCAAACGTGAATTTGTACCACGTGACCAAGTTTCCCCCTTAATTGTCGTTTACAGTTTAGTACTTTTACACAGAAATAAGTAGTTTCACACCAGTTTTATCCATAAGAATTGTACTGGACAGTTTTTATCTGCATATTTTCTATTCTGAGAAATTCTCAACTTGAATCCGACGTTTGCCGTTTGCCGTTTGCCGTAAACGTGACTCTTAATCTATCTAATACTTTAAGGGTACTGTGTCACGGCTGGCTAGCCTTCATTTTGTTTATGACGTCAATTACGCATTCTTATTTGCTATGGAATTTGGTCTTTTTAGTGACAAAATCACAGCTTCAGTTCATAGAAATATATGTTTCCCAACAATTATTTCAAACGTTACATACAAAAATGAACTTTGAAACTTGTTAGGCTAACAAGTTACTACGCTTTTCACAGACATGCGAATTCTTAAGTTCAAAAGCTAACTGACGATTGCGTTTTTCGCTGCCGTCAATCATCTCAACGGACCTCTTAGAAAACAAAACTATACTTTAACGGATTCAAAAGGTCATGGTTTGTGATTTGTGATTGGTGGATTTCAATCCGTTTTGTGTGTTTCTGTGTTTCAAGGTTCGTTGCTTGTTGTCATAATTATGATTAACGGCGGCGAAAAACGCAATTGTGAAGGCGGCTTTTGAACTTTAGAGTTCGCATTTTTGTGAAAAGCGCAGTATGAACCACAATTACAAATGGTGTTTCAATGTTCTTCAAATTTGTCTATCCCTGCCTCCTTTTGTATTTGGCGTGTTATTCATACCTTCCTGTGACGGTTTGAGAGGTGTTAGTAAATTTCGTCACACAGCTCTTATAATAGGTTGATTTAGCCACAGAACGGGAACGTCATTTTACGACAGGAAAGCGCGCAGAAATGACCAAATACGACAGACAACCAATATGGTTTTAGGAAAAATCGTTCTCCTTGCCTTCCGCCGACAAAATTTCTGCTGCCTCTGACAGGAGAGAACATGCTATTGGAGTATTTCTAGATCTCTAGAAAGAGTTTGATAGGTCAACCACGATATTCTTTTCATCAAACTTAAACACTATGGAGTTTGGGGGTCTACCTCCAGAATGGGTCAAAAGTTACTTCTCCAATGGGTCACAATTTGTCGAATTCAACAACTACAGGTTTCTGGGTGTTTTTTTAGATGACAATGTAACCTGGAAATCTCATTTATCTTTCGTTGCCACTAAAATGTCTAAAACCTATAGGCATCATTCATAAATCTAGGTTATTTTCTCTCTCTACTCACTCTCTTCGTACCATATATAACTCAATCATCCTTCCATATATATATTATTGCAATCTAGCTTGGGGATGTGCCTACAAATCTACTCTTAACTGAAACGATAGTTATATTACAGAAGCGCGCTCTAAGAATAGTAAGCAAGTCTAGGTTCGATGCCCAAACTGACTAAGTTTAATAGATGGCGCAATGTTAAATGTAAATACTCACAACGCAGTTTCTTTTTGCACTAATTACTCTTCTTTGGTCGCAGCTCAAATTCAAGGACGGTGACGGCGATATAACCATGCTAAAAAAATTGTTGAGTTGGTCTTCAACTTACATGAATTTACCAAACGGAGACTCGGAACATTTTGATGTGTTTAGCTATATCACAGAGTAAGTATATGCGTCATACATACATACATACATATACTTTATTTATGCTCGAAATTTACAGAGTAGCTGATCTGATCTGGAGAAACATTAATGGGGGCACTGCGTATCACCTAGTGCGTATAACATTGTGACTTCAAAGGTGGCGGTGATTCTCACCAGTTGCCTAATAAGAGGTATTTAAAGCTTCTTTTGTAGTCCAAATGCTTTTAATAGCGATTTTTATAACTCTTTCCGGCTAAAGAGGTGTTTGTCTTGAAACTCTTCCCAGTCCCCTCGAGTAAAATGATCATTTGAAGCCGAAATTGTCTCTTTGTTGTCATTTTACGATAAAACGATATGATGAGAGCGGTGACCCCCCTTTTTATTTGTGCTTCTTACCCGTTACAAATACACGAAAAGTATATATTAAGGAGAAAAAACTGGATAGAAGAAGTTGTATTTTTCTAAATATGAACAACACGAAACTCCGCATGTAGAGCCACAGAAAAGTATGTGATAATGTTAAAATTATCCATTTCTCTACATTTTTTTCAAAATCAGCTAATTTGAAGTCACTTAATACAAAAATTATGACCCAGACAAACACATGGGCTTTAGTTTTTATTATGATTCATAGTTTTTGCTATATGATAATAGTTTTTGCTGCTTATCGATGTTTCGAACATTTCGCATGCAATAGGCCATTTCCGAGTTCCAAAAAATCTCACTTTCAAAACGAGGCTAAGTGCGAAACTTTTGTTGTGAAAATGAGTTTTATTTGCATCATAATTAAAAATCATTTTCATATCAATTGCTTCGCACTTAGCCTCGCTTTGAAAGTGAGTTTTTTTTGGAACTCGGAAGTGGCCTATTAGGAAAAAATACTCAGTATTACGGACACACAGGGCGAAAACAAGCACTTTGATCCCGTCCTCTTATTGCGGTTTTGATTTTCCTATATGAGGCTGACATTTCTGCCAAGTTTGACAAAAACTTTGATAGTACATCCTTTTCTAGGGAATTATCTTAAAATATCGTATTTACTCGATTAGACGTCACATTCAAATAAACCCCGCCCTCCATTAAATGCGGCACCTAACCAGAAGAAGGCGGTGTTTATCGGTACAACTCGGCATTCCATACCATCCGTTCAATTCCATTCTGTCTCAGCATAAAAGTGCACTTTTCGCTTTTACATGATATTGACGAATACCGTAATTGATGCCACTGATTTAAGGAATGTGATTTTGAAATAAATGCCGCCCTCGAATAGTGTAGGCAGGTAATCAGTAAAAATTAAACTGCGCATCACTTTTGTGACTGTTTTGGTTGCGGCCTTGAAAGCTCGAGAAAGTGGGAAAGGCACAGCGTACAGTTTGTTTGTTACTTACTGCAATTCGCCTAGAATTACGTATCTTTTAGCGTTTTAAGGATGTCGTAGTGGCAGGAGCACAGTCATCCCACCAATGTATTCCGGGCTTGAGTTCCGGAGTTGATGTCATTGCCATTCGTTTTCACAGACATAAAATTTCGTGACGCCACTACTGGTTTCCCTGCGAAATGAAGTCTGAGGAACGTACGCGGAAATTCCTTACTGAAGACGTGTCACTACCCAGATCTGATTAGAGCTGCTCATTGGTTTAAGCAAATTTCTGTAGCCTGCGAAAACATCCGCGAAGAGCAAGGAGAAACGGGTGTTTTCGCAGGCTAAATTTTCTCTCGAGGCACGAACAATCAGAAGCACTACCCATTCAGGGTAGCGACACGTCATCAGCATAGAATTTCTGCCCTCGTTCCTCCAACTTCATTTCGCGCAGAAACCAGTGGTAGCGTCGCGAAATGTTTGGTGTTTTCTTAGGCCAGTGGAAAGAAAACGAGGCTCGCCGCGCGCGTGACAAAGGTCTATGGTATCATGCTTAATGTCACTGAACAATGTTGCAATTCTCCAGCTTCTTGTAAGGAGGCGTTCCTGCCATCTGGGATATTATCGTGTGTATTCTTAAGACATGAAAGCGATGCACCGGGCCTCACTCCTCTGGCCAAATTGCGTATCGCATTGAACAGAGCTCGCCCAATACGGGTTTTCGCCAACATCAATCATTGACTTAATGATTATTATGTGAAGGAACATGAAGCTTGAAAAACTGTTCTGATTGTGCTTTTTCAATATTATTTTTGCAGCAAAATGAAAGGAGGTAAGTACAACTTTTTGAAAGTACCCGTTTCGTTATTAGGGAGTTTAAGATCTAGCTAAGGCGACGGCGGCGAGAACGTCAAAAACAGCAACAGATTTCAAGCCGAACAACAAACTCCATTCGTATTCATTTTATGGAGGACGGTAATCACTCCACGAGAAATTTTACTTTCTCGTTTTGAGCTTGGATACAGTCCTTAAGTCAAACCCGCAGTCCTTTATAGTCATGCCACTATATACTGACTGTCTGGGTAAAGTGTAGAACATTTCTTAATTTTTAAATGGAATTTCGAGTGTTTAATCTATCTGCCCCAGGGGAGGGTACTCCGGATTTCAAGTGATGGGGATGATTGAATGAGGGCAAAACTTAAAGGCAAAAAAATCCCTGGACCAATAATTAACCCCTAAAAAATCCGATGCCTGATTTTCGAGCCTTAAAAATTTCCAGAAGGCATTGAATGATACAAAACGAAAAATGGAAACATTAGATATGAATTTTTGAGTAAGTTTATCCATCATACCATCTTAAATTATCTTTTCAGCATCTGGTAGATGCCGAAAATCTTCAAATTGTTTTGAATGACTAAAAAAATCCCTCCTTAAATTAAGCTACCATACAAAATACTTGCCAAATTGCCAAAATGCAGTATTTTGCCACACGCGAGCACTCGAAGGCCGTAACTGCTGCCAGTAGAACATGATCCCGGTGGGGGGGCGGGGGGAGTACTCTCTTATATGACCTATACGGGTAAGTGCCGCTGGACAGGGTATGGTTTTTGACGTCTCTGTCCTAATCATGGTATATAATTTCGTGTGAGTCTGTCAGCAGGGTATGGCCTGCACGATTTATTTGATTTCCTAGATGAATTTTCTTTGTACTCCAAGTATACAAAAGCAATGACTATAACGTGAATTTGCTCTGGCGTGCATTTTGTCCTTTGTTCTAAACAGGGTAATAAAATTGAGGGTGTTGTTTTGATCACAGTATGTATTGAAGAAATTTTTTGTCCTTAACAGGGTCAGGGTTTCAACCCCTCAGCGGCTCACCGGTACCACCAACGATTGGTGATGTCGAGTACCCCTCGCGGGAACGTGGTCCTACGACCAAGAGAAATATTTACCTCACCCCACTGGTAGAAATCTATACAGTATCCTCGAGGAGGAAGTTATTTGGGCAACGGGTTAGGGTGGATTTGGAAAACTTTGCTTACAACTAAAAAATTTCTACCTTCCCCCATGGTATCACAGGTAATTCTAAGTCAGAAATAACGTTACTTCACTTAACCTAGTGCACCCCCCCCCCCCCCCAAACGTGCGTAGTGCAATCAATGTTGTACAATCATTCGTGTTTTGTTTTATTTGTATTTGTATTAGGTCGCGCCATAGCAAACCGCATGTGTGCTCCCAGGCTACCCAATGGCAACATAAACAGTGACGTGGGTCTCCAGACAGCTCTTTATATCGCGCACGAGACAGGCCATAAGTAAGGTTACATGACAATTTGGTAAACGTGTAACAGTATGATACTACATGAGAATGATATATTTTTACATATTTCAATAGTTCAGTAGCCTGTGTACAGCCGCTCCCTCCCCCCTCCTCCAATAAAATTGGAAAGGAGGGGAGCGGTTGTACACCCCAGGCTATGGTTCAGTTGTAGCAGCAAGTGCGAGAGGCGCTGACTCATGACTTAAACCTCATTGGTAGGGCCTACACGTTAATACCATCTGTTTTTCATGGTTTGTCGCATTGATGGAGTTTTCAGATATTTTTTCAATAGTTCACTATTCCAGCACTACCCTCCACTACCCCCCCCCCCCCCAAAAAAAAGGTTTAAGTTATGACTTTTTGGTTGGATAAAGTACGTTTTTTTTTGTATTTGCAGCGCTTTTCTTGGTCATGATGTAACGCCTGAATGCCCAAAAGGTAGGTACATTATGTCTGCGTCACTTCCCTCTGGGATCTATGCTGCCACATGGTCCAACTGCTCAAGCCGAGTACTTCAAAGTTTTCTGGGGTAAGTTTGGCTTTCATTTTAGCTGTTGTCAACTTAATAATTGCAGAAAAGCAGTGCTATGCTATGTGGCGCGGCAATGCTGTATACTTTTGACTGGTGTCAGTGGTTGCCTTTTGTGTGATATTTATATTTGAGACTTGAGTTGAAGATACATTCTGATACAATCAACTGCCTTTATTGCGGACACTGTAGGGACCTCGAGTTAATGTCGTTATTAGTAAGCAGGCGTTTAGCTGCTGTCCGTAGTATCAGGGTGTCCGTTATAGCGAGGTGTCCGCAAGGCGAGAGTTGACTGTAACGACCTTACACAACATGATTTTAATATTTATTCTTTTATTATTTTGTTTCACTATAAAAAATTGCGATAAAACATTTCTTAAAATCATTTTAAGATTAAAAAAATTGCTAAAAAGCGACGACGTTTCGACGTTAACTGAACGTCATTATCAAGTCAAAATAAGTTAGTGATTTTTTGGTCTATAAATACTAAAAAAACAACAATAGCTGATTAAAAATTGTAACGTGAGAAAATATTAAACAAAGAGTTTCGCACGTATGGAGTCCGTCTGAATATTTAAAGTGGGCTTTTTTTTTTAGTATTTATAGACCAAAAAATCACTAACTTATTTTGACTTGATAATGACGTTCAGTTAACGTCGAAACGTCGTCGCTTTTTAGCAATTTTTTTAATCTTAAAATGATTTTAAGAAATGTTTTATCGCAATTTTTTATAGTGAAATGCTTTTCAAAATCACTTCTTATTATTTTGTTATCCCGTTAAAACAGGAGTACTTCGCATTAACTTATAACTAATTCTAATTATCACTAATTCTTTAAATTCTATCCAAAGAAATATTTGTATCTTTTTCTTTTCTTTTTTTTTAAATTCTTAATTAAGTCGAACCTTCCGTAAGCGAAGGCCCAAAATGGGAAGATTTAGTGGTCGCTCACTGGAGGTGATCGCTTATAATACAAGAGTCGAACCACAGGGGTCTCTTTCGAGAATAGGTCTCGACGCATTTCCTTTTTGGCAGGGAATTACATTCAAATTCGTTGTATCGCGCTGCGCGTTTTCCTGTTCAATCAATCATCTCAGTGGACCTCTTAGGAAATACATGTTTACTTGTGACTAGTGAATTCGATCCATTTTGTTTGTCTCTGTGTTTCTCGGTTCGTTGCTTGTGATGGCCCTGTTCCGGGCAATAATCGACTAGTTTTCTCTGAAAATTTTTCTGATCTTTCTTTTTCTTGTCTCTTGCAAGAATAAAGCAATGTCTGCCTCCTGCCCTTTACCAAAATTCCACTCATCATCGCGATTTCCTTCGCTATTCTTGAGCAGTCTTGAGTCTTTCTTGGTTTTGTTTTTGCGGGTCAAGCTGGGCGTGCGCGTTGAGTTGTGATTTACATCAACCCCGCCCCCACTCAAATGATTGAACAAAAACAGAAAAACTCATTGGAAGTTTTCGTGTAGTTCCTTGTTAAGTTGTCGCTGTTCTTCGAGAGGTTAAAAACGATGGAAAATTATACACTCCAGAAAGTGATCGTGGTCGCTTAGGAGAGGTTCTAATTATTGGGCTTTGACTGGGAAAATTTAGTTGTTTTGGATAGCTTGTCGCTCATGTAAGGTGGTACTTATTGGCCTACATTTTATCCCCCTTTCCTCACATCAAATCATGTAAAACGTTGCTTGTTTTAGGAAGCAGCTTGACCGCCGTCAGATTGGAGAAATATGTCACCAATAAAAGTACTTGAAAATCAAGGCTATCATTTCACTCCTTTCGAAGTTTGATATTATACCGGTCTCCTTGTGATACAAAAAGTCTTATAAACACTGCGCACCCACAGGTGGTCGTTTTCTATTTTAAAGTTAATTAACACCGCAAAATAAAAAAATTAACATGAAAATTAGCCTGTTCCAGGGTCCAAGATAGTGGGGAAATTGAAGCGAGAAAAGTTGCGCGAAAACCGCGCGGGAGCTGGGGAGAGACGGAGCCTATATAAGCAGTGTTTTCAATACCTAATTACCTAATTCCGGTATACCAGCTCCTTGGTCAATTGTAACAGTTTTCTTCAACAATTACGTCAATCATTTGGCTTCGCGCGCGCACAGTCAACCAACATGTCCAGCACCTGAAACCCTCCTACAGCAATTTTTTGACGTTTTGACACGAGAAACGGGGATCAATTTAGATTTCTTGGAAACTGCCCACCTACCCCTCCCCTAAGCCATCATTTTGCCCTAAGCGAGAAGTAAGTGTTAATGTTAGCTTAGGGGAGAGGTAGGTGGGCAATTTCTCCGAAACCTAAATTGATCTAGAATCGGTTTGGCGGGAAGTGGGATGGGGTAATTGGCGGATGAGGTATTTAAAAAGATGCTTACTGGCTCTCCCCATCTCTCTTCACGCCTTTTTTCCCTCGTTCGCTATTTTACTGCGCCGTCAATTTTTTTCTGCTCGTCTGCACTGACCGAGAGCCCGGCACAGGCCACGTGACAATATAAAAGTATTTCTATTCACCATTGTCATCATCATCATCATCATCATCATCTCACCATTGTTATCATAATCTTCCTCAAATATCGGCCATTAATTTGACAGCGAGACTAAGAGACCACGTTCACCCGGTTACGTACGCTTAAGCTAAGAATGGATGGTAAAAGATGAAAAAAAAAACTATCACATTCAGGGACAACTTGGTCAAGACTCGAGTCACAGAATTCCAGGACGCACAACGTTCATTCCAGCATGTGTACTTGACACATACGAAGTGTAATAAACTCTCGCAGACGTGGTCGAAATTTCTTCTGGGCATTTACTTTTTCCCTGAAATGCAAATTTAAAACTGTAAACTATTTTATTAATCAACAGGTTTCTTTCAGCGTCTGAGTATTTGTTATCATCATCACCGTCCTCGTCACTATAATCATCATTATAATCAAATTCATTATCATCATTATTTTTATTATATAAACACCAATGAAATACCAAGTGAGCTTTCGCGCGAAAACTTGATATCTTCACGTGTGAAAATAACATGTTATCTTCACATGTGAAAATATCACCGTTGCTATGGCTACATGACAGATCGCGCCTTTCACACCGAAAAACTATTAAAGTGAAATGGTTTGGTAGTTCATTGGTGTTTATATAATAAATAGAACATTACATGACCGCTTGGAGATACGAAATTTCTCTTCTCGTGTTGAAAAAATATTTCAATCGTTCTCTGCGCTCACTCGTGAAATATTTTTCCACACTCGAAGAGAAATTTCGTATCTCCGCGCGGCCATGTAATATCCTCTATTTCTCGTTTTTTTTAAAATATGGATCGTGGTCTAGAAAGCTACTGAAGACTTTATCATGGCGCGTGTTTTACAGTAAAAACCCGCGACTACGAACCTACATTTTCTCAAGTTAGCCTAAACAGGTTCTTAAATAAATGGTATTAAGCTCAAATTTAAGTTGTGTAGGTTCTTAAATAGGTTCTTATTTTCTGAAGTAAAAATGGATTGTAGCTAACAGTACTTAATAAATGGTCTTCAGCTAATTCCCTATAGAAGATACGCATACCTATGTCTCCAAAGAGGATCCTGAATGTTGACTTGTCTTATTTCCCTAAGTGTACAGAATTGTTTCTATAGATTTTAGAAAAACAGAACCTGTTTCAAATTTAAGGCTAAACAGTTTCCTGTATAGATGGGGCCTAACTGGCAAATTTTGGCCTAACGGGTTCTTAAAAACCAAGTTCTTAGTCGCGAGTTTTTACTGTTTCTTCTTTAATCTCATAACAGGGGCGACCGCTCGAAGTGTTTAGATAATTCACCGTTTGATTACCTAAAGGCGACTCGACTTCTACTCCTTCCTCCAGAAGACCAGCATAAACTGCCTGGTGAGGTGTTTGATGGGGATAAGCAATGTGAATTTCAATACGGTCCTGGATATAAAAAATCTAACTATCGTTCGGTAAGTGGCCAGGATCGAGAATTAGATTAGTGACTTGGTACTCAGAGGCGGCGGAGCGTTTTGAAACGTGGGGGCAGCGTGGGGCCTCATATTTCACTCAGTGTGCGGTCCTGGGAACTTGTCAGGGGTCAAGTGACCCCTGTCGTGTTGTTCTGTTAGTCCGAACCATGTGCTTGTTGACTCGTTGTGTTCGGTGAGAGTATTTAAGCTGTTTAGTGGCTCGATAAACTACACTCAGCCATGAGCATATCCCTACTCAAATATTCCAAAATGCCCTTTGCGTTGTTTGTTGGCACAAGCAAACATCTTAGTGTGTCCGTAATGGATTTTTGTTCAGGCGTTCCTTCTTCATGGTGCTTCTTAGGTAGTTCTTCAGTCGTCTGAGGGCAGAAAATTTGCGCTCTGGTGTCAACGATGCCACATGTCCCCCCAAATTTTTGTTTGGGGGAGCCACGGCCCCCCAGCTCCCTCTGCTCCCCCTGCTCCGCCACCTATGGTACTGTTGAGATGGTCGAGACAGTTAGCTATTTGTTTGTTTTTTTCTTTTCTTGTGTGTGTGTGTGTGTGTGTGTGTGTGTGTGTGTGTGTGTGTGTGTGTGTGTGTGTGTGTGTGTGTGTGAAGGGGAGAAATGCAAGAGCCCAATAGGCGAATCCTTGCTATTAGCATACGGGTTAGGCGTCTCCGTATACACAAATAAGGTTCAAAAGTTGCAAGAGCTGATTAATTTGAGCAGTTTGTGGAAGTGTCAGCTCTTTACAATCGATAACAAAGGAAATAGCAGCAATCAAAATATGCGTAATCGCTCGGTAGCAAACGGGGTGGATCTAGGGGGAGGGTGCAGGAGGCAGGTGCGCAGGCCCCCCTCCGCCCCCCCCCCCCCCCCCACCCGCCGCTCGATGACCTGCGGCTTTCTAATACAACTGGTATTCTGTATTAGAATTTGTTTACATCACCAGTCAGTTACGCCATTCCTTACTGGTGCACCCATCCTAAGAAAAATCCTAGATCCGCCCCTGGTAAAGTTTGGGCGTTTTCTAGGCTATTCCAGGCGTTCAGATCGTGGGGACGGCGCAAAATGATGTGAGCAGAAAAAAACAGCGAGGTGGAGGGGTAGGGGCCGAGAGTGAGGGAACGCCTGTAGTACTTTTTAACAAAAGGTCGTTCCGGTATACCAGATTCTGGACCCTATGATTGGTATATTTTGACAGCAGTTGTTAGCACTCGCGACTTCATTCAGCTTTTATTGGAAATGTAATGCGTTAGCAATGAAATTGCACATCAGGTTATCTTGAAGCGAAATAAGTAACACGCTTAATGTGGAATATGATCCCCGAAGAACAGGAAAAAATCGTTTTGAGGCAGGATCTCGTCAGCGGAAAGGAGGGCTTCGAAATTTTACCATTTATTGGGTTATAAACGAGCCACGCTGTCTGCAGGAATATTAAATACGCGCATGAACCTTCTATTGATTTGAGTCTTTGTTCAGCTTGCGAATACAGCCGTTTATCCTTGCTCCACGCTGTTAGGGACGTTTCGCCTTATGCGGCTACTTAAGTACAACAGCTTAACAGAGTTGGAGTCGCTATAACAGTGGGGAAGCGTTGGCCTGTTCCAGGCATTCGGATAGTGTAATGCGACGCGAAGTAAGAGAGCGGGGAAAAAATAAGGTGGAAGAGAGGAGGGAACACCTGTGAGATTTGTGGATCAATTTAGTTTTCTAAGAAACTGCCCACTTACCCCTCCCCTAAGCCAACGTTATCATCTACTTCTCTCTTAGAGCAAAATGGTGGCTTAGGGGAGGGGTAGGTGGGCAGTTTTCCAGAGAGGGAAAGAGGTCATTCCGCCCACATTGTCGGCTAGTAATCTGACCAAGGTTTCTGGTGTTAAAATTTGTCAATCAAGCAACGGGTTGCAAACCGCGCTGTTTACTGAATTATTTTTGAAAAATATATGTGTATTCAGAACAAAAAAAACTTTTATATTTGTTTTCTACTCACATCCCTTACCACTAAAAATGAAAGAATTGGCAAGAAAAGCTCTTTCCACTTTCTCTGCCGGTGATTTTCACTCAGCAGATCATATACTAGCCGCCCCCACTGCCTAATTTTTAGACCAAACTGAGGCCGGCAGGGCCTAATAAAATTTTTGGAGACCGTCCCCTCCTTATCTCGGGATCAGAATGTCAAAATGACCCCCCCCCCCCCCACCATCTGAAGGTCCGCATCCGCCACTCACTTTCACTTATAATTGGATCTGTAGGGACTCTGTTCCTCGCTGTACTGCATAAGGGGAGGCGTTGAGTTAAGTCGAGCTGCTCCCGTTGCTGATGGAACTCCATGCGGAATACGTAACGTAAGTACGGTCAGTTGCATCTAAGCATGTACACGTGATGAGAAAACATGTTCTAATTGAATGAAAACAAGACACGTTTAGCCGCCAAGTGGCGTTAGAAGAATGTTCACGTGCAAAGTAGGTAACTGTTTGTCCACTTGATTTGTTTTCGATCAACAAAATATTCGTGGCAAAACATTAAGAAGAATTTATGGAGTTGTAAATCTCCAAAGATTGATTCTTAAAAGCCAGTGTGCAGTTTCTGAGCGAGAAATATTACTGAAAATTGAGAAAAAAGGTGAGCGGAACGCGCTGATCAAAAACTAGTAAACAACTTAAACTTTGGGGCGACAGTTCCAACTTCAAATGTTTGGTGGCAAAACACGTCATGTCTGGCACCCTATTACATGTGGAACATGTTTTTTTTGTCTCGTGTCGGCGCTTAGATGCAACCGACGGTGATAGCTCATAAACATAGAACAAAGAAAACAACTCTTGTTGAATAGAACGGTAAGGCTTGAGAAAAACTTCTCAAACTCATTGATTATTCATGCCGTCAAAAGCCGATAAATGACTACCATTTGGGTTCGGTGGATGATTCTTGACACCTAATGAAACATCGGATGAAACACCCCCACTGACCAGGTTTTCATTTAAGATGAAACATGTTTTTCACCTGAGAACAAACACTTACATTTTAGTGAGATGTTTTATTGATTAACACAACTCATGGGAGCAATGCAATACCAGAGAAAAACATGTCTCTGCATTATTTCTTATTGATTCATTTGAGACGACATGTCAATTAACTCGGGCTTCGTGCTTCATCGCGGATTGCAAACACCTCAAAACAGATAAAAGCACTCGGCCTACGGTCTCGCTCTTTCATGTGTTTTTGACGGTGTTTGAAACACCTCGTTTTTGACATATTGCCGGCATCAAACACATTCTTGCTCTCTCTTGTTCATTCCAAAAAAGTCGACTTCACGATGCGCAACAAAGTTGGCCTTTTTCATTTTCAAAATGTCTATTAATGGAGCAGTCAGTTCTAGAATAACTTTGAAGAAGTTTGACCAAGCGCGTCTTGTAACCGTAAGTGTGGATAAACCGAGCCATCGCTGCACTTGTTCTTGAAATTCTTGGTCCGTGTAGCAATCTGTCCATTCGCTACGTCAGTGGACCATTAACAAGTTCCAAAACTCACCCTTTCAAAACGAGACTAAGTGCGAAACCTTTCTTGTAAAAATTAGTTTGTATAAGAATAAAGAAAAAACTTTCGTATCAATGGCTTTGCACGTAGGCTCGCTTTGAAAGTGAGAGCTTTGGAATTTGTGAATGGCCTGTTGGGGTAACTCGGAAATGAACTATTCAAAGGTGCATGTTTTTTCTTCCCTTTCTGTTTCAGTGGTGCATTGGAGGAAAATGCGAGGACAATGGGAAAAAGAGGATCGATGGAGGCTGGAGTGCTTGGTCTAACACTTACTCTACATGCACAAGAACATGCGGCGGGG
>OZ038000.1:12939311-13056811 GCA_964035705.1 Porites rus | reverse complement strand
CTGTTGCGTGCAATATTGGGCTAATTGTTTTAAAAATCTTCTCTTACCTTTGCAACATTGCGCGTTATGAATTTTGTGGTGTGTCTACTATCTGCAGCGATAAGTTTCCAATGACACCAGATCACATCAGCCTAAATTAAATGCAGTGACCAGTGGTTTTCTGTAAATACATAGTTTTTGTACCGGTGCTCCAGCCTAGTCCTCAGGAGTTTTAGGCTCGGTCATTCCTGGACTCTACCATGAGCTGTGACGTCACCGAGAGATAGTCGCCGAGAACTCGCCCGTTCTCTGCCAGACTTCGCGCGGACAACGGATCAAGAGAGAACGCCTAGGGACTAGGCTGCAGGTGCTCATTATCACGGGCTTACACACCTGCATGGTTTCAGTCAATGTTATTCAGTCTTCAGCCAATCACCTTTCACCTTCAAAATTAAACTAGTGCTGAGCACGCTTTGTAGCCGCTCAATAATGTTGTAGTGAATGATGCATCTGGTAAAAGCGAAACGAAATATATTGCGCGCGATACTGTAGGCAATTTTACTCTTTGTGTCTTGGTTGTTGTTGCACGAACTGGTACAACATATAACTGTGTTAACTGAAACATGTTGCGCCCAATATTTGGCGCAATGTTGCACTGTGTTTCCGGGCCGGCTTAAAAACGCACATTGATAGTTTTTGAAAAAAACTATTAAGAAAATAAAAGAAAATTAAATCTCAAACTTCTGTCTTCGTATACGTGATTAACCCTTTAAGCCCCAATATCCACATACAAATTCTCCAAAGTGATCTCCATACATTTCCTTAAAGAATGTGTTGAGAGAATTTGATAAAAGATCAAAGCATTTTCTCTATGGTGATCATTTTATTAATTCTCATAACTTTATCTCTTGACTGTGTATGGATATTGTTAGGAGAAAATTGTTGTTGGACACTATTGGCACTTAAGGGTTAAAGATGGCTTAATTTTACACCCTCTTTTTGCCAAATAAGTCAAAGGCTAAAAGTTGTTGAAAGAATAAAAAGATATGTAGGAGAGCTTTCAAATTGCTTCCGTAGATTTGAAATTCATGTTTTAGTTAGTCTAAAAAACTTGTCTTCGGCAAATTATGAAAATTTCAATCTACGACGTATTCAACGGGATATAAGTAATTTAGCTATCATAGAAATCTGGACCCCTTCATCCCCTAACAGGCGAAAAGATGGCCGTAAATGTCGTTCGGAGCAAAGTGTCCAAACAAAATTTTTACGCCAATTATTGACAAAACAAAGAACCTTTCTAATCGTTCCGGGAACCAGAAGGTTTCAATGAGGTTACTATAGGGCGTAATAAGACAGCTTAAGCAGCAACGTTTTTGAGCGACACAACTCAACCGGAAGTGAGCTTAATATGCCTTGACGCCGCCAAATTTGTATGGCTAAATGTCTTTACTCTTATAGAGACGATTTGCCCCAAAGTTTGTTTAAAATCACAGCTCAAGTGTGCAAAAAGAAAAGCAGCGATGCTATTGAGTGACGTACATTAACCGGAAGTGGACTTTCCCTATTATTTGAAGGTCTTAATATTAATTGTGTGTAGTCGTATCTGACATGTTTACATCAATATGATTTTAGCTTTCGTATGTAACTTCTTAGAACGTTGGCTGTGATAATGTAGTGGATTCTGATGTGAAGGTTGATCGTTGTCGCAAATGCGGGGGGAATGGCGACTCGTGCCTCTTCATCGACTCAAATTATACACGGTCTTACACTCAAGCAGGTAATTAACAATTATTGAATGAGGCTGAGTATCATCTGAGGAATTCTTCAGATGATACGAAAGCCGAGTTCAATAATAAAGTTTTATTAATTTTTTGAAATAATTCCTAGTTTAAAAACAAGCTAATTAGAACATCCTTACCTCCATCGATGTTAAGTTCATCTTCGATAGTGCAAGTTTATAGGCAAGCTTAGGAGATTAGGGTTGTTCAGTGCTGCAACGTTTCTCCAAATAACAGAATTAGTCCGTTGAGTTGTCTTCTTGCTGTTCTTGCCATGTTTTTAGCCAGTAGTTCGCCTATTTCTTCCATGTAAAACGAGTGAAATCTTACACCATTTTTTTCTCACTGCCAAAACAACTCAACTTCGTCCCCAGGTCTCCTCGATTAGTGGTTCAATAATCTGGCAATTTTGCTACACACTCGACGTCAATTTTCACACATCGCAATATTTAGCAATTAATGAATGAGGCTGAGTAGTATATGAAAGAATTAAGCAGATCGTTAGAAGCCTGAAAAAAATTCAAGACTTGCCGAGATGTCCAGATGCCAAGGTGTAGAATTACGATAACTGAAGTCACCCTTGAACTTTTAATACGCCTCCTGATCTCCAAAACTTCCATTAAAAAACAATCATTAAAACCATTTCTTGATTTTCGAACGCGGGAAAACTTCAAACCGAGCAAAACCTCATAACTTATCGTCCTTCCATGTCTGCATTCTCCGCCATACTTGTTTTGAACAGCAACAACAGCAAACCTTTATTTGCATGACTATAAGTTAGAGCGGTTTTCATTTGAGTGTCGAAAAGTAATTGGTTTTGCACTTTCTACACGATGCGATTGGCTTAAAAGATTAGCGCCACCTTTTCATCCAATCAGAAGTAAAACCAAAGCCAATTGTGACGCGCTCGCATGCATTTTCCCGCGCTTTGCGTCAGCCACATGTAATTACTTCGAGTTTTGATTGGTTCAATGTATTGTCTGTGTCCTATGTGATTGGCCAGAGTAATTACTTTGGTTTTCAAAGGATAGGGACTAAAGGAAAAAGAAAGAAAGAGATACATTATTGCTAGTAAAAATTAAGTGCCATTATTCTGAAGTGATAGTAATTTATCACGTAAATTAATTGATAACATAGTTTAATCACTAACATAGTTTAATCACTAAGTCCCAGTAGGGTATTTGCTTAAAGTCTTTTTAAAAAAACTTTGTATTTGATGAAAAAAAAAATCATTTCTAAGACTTGAATATTTCGGGAAGTGGAAGAGAAAGTGAATTTTATCTTCACTTTGGTCTAAATTACAAACTGGGCAAAATCTTTTGTCCCGAGGGGTTTTGAAGGAAAATTGGTACTCAGTCTCACTCGGCCAAATTTCTTAACTGGGTGATCATGTAAACTCGGTTCCAGACCCCGCTGCCAGCTCCCCCTGATTACCCCATTTTCAATGTCCCACGATAGATTTTCAGTCTCTTATTAAAGAAAGTCCAGTAAGAGAGCGCTTATCGTGAATATTATGTTATTTTCTTCAGGCGCTGCAAATGCTGATACCATTGTCGAACTTCCTGTTGGAACCTTTACAGTCAAATTTCAAATGAAGAAACAAACGCGCAATACTCTTGGTAAGAGACATAAAGAAGAAACAGAAATCTAAGTGTGGAATAATCATAATCATTTTAACAAAAACATCATTTGAAACAAACACGCGACGGAAGCAGCATAACTAGTCGACAATCAGTCCTCTCTTTTAATCTCGGACTGTATTTTCTTCGTCATATAAAGCAAAACTAAGTGTATTAACTTTTAGTGGCCGCCTATTAGAGTTGACAACAATAGAAGAACTCTGCCGGGATATCGAACAAAAGAGGCAAGGCTGATTTTAAAGTCGGCAATATATATTTTTTATTACCAATATTTCGGAAGGCACGTACTTCCTTCTTCAGGGTCTTACATACAACCAATTAATTACCGCCGCCCGGTTAGCTCAGTTGGATAAGCGCCGGTCTGCCGAGCGGGAGGCCGTTGTTTCAAGTCTCGGTCGGACCAACACTCAGGGTCTTTAAATAACTCAGGAGAAAGTGCTGCCTTTGTAAAGACATCTGCAAACGGTTAGACTTTCTAGTCTTCTCGGATAAGGACGATAAACCGTAGGCCCCGTCTCACAACCCTTGCATATGTAAATTCTGTGGGACGTTAAAGAACCCACACACTGTTCGTAAAGAGTAGGGGACGTAGTCCCCAGTGTGGTGGTCTATCTCTCATGGGGGGAGGGACTGCTACCTGCCCGCTGTAATTGGCGTCATACTGTTGCGGTGACCCTGCCAATAATTGGCGAATCTAATAAAATAAAAATAAAATTGTGGTGGCCAAAAGGTGGACACGGCCCCATTATGGAGGTGGCCACATATTAAAGACAGGTTTAATTTACAAATCTATTTTACAATTATTTCGGGACTCTGATCATTGGCCGCTTTGTAGAGGTCCAACTGTATTCTGGTCATGAAAATGCCCTAACAACCCGAGAGTGTTCATTTCTAGGTGTCCAAGCCGAGAACGGTACTTATTTGTGCGGGGGTCATATGGGTTTTAACCAACGTGTTAAAGCAGCTGGAACGACGATCTTCTACACTAACAAAAGACGCAATTTCAAAGACTCGCTCACTATTGCTGGCCCCACAACTGCCCTTCTCAAAGTCATGGTAAGTATGTAATTCTGTGCGTTCAGAGCCTTCATTGCAGGCGTCGATAGGTGTGGAGGGTCGGTATGAAGGGAAAAAAGTGAGGGGGCTAGGCGTCGTTAACAGTATCATGAAGGCTTCAACAGCCTAGGCTAGATATGCTATCAAAAATCCAGTGAATTATTTTTAATCTTTCCACTTCTAATACTGACAACTTCCTAATAAATTCCAAATTTCATGTGTACTATCCTAAAACGCAAATAGAACTACCGGCGGGGTTTCTGGCATGCGAATGCAGTCGTCTCAATTCGCTCCTCGCTGCTTGGGACGGTTGGCGGGACGTCCCGGGCGGCGAGGAGCGAGCAAAGACTCCGCAAGCTTTGAGAATCGTAAAACGGAGTGATTCCATCCACAATCTGTAAGTTAGTAGAACCACATTATGGCTAACAAAGTTTACTCTGATTTATTATATAGACACGAGTGTTTTACTGGAAAATATACCACTCGTAAAATTCATAAAAACTACAGCCGGGACCCGATTGGTTTATTTTCCATAATCTCACACGTGAGTTTATCGATGACTTAATTTTGGTAATTTCCCTCTATTATTTTATCGTGGTCATTTTGTCTATGCAATAAAAAGAACATTACACGACGGCTTGAAGATATGAATTTTATTTTCTCGTGGCAAAAACAGTATTTTACTCACTCGCTGCGCTCGTTCGTAAAATATTGTTTTGCCACTCGAAAGTAAAATTCATATCTTCGCGCCACCGTGTAATATCCTCTCTTTATTTCGTCTCTCTTCCAGTATATTTATCGACAAGGAGTGAATCCAGGCGTGGATTATACATTCACGAGACCAGTACAAATAGGAGAACGCAAACCAAAGATAACATACCGATGGAAAATTGATCCCTGGTCGTCCTGTTCAGTTACCTGCGGTAAAGGTATACAAATATTGGGCATATTCATTACATTCTAACTGTCTATTTTTACAACACGTCAATGTTACGCGCGTGTTTAAAAAATAATTGCCAATTATATAGGCTGAGGCTAAGTAAACACAGAACCAGACGAATTGTTTTAGACCAGTTGAAAATTCGCTCGCTTAGGAGTTCCGTTTTACTGAAACACCTTATTCGTACAAAATTTCGACTCCTAATCGCTCAAAAAAATGAACGCCAAATTAAAGGAGCTATGTCAAAATTCTAATAGTAGGAACTGCCACTAAATTCAGTGAAACAAAAAAATAACCCCTCAAAACATTACAAGATGGTATTAATAACACAGCAAATAGCAAAGTAAGCCGACGGATGAACAAATTTGAAGAAGATTAACACGGACTGAAAGTGTGGGTTTTAAGAAAACTTGTTAGCATAACAGTTTTTCAAAGTTGATTTTGTTGTTTGTAACGATTGATATAATGCTCGGGAAGTATATTTGTTAAACAAGAAGCTGTTATTTTCTCTTTTACAAGTAATGTTAACATCAACCTGCATGACGTATAAGGAAGCGAACTGGGAATACATGGAAATACATGGGAAACTCCCCTAAGCCAACAATTTGCCCTAAACGAGTAGTAAGGGGAGGGGTAGGTGGGCAGTTTCCTAGAAACCTAAATTGACCCCATGTTTTAACAAAATGAACTAGACAGCCGTGTCACAACCCCTTCATGATACTGAGTTTTTGTTTATAGGGATCCGTACACGATCCATGCGATGTCAGGTAGCTGAAGATAGTACCCCTGCAAGTGACGCGGCTTGTGGAACACGCCCAGCAACTCAGAAAATTTGCAATGGACCTGACTGTCCTTCCTCGTGAGTATAATTTTCCATGGGTTGTGACTAGAATGGATTAATTAAAATCAGGTTGGACACCTAAAGCTTATTACACAAAGCTATACTCCGCGTAGAGAACCCATAGACCTTTTTACAGATACGGCGGCCATATTGAATTAATTGGATTTAAGGAGTATTAGAGGATGCCAAGGGGGCATGAGCATGATCCGATATACTCGCATCAGTATTTACGCGAGCTTTTCAGGCAGTTTCTTCCAGTTTTCCTTGAAAAAGATTGTAATGAAAAAAAAGATCGTTGTGCCGTGTTTGGATGTGATGATGATCGCCTTTTTGACGAAAAATATACATTGAGTTCTCTTTTTGCCCGAAAACCGCGCGTACATCCTGAGCGAGTGCCCCCTGGGCATCACATAATACTCCTTAAGTCTTTTAAATTCAATATGGCCGCCGTATCGGTAAAAAGGTCTATTATGCGAATTAATTTATTGGGCACATTTTGAGAAGAGCAGGGAAATCAGAGTAAGGTAAAATTGTGCAAGGAAAAGGGTTGAATACGGGGTTTAGCACCGAAATACAGTGATTAAGGTTAAACACTGTTTTAAAAACGGTTAGCTTCCAATAATGTAAAGATCAATGCCATGTAAAGCACGTTAAAATTAACCGGTGTCGGCAGTTAGACGTTGATGGTGTAGTGGATACGGATGTGCATGGATTATACATCAAATGATGGGGGTTAAAGTTCTACATGCTACGTACTGTTTTCTTCCGTTTGGTTCCTTCTCTTGTTTACTCGTTTAAGTTGTAAGACTCCTATCATGAATTTTGAGTTAAGATGACAATCTCATTTTGGGGAATCCATTATAGTCTCAACCATCTGCCACAAGGGCTCTAAGACTTGAAAAACATCAGCTCCAAATTTAATGGAAAACGTAAAACTTAGGATCCGGCTGTTATACCGTGAAATTCCGAAAATATGCTTCGGGGCTTATATTTTTCAAAGGCCCTTTTTGAGGGGCTTATTTTTGGAGGGGCTTATATTCGGAGGGGCTTATCTACGGAGGAAAATTTGCGTTTCAAAATCGATAGGGCTAGCCTTGTTGTTGGAAGTAAATTTACCGTTTTTGCTTTGTTTTACTTTTTATTTTAGGGCAATTTTCCAGGTACAAGCCCCCGAGGGGGCTTATGTTTGGAGGGGCGATTTAACAGAGGGTTTTTTGCGTTACCGGTTTAGGGGGCTTATATTTGGAGGGGCTTATACATGGAGGGGCTTATTTTCGGAATTTTACGGTATATACAGTCGATAATTCGAACCTTCCAGGAAAATCGAAAAAAGTTCGAGTTAGCGGGAGTTCGAGCTATCGGGAGTTCGAAGCAAATAACCGAAAATAAGGAAATGGGATAGGGAATGAATGCAACTAACATGAATACTTTAAAGGTTGATACCAGACTTATGAAGAAGTAAAGACAAAGAATACATGGTTGACAACCGTTTTAACAACTGTTGTTAAAATAATTTCAAGGTTTTAGACTGCAGTACACATTTTTTTCGACTTGCCGGGCGCTTAAAGCATCGTTCGGGTTATCGAGGGTAAATTTATAAAGAAATGATGTGAAGGGAAATAAGAATTACTTCGAGTTAGCGGGAGGTTCGAATTATCGAGGGTATAATTAAAGAAATTGTATGATGGAAATCCAGGGGAAATCTATTTTGGTTCGAGTTAGCGAGGGGTTCGAGTTAACGGTAATTTTGCTTCGAGTTGCGGTGTTTTATTCAAGGGCGGCGTTTAATCGGAGTAAATTTGGCAAGTTCATTTAAATACTCATCCGTTATTTCTTACAGGTGGTTTACCACTCCCTGGGAAGATTGTTCAAAATCATGTGGCAATGGAGAGCAATCTCGCAGTGTTATATGCCGCAAAAAGATCGATGCGAAAAACTATGGACCCAGTAACAACTGTTCACTAAAAACCAAACCCGTTGTTAGTAACACAGTAAGGTCTTGTAATAAAATCGCGTGCGCTGCGGATTGGGAGACCACGGAGGGACCGCCGGTAAGTACGCTGAAAAGGGACATTCGCACGAGCCCATAGCCTGGAGTAAGCAGTTTCAGCCTAGACCTGTCACGTCGTTTTTACGCACCCGTTAATTTTTGCTGCAGACCCATTTTTGAACATTATTATTTCGAAAAAATTATAGTTCCGCTCCGTCTGTGTGCGCATTCGAGTTATGAGATACATAAATAAACAACGAAAACTAAAGGACATTAAAACATCAGTATGTATAGGTATACGTATAGGTATAGGTAAATCATTTATATTCACATGCCTTCCCGCGTACTAATTCAGTATAGGTTTACTAAAGAGCGTCTCCCTTATTCAATTGAAACAATAGGCTTGCCTCGGCTTGCCCGTTACGTAACTTGAGCCCGGTTTTCAGACCGTCTATTAAAAGGAAAATAGGAATAAGAGAAGCGATCACCTAGCAACGAGAGAAACGGCTTCCTATATCTTATTTAGCGCCAAAACTCAGACATATAAACAAAACACATGCAGAAAGTGGAGTTGAAAAGTCTTTATTTCAATTAAGTTTACGTCTTCTTATTTAGCGCTAAAACTCGGATATTTAAACAAAACACACGCACATATACACAAAGTGGAACTGAAAACTCTCTATTTCAATTTTGTCTGACTATTAGGCCTGTTTCAAACGTCGTGCTACTGCCGTGCTAAGCTGGCTCGACTGTAGCTCGACTGCAGCACGACATTAGCACGACTTGATTTCAGACGTCGAATTTAATTCAGTCGAATAGAACGGCTGTTGCCGAGAACAAAATACAATAATAAAAAAACGGTTCAGCAAGGCTTGCCGTGCTACACGGCAGAAGCACGACTTGGTTTCAAACGTCGCGCTACTGCCATGCATAGGTCGAATTTAATTCGATCAATTGAGTTCGGCACGGCAGAAGCACGACGTTTGAAACGGGCCTTACACAACTGTTTTCTCCGTTCTATCTCGAGGAAGTGAAAAACTGTTAAAGTCTAAACGTTTCACGCGCCGTTAGTCAGGTAATAATGCGAAGTTGAGTACAAATTAGCTCTACAGGAAAAACCTCGAGGGAGCATCTTGACGTATGATTATAACACAAATAACTTAACAAAGATCAATTGATTAAACGCGAGACTAATAATTGCTAGCAATAAAAGCAGACACGAGATATCGTTTAAAACAAAAAGATTCAAATACACAGCGATTTGAAGGAAATCTATTAAAATAGTCAAAGAAGGCAAGCTATCTTTTTTTACCACGTTTCCCTCCCCAAATTTTTTTATTCCCTCCTCCAAAATTTTATTGTTTTCGCTCCTCATTCTTGAATTTCCTCCTCCACAATTTTAATATTTTCCCTCAATTTTTCTTATTCATTCTACCACAAATTTAATATTTTCCCTCCTCAATGTTATTATTCCCTCCTCCACAATTTTATTATTTTCCTTCTTCCTCCTCCTCCTCATTTCTATTGTTTTCCCTCCTCCACCTCCTCGTTTTCATTGTTTTCCCTCCTCCTCCTCCTCCTTCTCCTCCTCATTCCTATGGTTTCCCCTCCTCCTCTTCCTCATTTCTTTTGGTTTTCCCTCCTCCTCTTCCCCATTTCTTTTGTTTTTCCCTCCTCCTCCTCCTCCTCCTCATTTTTATTGTTTTCCCTCCTCCTCCTCCTCCTCCTCCTCCTCCTCCTCACTTCTATTGTTTCCCTCCTCCACCTCCTTATTTTTATTGTTTTCCCTCCTCCACCTCCTCCTCCTCCTCCTCCTCATTTCTATTGTTTTGATGGAGTAGGGAAAACAATAGCAATGAGGAGGAGGAGGAGGGAATAATAACATTGAGGAGGGAAAATAGTAAAATTGAGGGAAAATATTAAAATTGTGGTGAAAGGAATGAAAAAAATTGGGGGAAAATATTAAAATTCTGGAGGAGGGAATTCAAGAATGAGGAGTGAAAATAATAAGATTGTAGAGGAGGGAATAAAAAAAATTGAGCAGGGAAACGTGCTAAAAAAGATAGCTTGCTTTCTCTGTCTATTTTAATAGATTTCTTTCAAATCGCTGTGTATTTGACTCTTTTTGTTTTAAACGATATCCCGTGTCTGCTTTTATTGATCGCAATTATTAGTCGCGTGTTTAATCAATTGCTACTTGTTAAGTTATTTGTTTTATAATAATACATCAAGATGCTCCCTTGAGGTTTTTTCTGTAGAGCTAATTTGTATTCATCTTTGGGCTTGTGAACTCGCATAATTACCTGACTAACGGCGCGTAAAACGTTGAGACTTCAATAGTTTTTTATTTCCTCGAGATAGAACGGAGAAACCAATTGTGTAATAGTCATACAAAATTGAAATAGAGAGTTTTCAGCTCCACTTTGTGTATATGTGCGTGTGTTTTGTTTATATATCCGAGTTTTAGCGCGAAATAAGAAGACGTAAACTTAATTTGAAATCAAGACTTTTCAACTCCACTTTCTGTATCTGTTTTGTTTATATGTCTGAGTTTTGGTGCTAAATAAGATATAGGAAGCCGTTTTTCGCGTTGCTAGGTGATCGCTTCTCTTATACCTATGTTCCTTTTAACAGACGGTCTGAAAACCGGGCTCAAGTTACTTAACGGGCAGGCCGAGGCAAGCCTATTGTTTCAATTGAATAAGGGAGACGCTCATTAGTAAACCTAAAAACGTATGCGGGAAGGCATGTGAATATAAGTGATTTACCTATACCTATACGTATACCTATACACCAACGGGGTTAATTCTGACCCTCTATGACTACTAACATCAAAAATACCATTTTCAGGTCTGTAAGTTTTGCTGAATGATTTGTGGTCTAAATTTGCGCCAAAATCGTTCTCAAAATAAAATGGCCTGTAAAAACCCTGTAAGAGGAGGGCACAGAAGTTGCTCTCTCCGGACTTTGGGCTCTTGACATTCAGTAATAGTATTGTGATCTATAAACTTAAACAGGGAGACATTTTGAGAATACCTAATGCCTTCTGCTGACTGTGTTGCCATGACAATTTGCACCCTCAGTGATTGCTAACTTTTGGCGTTTGACTGTTTTGACTAAGCATGTCAGTAACCCCTGTAATCTGCTACTGTTCTTTTGTATACTTATTCAACGTAAAAGTGCCCGTAACACTAAACACTGAATGACTGGTCCCCAAACTTCTATCAGATGCAACATTGAGATTTGAGCAAAACAAAATAAATTAGTTTCGTGGGACCAGACCAAAAGTGATTTGTTGTATTGCCCGTAAAGAAAAAAACTTCTACTTTTTAAAATTTACCAAAGTAAATCTCAATGGCCGGTAAACATTCGCGGTTATAAGTACACTTTTACCCTCTGTCGTCATATTATTTTGTCATGTGGCCAACTCAGTGACTTTTGGCGGGAAACAGTTGTATTTTAGATGTCATGTAACCTTAAAGTAACCAGCTGTTGTTAAAAAATTGCCAGCTATTAAGCGGCGTCTTGCCTCTGTCACGTGTGCGTGCACATTTTCATTTAAAATCTTTTGTGTGATTGAGACTATTGAAAACGACTTATCTGCAACGTTTACTGAAAGTTTACTAAAAAGCAAACTCAAAAGGTTGCAAATAAACTTAAAAATCCTCCTTTGAGGCAATTCCTATGTTTGCCTCGCTCGTAAAGGTTCCCTGTAGACTACGAGCAGTCTATTTTTCCTTAGTCCGTTGCGAAACGTGCGAGACACGACCAAGATCACGCGAGTGACGGAACGTGCGAGACAGGACTCCTTTCACTTAATCTGAAGAAAAAGAGGGACACCTCGCAGTCTAGCTTCCTTGTGTTGCTGCCAGCGCCTTGAATTACAAGCTTGAGAAGTCAAGCATTTGTTTGAGCTATGGCGCTCTTTTCTCCTCCGTAGGATACTAGTTGTGGTGATCAACCGATCGACCCAGACTCCCTGCACTGTTATCATGTGAATCAATTTGGAAAAAGAGATCTGGTGCCACCTCTCCGCTGCCGGTTAAGAGCGAAACCAACAAGGCTCCCTTGTCCCCCTACCACAACTTCTACTTCCACAAGCAGCCCTGGCGTTACTACTAATTTAGAACTTACCACAAAACCTCACAGCCAAGCGACGTATGTTCAGTCCACAACTTCTACTTCCACAAGCAGCCCTGGAGTTACTACTAATTTAGAACTTACCACAAAACGTCACAGCCAAGCGACGTATGTTCAGTCCACAACTTCTACTTCCACAAGCAGCCCTGGAGTTACTACTAATTTAGAACTTACCACAAAACGTCACAGCCAAGCGACGTATGTTCAGTCCACAACTTCTACTTCCACAAGCAGCCCTAGAGTTACTACTAATTTAGAACTCACCACAAAACGTCACAGCCAAGCGACGTATATTCAGTCCACAACTTCTACTTCCACAAGCAGCCCTGGAGTTACTACTAATTTAGAACTTACCACAAAACGTCACAGCCAAGCGACGTACGTTCAGTCCACAACTTCTACTTTCACAAGTAGCCCTGGAGTTACTACTAATTTAGAACTTACCACAAAACCTCACAGCCAAGCGATGTATGTTCAGTCCACAACTTCTACTTCCACAAGCAGCCCTGGAGTTACTACTAATTTAGAACTTACCACAAAACCTCACAGCCAAGCGACGTATATTCAGTATTCGGTTGCTTTAACTCTACTGTTACTGCTTTTACATTTGACATGAACTTTTGATCATGCTGATACATGTTTTGATTGCACGTGCGATGTTTCATCCAGATTCGTCGCGATTTCCGATGCGCAACTCAACATTTTTTCATTAATGTAAAGCAGTGGAGATTTCTATGTTATTCACTGCAGTTCAGTTCACAAATTGTCGCCAAGTTGTGTAAAAATTTAAACTTCTTCGAGCTCCCAGAAATAGCGAGGTGCTACTTTAAGTGAGGCCATGCAACCACCGCTAGTTGACCATCGCGAGCTTTCCCTCCTCCTCTTCCTCGTTTCTATTGTTTTTCCCTCCTCCTCCTCCTTCTCCTCCTCCTCCTCATTTCTATTGTTTCCCTCCTCGACCTCCTCATATTTATTGTTTTCCCTCCTCGACCTCCTCATATTTATTGTTTTCCCTCCTCCACCTCCCAGTTTTCATTGTTTTCACTCCTCGTCCTCCTCACTTTTATTGTTTTCCCTCCTCCACCTCCTCGTTTTCATTGTCTTCCCTCCTCCTCCTCCTCCTCCTCCTTTGTATTGTTTTTCCCTCCTCTTCCTCCTCCTCCTCACTTCTATTGTTTCCCCTCCTCCACCTCCTTTTTTTTATTGTTTTCCCTCCTCCTCCTCCTCCTTCTCCTCCTCCTCATTTCTATTGTTTCCCCTCCTCCACCTCCTTATTTTTATTGTTTTCCCCCCTCCACCTCCTCATTTTGATTGTTTTCCCTCCTCTTCCTCATTTCTATTGTTTTTCCCCCTTCTCCTTATTTCTATTGTTTCCCCTCCTCCTCCTCATTTCTATTGTTTTGGTGGAGGAGGGAATTCAAGAATAAAGAGCGAAAATAATAAAATTGTGGAGGAGGGGAACGTGGTGAAAAAAGATAGCTTGCTTTCTCTGTCTATTTTAATAGATTTCTTTCAAATCGCTGTGTATTTGACTCTTTTTGTTTAAACGGTATCCCGTGTCTGCTTTTATTGCTAGCAATTATTAGTCGCGTGTTTAATCAATTGATCCTTGTTAAGTGATTTGTTTTATAATAATACGTCAAGATACTCCCTTGAGTTTTTTCCTGTAGAGCTTATTTTATTTATTTTTGGGCTTGTGAACTCGCATAATTACCTGACTAACGGCGCGTGAAACGTTGAGACTTCAATAGTTTTTCATTTCCTCGCGATAGAACGCAGAAACCAGTTGTGTAATAGTCAGACAACATTGAAATAGAGAGTTTTCAGCTCCGCTTTGTGTATATTTGCGTGAGTTTTGTTTATATATCCGAGTTTTAGCGCGGTATAAGAAGACGTAAACTTAATTTGAAATAAAGACTTTTCAACTCCACTTTCTGTATGTGTTTTGTTTATATGTCTGAGTTTTGGCGCTAAATAAGATATAGGAAGCCGTTTCTCGCGTTGGTAGGTGATCGCTTCTCTTATTCCTATTTTCCTTTTAATAGACGGTCTGAAAACCGGGCTCAAGTTACTTAACGGGCAGGCCGAGGCAAGCCTATTGTTTCAATTGAATAAGGGAGACGCTCATTAGTAAACCTATACCGAATTAGTATGCGGGAAGGCATGTGAATATAAATGATTTACCTATACCTATACGTATACCTATACACCAACGGGGTTAATTCTGACCCCCCATGACTACTAACGTCAAAAATACCATTTTCAGGTCTGTAAGTTTTGCTGAATGATTTGTGGTCTAAATTTCGGCCAAAATCGTTCTCAAAATAAAATGGCCTGTAAAAGCCCTATAAGAGGAGGGCACAGAAGTTGCTCTCTCCGGACTTTGGGCTCTTGACATTCAGTAATAGTATTGTGATCTATAAACTTAAACAGGAAGACATTTTGAGAATACCTAATGCCTTCTGCTTACTGTGTTGCCATGACAATTTGCACCCTCAGTGATTATTAACTTTTGGCGTTTGACTGGTTTGACTAAGCATGTCAGTAACCCCTGTAATCTGCTACTGTTCTTCTGTATACTTATTCAACGTAAAAGTGCCCGTAACACTAAACACTGAATGACTGGTCCCCAAACTTCTATCAGATGCAACACTGAGATTTGAGCCAAACAAAATTAATTAGTTTCGTGGGACCAGACCAAAAGTGATTTGTTGTGAAAAAATTTACCAAAGTAAATCTCAATGGCCGGTAAACATTCGCGGTTATTAGTACACTTTTACCCTCTGACGTCATATTATTTTGTCTTGTGGCCAACTCAGTGACTTTTGGCGGGAAACAGTTGTAGTTGTAGATGTCATGTGACCTTGAAGTAACCAATGAGAGCGCTAGCTATTAAGCAGCGTCTTCCCTCCGTCACGTGTACGTGCACATTTTCATTTAAAATCTTTTGTGCCATTAAGACTATTGAAAACCAATTTTCTGCAACGTTTACTGAAAGTTTACTAAAAAGCAAACTCAAAACGTTGCAAATAAACTTAAAAATCCCCCTTTGAGGTAATTCCCATGTTTGCCTCGCTCATAAGAGTTCCCTATAGACTACGAGCAGTCTATTTTTCCTCAGTCCGTTGAGCGAAACGTGCGAGACACGAACAAGACCACGCGCGTGACGGAACGCGCGAGACAGGACTCCCCTCACTTCATCTGAAGAAAAAGAGGGACTGCTTGCAGTCTAGCTTCCTTGTGTTGCTGCCAGCGCCTTGAATTACAAGCTTGAGAAGTCAAGCATTTGTTTGAGCTATGGCACTCTTTTCTTCTCCGTAGGATACTAGTTGTGGTGATCAACCGATCGACCCAGACTCCCTGCACTGTTATCATGTGGATCAATTTGGAAAAAGAGATCTGGTGCCACCTCTCCTCTGCCGGTTAAGAGCGAAACCAACAAGGCTCCCTTGTCCCCCTACCACAACTCCTACTTCCAGAGAACTTACCACAAAACATCACAGCCAAGCGAAGTATGTTCAGTGTTCGGTTGCTTTAACTCTACTGTTACTGCTTCTACATTTGACATGAACTTTTGATCATGCTGATACATGTTTCGATTGCACGTGCGATGTTTGATCCAGATTCGTCGCGATTTCCAATGCGCAACTCAACATTTTTTCATTAATATAAACCAGTGGAGATTTCTGTGCTATTCACTGCAGTTCAGTTCACAAATTGTCACCAAGTTGTGTCAAAAGTTAAACTTCTTCGAGCTCCCAGAAGTAGCAAGGTGCTACTTCAAGTGAGGCCATGCAACCACCGCTAGTTGACAATCGCGAGCTCGAGGGCAATGAAAACTACACTGGAAATTGCGGCAAAAAAGGGTAAGATTCGTTCGTGCAAAGCATTTTTATATAGACAGGTTGTTCCCTCTCTATGAGTTAGGGATAAATAGTTTCTAGTGTCAATTAGATACATATACATTCTTTACGAATTACTTAGAAACGTGAACAAAGGAGTGTGCAATGATTCGTTAGCCGTTATGTAACCATTTTCAAAAGTGTAAGCAGCATCTACTCCCCGGGGGGGGAAGGGAAGGCGGGGGAGACTCCCATTAAAAGTGACGGGGATTTTTGTCAATGTGGGTGTGGCTCAAGCTTAATCTGTCAGGGCATTATTTGCAAATTTCTTTATGCACAGTGCTAAACGATACCCAAATGGGCAAATATAGTGACTTTCCATCACAAACACCCTAACTGAGACCAAAATCTGCAGTTTACACCCAAAGAGAGACGACGAGCATCTCCGTCTTTTTTATATGGGAGTCCTGAATGAATCGAGCAAGGTCCTTGTTGAGCATGCGCTGCATTTTGCTAGGAAACACTTTCGAACCCAGGCTTAAGAGCCGTGCGCTTGGTACAGCGGGTTCAGCTATGACCACCGGAGTGTATCAATAGATGGATGCTCGCACTCGAAAAACCAGTTTGACGAGATTGACTAGTCCGGAAGTTCCAAACACTTTTTTTAAGGTACAATTTTTAAATATTTTAATTCTTTTTCATCTTTGCAACAATCAAATTGTAAATGACAGTTGAAAAGCCCATCGGGGATTCATTATAGTGGAAACATATTTAATTTATTAGCCCAATAGATCCAAGATCCAAAGACAAATAATGTTTTATTTCCCCTTGAAAGTATAGATAGAAAACGGAAGTTACTCAAACGGGAAGCGGGGAGGGGGGTACGGGAAGATGCAAAAATGGAAACAAAACAGCGAACTGGAAACGAAGTTACTGATAGGGCTTAGGTTAAAGTTTGGTTTTTTTCCCATTTTTCGGTTTCACGTTCACCCCTCCCCTTTCCCCGTTTCAGTAATATCCATAGAAACACTGAGATATATTCAAATAATAGTTATGGACATATTGTTTGGTAATTTTTTTATTCTGTCGTAACAAAGACGTTAACGCACACTGTTTTTAGTGTATAGCCTGGCCCTGTATTGGACAAGACAATAAAATGTTTTTAGTAATCTTTTAATAATCTGTCGTTAACAGTTATGTTTTATCATTATTATTATTATCTTCTAAAGTCCCTGTTAATTTTATTCTTTGTTAGTCAATATATCTTATTGTAAAGGGCATTTGATTGTCTAAGGAACAGGTAAATTTACGTAACACCATGACAATAGACGTTCTTGATCGTTTATGTTAATTGTACGAAATTGGAGAGCTTGTATTTGAACCATTTTTAATTTGTTTATGTCCTAGCAAGTATGTATGGGGCCGGGGGGAGCTACACCCAGGTTCCCCCTCATTGTATTTTTCTGGGCAAAATCCTCCTTATGATGGGATACGAACGCTACTACAGAGTCTTTTCGGGGAAAAGGGCTGATAAAAGGCCAGCCTCCATTACAAACAGTCTTCTCGCTTTCTTTAATGGTGCCTATTTTGGCAACAGAACAGACAGAAAGTTGTGCAAGAGCAACAGATAGTTAAGATATATATGTTGTAGTTAATTTGTTATCTCGGGTAATTTTTATTTTTTCCTTAGTTGCAACTTCATTAGAACCATTACCACACCCAAAAAGAAAAGAAAAACAAAAATTACCTGACATAAAAAATTAACTACAAGATATATAATGTTTAAAACACGTGCTGTGAGTGTTTAGAACAGCTAGAAACAAAAGAATAGTTACCTACGAATATTTCATTTGTATAGTTTTGCTAATTGATGTATGTCTCTTTTTAAAACGTGTTGATTAAAAAAAATTTCAAACAAAAGCAAGCAAAATAACAAAGGTTGTCAAGTTCAGTTGATATGCAAAAACATTGTGTAATTGTAAGGTCTTCTTGCGCTCGCGATACCACCTGATCCAAAAGAAATTTCCATGGTTATAAACTTGATAATTGTTCAGGAGGATGGCAATTATTCGAGAAGAGAGCCACGAAGTCTAACTATAATGGTACGCTGCGAGCAGAGTTTTCTCTCTTGCATGGCTTTACCTCGCGACTGAAAAGCCGCGCGAACGACTTCGTTAACGCTAAAAGCCATGCAAGAGAAAAACCTCAGCTCGCAGGGTATGTAATGGACGTTACACAATTGCAAACTGGTAAGGATTGTTTGTGAATCATTCTTTGCTTGAGAAGCAGTTGGATTGTTTTTTGATAATGGGTAAAAGAAACCGTAGATCATTTTAAAATGACTTCTAATCAGTCACGGGCAGGTCTTTTGTTCGTTTAAGGATGCACATCGCCTCGTGTTTGATGTGAGTAGATTTTTTGTTCAGTTTTTAATTTTTTTATTGATTAGCAAATTAGGATGACTATTTTATATCAATTTGATGATCATTAGTATTCCTTATATTTAATGTTTGTCAAAATAAGCAGTCTATTTTTCAGTCATTTTGTTAACCAGCCAGTAACAGGGGCGGACGGAGGATTCTGTGATAAAGGGGGCTTAGAGATATGGTATACAGTGGCAATATGGGCGCGATAGCGCCCATCAGGACTGCGAACGACGCACTTTTCTAGGAAGTTTCGGGCGCATGCTCCTCCGGGAACATTTTTGAGATTGAAGTTCTCTGAGATGCAATCTTGTGCATTCTGGACGCTTAAATTTAGCAAATGCCTGGATTCCATATTGAACATGTAATGCTGAAATATTTATTTTTATTTGGGTAAGGACATGGTTAAAAAGATACACAAATGTAGACGGAACAGTAAACAAAGCAAAATCTGTCGTTTTCGTCTCTTGGCGAGCAATACCGCTAGGCATATGCACCACAGCCCTACCAACAATTTAACCCCGTAATACTTCTGAGGCTGAGCTAGCTCAAATCCTTCCCTTGCCTCTTCAGTTAGATGAATTTTAACAGGCATAATGGTCCTTGCACGTGACTAAATCCGTATATTCAATTAAATAAATATTATTATTCATTCAAAATATTTCCCCAATTCTGATTGGCTAAAAGCACACGCATAATTCACCGTAACCAGTTACTGATGACGAAATTTGGAAGAATTTTGTGTTCAACGAGGAAATGACGTCAAAAATGCATTTCACTTGACGTCACGGCGGCCATATTGGTGTCCCAAAACAATGAAACGGCCGCCACGTTGGTGTCCCAAACCAATCCTGTGAGCGTTCAAGTCTTTTCTTATACAAACGCTTTCTTTTGTTCCAATAAATTCGCATAGATGCTGGCCACGTGAGTGAAAACACTCTATGGGTTAAGGCACCGTCACCGAGAAGACCTGGGGACGAGTTTGAGTTGTTTTGGTTGTGAAAAAAAAAATGGTGGATATTTCACTCGTTTCAAGAGTGAAAACTACAGCTGGAACGAGGCGAAATAATAGCGAAAAACATGGCAAAAACACCAAGAAGACAACTCAGAGGGCGACATCTGCTATTTGGAGAATATTTGCGGAGCTCGACAAACCTAAACGTACACTATCGAAGATGAACTTAACATCGATGCAGGTAAGCATGTTTTAGCTATGTTTTTAAACTAGGAATTATTTTGAATGAATAATTTCGGCCTCGATGGATAACACCCTCCTCGATCTGCTTAATTCTTCATATCCTACGAAAGTCGAATTCATTAACTGCTAAATAGACGTCTAAATATACCTTCTAGTGAACAAATACGACTTTTTGGGAGAGCAGTCACGATCAATTTAATAAATAAGAACTTGCTGAGTGGGATCTGAAAGGACGTAAGTCTCTTTTAAATAAAGATAATATAGCAGAAATCTGGTTTTCAAAGTACCTTCTGGCTAGTTTAGCTCATATTCATAGCCTTTGGTAAGCATTACAAACCTTAAAGTCACCCCATGTAAAGGAAACCAAGACAGTCTTGGATTCTGGATTCCACACCGTGAATTCCGGATTTTAGGTACTGGATTCCAGTTTTTGTTAGTAAATTCTAAATTCCAGTTGTTAGTGGATTCCGGATTCCTTGAGCTGTATTCCAGATTCCATAGTCTTGGATTCCGGATTCCAAAAGTAAAAATTTACAAGATTCCAGAATCCGAATTCCTTTACATGGTGCGAGTAAAGTACCGAAAGCCCGTTCCCAAGCAACGCTCCTCATTAGTAAGTTATTCCATTATATTTTATTCGCCGTTGAAATATTGTTATTTTTGTTCACTCTGCGTACAGAAGGAAGTTTGGAGGAGTCACAAGAGGTCACGTGAGAACAGCACACGAAAGACCCTGATACACCATACCCTATTCAGGGGCACAAGCCCACACCCCCTCCCTAAAAAATGGACTACAGCCCTTTCGCCTTCCCCCACTAGCTTCGCCCACAAAAGATTTTTTATCCCGGTAACCAGGCTATAGGGTAAATTTCCTACGTTTTAACGAAAAAAATTAAACAGCATCGGGCGATCCGTATAAATAGCCTTATGTTAAAACAAAAACCCTTTGAGAAATAAAATTCGCGCGCATTCGAATCAATATCTGGAAATATATAGATTTTTAACTTGCTATTCGCTTATCGTTCTTGTTTTTAGCTTTTACTTATTTTAAACGCATTTTTGTAAAAAAAAATATATAAATAATTAAACAAGAGAACTACAGTACTAATGTATTTTAAATCATGTTCAGCAATCACGGTCAAGGATTGCATCATGGTTCACAAGGAAAGCGTGCATAATAGAAGAATGATGCCGCGTCTAATCCATAGATCGTTTGTAAACGATTGCCTCTCTTTTTCTTATCCATATTCATACAAAACTGCAGAAATTGGCAGAAACTTGGCAAGCTTGCAGATCAAATTAGATTTGAAGACATGCGAATGCCATTTTTGCTTTAATGAAAGGATTCAGGCACGAGGTAGGAGGAACTGATGGAGCAAGCATATGTGTTTTAAACAAGGTTAGCTAGTCAGGGGGCTAGCTAGTCTCAGCTGAAATGGTGAGCCCTGGTTACATAGAACATTCTTCAAATTTACATCAAAAGCTATAATTATTCATTCTTTTTTGCCTTTTAGGTAGATGTTGTTCAATGGAAAGCAGGGAGTGAAGTAAGAGATGAAGTCCAGTCTTAAAAACAAAGCAACCGCTAAGGAGGGGAATGGTTTTGGTACGTTTGTTGGTTAGTTGTTGCGACATCTATAATGTTTCCAAATTTTTAGAAACGAATATAGGCTGTTTTTGACTGGAGTTCAACCATTAAAATTAGGAATGCCTGGGTAACGAGCTCGGTGAACGGGAAATGAAAAATGGGAACAAAACCTGACTTAAGCTAAGTTTACTTTAGACGGCGATTTTTCAGGAGTTCGAAACATTTTGGTACCGGATAAGTTTTGTCGTTTTCACGCAGATATGAATTCGAAATAAAAACGTGAAAACGAAAAAAAAAAGCATTTGGATCCGGAATTTATAGTGAACACCATGGGTCCAAGGACTTTAAATGTCCTCGGTCTGACTTGTGTGTGTAAACGCCTGCCAATCCGAATACTCTTAGTGTACTACATCCGGAAAAATTCTCCTGGTGTGTAAACCTAGCCTTAAACCCTAGCCATATCAAGACGCCCATTATTCATCTCCTGTTTTGTTCTCATTTTTCATTTTTCCGTTCCCCGTTCCGCGTAACATCGGTTTCGAATAATTTGTCGAAATTTATACTTGGTTTCGAGGCTGAGGAAATAAAACAAAAGAAATGAATTATTAATCCCTGGATCTCAATGCGCGCGATTTCCTTCGTTTTATACCCGTCTCCCTTGGCGCCAAGGGTGAATTATAATACATGTCATTCATTTAGACTAGCACTTGAGAAATGCAAGTCGATTTTGCATTTCATGTTTCACTTCAAATGTTCTTTGCTTGTATTACATTTACCGAAAAACGGTGGTATCAAAATTGGTTTGAAGAAATTGAACCTATAATTTACGTTTGGAATATTCCATCCAGGAAAACAGAACTCAAACGTTCCATTTTCCACTGGAACGACACAAAAAAAGTCCTATTCCCTTTACGTTCCGGCCCGAATTTCCGGCAACTTTTTGAAAAAAGTAAACCAGTCGCATAACTACCAGCTAAATAATTACTCAAGGGATAAGAAATACGTGCGTCTATTGTCCACTTTCTTTTTTTTTCAACATTCCATGGTGACATTGGGTCCAAGCTTTTTAATTATGTTAGTTTTACAAAGTCGCATTTCGAATTATTTGTTTGATTCATTCCGACTACAAACTTTGTACTTTCACAGCAGTTTTTACGGCAGAATTTCACTGAACTTAACCTTCAGAAAATTATTTGGAAACGTTTTGAATTGCGGTTGAAAAGAACAAGCCAGAAGCTGATATTTCTACTAATTTTCATACAGAGGATCGTTCGACAGTTGATATATTAGTTTAGATCTGGCCAAGGTAAAGCTGCTATGAGACACAAACGCTGCCAAATACAAGGAGTCGACAGGTCCTGGAGTGATTTTAGGATGACTCGGTAAAAGAGCGAAATGTTTACCAGGAAATAACAGCGACAATCAGGTTTGGCATCCCAGTTTTACAATAGGTTCCGCAAAATGCTGAATATTCCTCTTAGCTAAGCAAGTTTATCTATGAAGTCCAAAAATCGTACATAAACAGGTTTAAATTCATTATATATAAACCTATTCACTGAGGTCTAGTATCGCGTTTAATAACTCTTGAACGCTATTGATGAAAACAAAAATTAAAATGCGGGAGGGAAAATATACATTAAAATGCTAAGAATTATTAATTAATATGTAAGGTAATATGACTTATTCCCCTTGTATGATAATACGTATCTTCCACTCATTTTAATTAGCTGTTCATTAGCCCCGCTCTGCCTACCCCACCTGGATTTTCAAACAGTTGATTTGGGGGTTATGTGATACATTTCCTCCTAAAAGAACAAAGGCATCTCGCCCATACTATTTGAATTGTAACAAATTTCCTTTTCTTCATAAAATACCCTGAAGAAGGACGGCTTGTCCGTCCGAAATATCGGGAAACCTCAAGTCGCAGTCTTCTTTAATTATTTTTTCCTTGGATAATACAAAGGATTTGGATGTGGATTGGATTTGGACTTGGGTATGGATTTGGGTTGTTGTCATTTTATATCAAAAGTTTCGAAGTATTTGAGCCCATCCAAAAATAAGCATATTTATACATCAAGGGTTTTCTTTCGACACATAAAAAATTTTCGAAGTTTTTCTCTTGATCAAAACTCTGCTATAGTGACGAGGTCCTTGACAATAGTTTATACGTATCCTTACTTTGTAGAAGATAAACATATTCCTCAACAAGTTGTTATGTTATGTTTTCAGGATCGATTTATCCTCGGAGTGCGGAAAGAAAGAGGAAAAATGACACCCAAGACGAGATGGAAACAATTAATCATGAGGAAACACAACAAGATAAGAAATTTACAGTTTTAATGCTATTTCCATGAAATGGAGGCTGATAAAAATTCATTTCAATTTAGTAGTTCCTAAGGGACGATACATATCAGTCATAAATTTGTCATTTAGCTTCGTCAAACGTTGAAACTATTATATTTATTATATTAAAAAATAGAAAAATATGATAGAAAACATTACACAGCGGTAATAAAATGAAAGGCTACAATACTCGTCTCCCCGGAGGGGATTAATCAACAAAATTTTACGGGGAGGCTCCGGCCCGAGGTCGAACCCCTCACCTTTTTATGTACCATTTTTGAGAGAAAAGGTACCCCTTTCGTATATGTTGTGGTTCAATATTATCCTTGGTTCAAATTTTCTTTTGTTTTGTTTTTGGGTATGGTAATGTATGATAATAACATGATAATGAGTTTGAAACAAAAGGAAAGAAAATTTGAACCAAGGATAAAATTGAACCACAACATATACCTTGTTTGCAAATGGTACCTCTTTCACTTACTACGTTTCAAACGCTGCATCTCTTTAACTGTTGTAAATGCACTGTCTTTTAAAATATGAATAAAGCACTAAAGCAATATGTGTTCTTTTCTTCTCCTCGGCCATAAAATGCACCTGTTAGCCCTTTGAGGTCCTTTTACAGACCTAAATGACAAATTCCTCTACCCTTCCATATGCTTCAACTAGTGAAACCCCTACTCTTTGATATACATGACTCGTGAAAAAAGATACCCCTATTGGGTGGAGCCTCCACGTATAGGATATTTTAGGGGACTACCCCTCCCCCTCCCCCCTATGTATTATGTGACCCCCTCCCCAACGATGATTCACTTATTACCCAAAAATACGAATCTCGGCATTGGAAAAGGAGAGAAGAGTTACACACGGGTTACTGTTAGATAAGTCGGTTGAGAAAACAAGGCATGAAAAATATCTTCAATTTTCGTGTGGATTTTCGACGAAAGTTTACGAGTATCGTAGCTATTATTCCCTTCAGAGAGGGAGAGAGTGGAACACAAGGATAGCGCATATGCATGATAATCGCCACTCGCGTGGACAGGCGACACGCGCGGTGGGAAGATGTTTCTTCCGCGTGTCACCTCTCCCGCTGGGAGGCCATTTATTCAACCTCGCCTTCGTGTTCACATTCGTTCCACTTTCGCGGAGAGAAATATAGGAGATAAGAAGACGTGGTCATCCAGGTGGAGTAGCCAGAATATATTCCATCACGGTAGTATTGAGTGAGACTGAAGGGAACTTCAAAGATCAAGGTAGCTAAAGATCATTCCCCAGTTATTCAAAAGGTACTTGGATAGTGCTGTCCTCCAGTCCAGTGGATTAAGTGCAAGTGGTTTCCCTAATATTCATCCACTGGATTTTTTTCGCAAGATAGCTCTATCTAATTTATGAACTACCGGGACCATGCTAGTTTATTGTTATCCGAGCAGAAAGCGTCTGTTTCCGTAGTTTTATACCATGCTATAACAGATAAGATTTATCTTCCGGTATAAGTTATTGAGTGGGTAAAAGAGGGATATTGATGCTAGAAGGCCGCGGAAAAAAACTCAAAATCGATGAAAACGAAAACCATGAAAGTCGTCGATCAAAACTTCAAGTGCCAAATTCAATAAATCACTCTCTGTTTTAAAAAAGCTTGACGATCTTTTACGAATGAGCCAACGCAACACACCCGGAAGTAACTCTCCGAACAAAAACAAACCTATGTCTCTTAATTAAAACCAAACACGAAGGTGTTCGGAAGGAAAAACCAAAGCCAAAATCCTCGACGCCCCCTATCTAGGTAATCACGGCGTAAAAATTAATATAACGGCAGAAAACCTTTCTTATAAGGATAAGCTAATATCGATATAAATCAAAATTAACATGATCATTGTAGAGTTCATTCAGTCACGGTATAAATATAGACATCAAGGCAGAAAACCTTTGTTACGATGATTGTCTTCCTCAGGCAATTGGCGGACAATTGTAACGTGCTCCATGGCGAGGCCTTCTGATCTGTAAAACGCTAAAACAAGTGTGTAGAAGAAACAACCCCATGAACTAGCTAAAATCTCAGTTTCCAGCTAATAAAAAAATCTGGCAGTATCTTCTTCACTTCCTGAAGCTCCAACAGAAGAAATGTTTATCTGGGTAATCTCTTTCTGTGTAGAAATACAATGATTCCTTGTCTTCTCTTGAGCAATCAAACGATCGGTAAACGGACAGACCATCGAGTTATACATAAACGTTATTGACCAAGCGTGAGGTCAAAATGCTGAAGATGGCTGGATATTGGCAAAGTTATTTTTTTGCTTTTGTATGGACCGAGACGAAGACGAAAGAACTAAGCCAATATCTAGCCACCTTGACCGAGTACAAGTCGAAAATTAAAAGGAAGCTTTCTCTCTGCAGCAACTCACGGTCTAGATGATTTCCCTGAAAGCATTAAGGAAGTCAATAAGCCAAAGAACACCTAGGTAGGTGCTTCAACTTGTTTACCCTTTCGATTTCTAGGCTGATATTTGTCAGCTTGTATATTGAACTTAAAAGTTTTTTTAAGTTACTAAAGTTCTTAACTGAAGCTAGAGGTTAGTGTGGTGCCAACTAAAGATATTTAGGTTTTGGCGAGGTTACGTACAAAGTAATTAGTGAGAAACTAGGAGTGACCTTTCAAAAAACAGTGGTAAGATCGGTAAGATAGTTTCTTTATGGGCTTGTTTATGAAAATAATTCCACAGAAATAGCATAAAAATATGTGGTTTGACACTCTAGACTTAAAACAAGGATACCATGTACAAGAAAGTAAAGGAAAGAAGAGAAACAAAAAAAATAGAGAGAAGGCAATTTCTTCTCCCTCAAGTCTAAGCTAGAAAATTACAGGTTAAAATCCACTTGGTTTAAAATCTGCTCTGCTTTTTTCTACTAGGATATAACAATTACCTAGATTACTGGTACTCATGCAAACTATGTTCACCTTCAAGAGAAGCATCGATCCAAAAATAAGGTAACCAATCAGTTTCGCCACTGCGTCTTTTTTTCAATCTCTTATACTGGGGATATGTATTGTTAGGAATCTGTATTTAATGAAGGCTATAGGAAAACTGGATCAATTTAGGTTTCGGGTAAACTGCCCACCTACCCCTCCCCTAAGCCAACATTTTGCCCTAGGTGAGAAGTAAGTGTTAATGTTAGCCTAGGGGAGGGGTAGGGGGGCAGTTTCCCAGAAACCTAAAATTGATCCGGAAATTCTCTTAAAAGAAAACAATGCACCTTTGTGTCATCTCCCGAGAGCTAGTATAGGCAGAATCAGCTGTGTGCAAAAAGGCTCTTTATAAGAAGTATTTAACAATTATTCCTCGAGCCTGAATGGGCTATTGACTCAGAGTCCATGAGGGCAAGAGGAATAATTGTTTTAGTAAAATCCAACTAGTTGGTCAAAAATATCGAGACAAAACAACTTTAGCTAGTTAAAGTAAGACTTTAATCCTTTTTTGCCGCCAAAAATCAGGCGCTTTTCGCTGCTAAAGAGTTAAACCAATCAGAACGCAGCATTGATAATAGACCACTAGTTGGATTTTACTAGGAACCATTATTACGGTAACAGTGAAAGGAATCTATCACCAATATACTTTCATATGAGAACCACTTAACAGTGGTGGAATTTCGGCTACTTGTCTTTGTTTTAAGGTAAGACATCAGGGCAAATTTCAAAAATGTCTATCAGTCGGCCCGATCGTAAATAGGAAGGCATGTTTTACTTGTTTCCCAGTTTCCAGCCGATATAAACTACTGATCTACGAAATCGTGGGAAGAATTTCCGCACAGCTTCTCTTTGACATAAAAATTCACTTCTTGCGTCATTTAAGGTTGATTTCTACTGTCGCGTAATTTTTACGTGCATACACACGGACATTTTACGCGCGTAAATAAAATAGAGGCAACGTATGTAGCTCGCAGGTAAACGCAAAAGTTGGACCTCGCTCGAATATACGTTTACACGTGCCTTTTACTAGTAATACATTGCCTCTATTTTATTTACGCGCGTATTTTTTACGTGCGTACGCACGTAAAAATTACGCGACAGTGGAAATCCACCCTTATTGTGGGATGTTGTATGTTGTGTTATGTTGAATGAGTTTTGAGTCTATTGACGAATTCCTATGATATATAGAACCGTTTTAAGTTTATATTGTGGGATTTGACAAAAGGAAGTTTGCTTTTTGTTTTTTTGTTTTTTTTTTCTGAATAATGGTGATTATTTTTTTTGCCTACAATGTTCCGATTCTTAGATAGTCACAAAACGAACATGTTTGGATGAAAGCAATAAATAAGAAATACTGTGTAGTTAATAAGCAGCAGAACTCCGTAGTAGACTTTTCAGGAGTTAAAAAATTAAGAAAAAGCCCCAGTGGATTTGTTAGAAGCGGGTGATTTAGTTTTAGTTTGTTCTGAAGTTTTAGCTGACATATGGCCACTTGAACACAGTGATAGCCTGATCGCAGACCCTCTATTTCAGTTCTTTTAGAGATCGTCGAGCGCGCGTATGAAAATGAATAAAAATTCGCCGGAAAAAAGAAAAACAACTGTGGACAGAGAGGCCGATCTGGAGGTGGAAAGTATCCATACGTGTGGACGGGACCGCTTAGGCTATGTTCAAACGCGTCCTTTAAAGTTCGTTAAAAGCAAGTAAATTTAAGAGCCACAAGGCAAAGTTGCTTTTGTGAAAAATCTCAAATCCATGTCATTAATATATGACCATATGACACTGGGTATGAACTTCGCCATAACTCAACAACAACAGCAACAGAGTACTTTTACATCCAATATCATAAAGAAAGAGTGACTTAAGGGTTTTCCATTTAATTTTTTTCAGAACGTCAAGTCGTTTGCTTGAATAGAAAGGAGTGCAATTTTTGTCAGCAAAGTCGTTTAGGAAGCGTTTCTATGCAAAATCTCCGAAATGGATTTTGAATCTTAACAATCCACCCTCGCGGTAAATCGATCAAATCAAATGTAAGCTAATGTAGGCCGAATTTTAGGACTAGAATTATGATTCTAGGTCACATATTTGAAAAAAAATAACGCATGGCAACAGGTTTTCCTGCATTAGTAAAATCCAACTAGTGGTCTCTTATCAATGCTGTGTTCTGATTGGTTGAGCTACTAGTAGGCTATATGTTATAGCCCACTAGTGGCGAAAAGCGCCGGATTTTTGGCGGCAAAAAAGGATTGAAGTCTTGCTTTAAGATGTTTTGTCTCGATATTTTTGACCAACTAGATGGATTTTGCTAAAACAATTATTCCTCGGCTCGAGCCCGAATGGCCTCTGAGTCAATAGCCCATGAGGCCGAAGGCCGAGTGGGCTATTGACTCGGAGCCCATTCGGGAGTATGAAAGCTTGAAAAATCGAATTTATGTCTATCCTTGCAACTCATAGCAACAGACGACAGGAAACAGTTTCAGTGCCTAAATTTAGTGTTACTGTAACGAAACTGGACCATTATTTTTGCAATTCAATTAACGCGAAGATTGGTTATAGATTTTTAAAAGGTAGCTCCCTTACGTATTACACTTTTCTAAATGGCCAAAACGAGGTTCGATGTTGCGCGTGTTAGTGTCTGGGTTGTTCATCAAGGAACTGTCATGGAGGACGTTATCACTTCTTTAATTGGCTATTACGAGGTTGTTAAAAACAGACCCCTCCGGAGTTCGTTACAACACCGACCCTTAGTCTCTCAAAATGGCCCGCAATTCCTTTAGAAAAAAAATTCTGGATTTACAATTTGCTCAAAATTACAAAGCTGCACAAGTATAAAAGGATATCTAGGAAAGGGATTTCTAAACAATTTTCTGGGGATGGCTTTCATGGAGATTTATTGGCTAAAAGGGTAATTTTTTTCACGTGATTATCCCCGTGACCTAAAATCAAAATTAAGGAGACAATTGCTGAACTGGTGACCAATGTACGTTTGGCGTGAATAAATTGATTCGCGTTTCTGATACAGAACAATCATGTTTGGAATCAGTGTACTTTTATAGTCTGAGTTTTAAAGTACTACATCAAACACGAGGGCGAGTGCTTCATCACGGGTTCCAAACACCAAGACACAGATCGACTCATGTAAGGGAATCCGCATCCCGGAATCCAAGAAATTTTTGCTCGTAGAATCAGGAATCCTGGGCTTTGGAATCCGGAATACAGCTCAAGGAATCCGGAATCCCAATAACGGTTGCATCCAAAATCAAAGTTCCACTGACAAAGACTGGAATCCGGAATCTGGGAAAATTTGCTTGTGGAATCCGGAATTATAGACTTTGCAATCCGGAATACAACTCAAGGAATCCGGAATCCCACTAACGATTGCAATCCAAAATCAAAGTTCCACCGACAAAGACTGGAATACAATACGAGGAATCCGGAATCTGGGAAAATTTGCTTGTGGAATCCCGAATACAACTCAAGGAATCCGGAATCCCACTAACGATTGCAATCCAAAACCAAGTTCTACTGACAAAGACTGGAATCCAGTACCCGAAATTTGGAATCCACGGTATGGAATTCAGGATCCCAGACTGTCTTGGATTCCCTTATAGACTTATATGGGCCGAAACAGATGCGGGTGAGAGCTTTCATCTCAGTTCTCGCTGTTTGAAACCCATGATGAAGCACGAAGCCCGAGTTTTTAACATGTCTTCTCAAATGAAATAATAAGACATTTTGCAGTGACATTTTTTCTCTAGCATTGCATTGTTTCCATGACGTCTCCTTTAATGCTAGAGTTTGATCTCAGATGAAAAACATGTTTCACCTCAGATAAAAACCTGGTGGTGTTTTATCTGGTGTTTTATTAGGTATCAAAATTCATCCACCTGACCCAAATGGTCGTCATTTATCGGCTTTTAACTGCATGAATAATCAATGAGTTTTAGACAGGAGACTATGACTAGTCATGGGCTCCTGGTTTGAGAATAATAATTAATTGAAGACAAGATTTGAAAGTTTTGGCGTTAAAGTTTTATTCAATTAAGGGCCAAGAACAGCCATTTTAAATGTCATGGGCTAGAATTATTCCATATAAATGAAAATACCTTTCCCTTTGATCATTTTTCTTAATTTCTATTGATAATATCACATTTCAAAAAGTCGACGACGATGATCTTTCTCCATGGTTCGATTTGTTTGCCAAAGTAAAATTCAATGCCATCTTCTTTCCCAAGTTTATACCCATTAGAACGTTTTTCTTCATCAAAGCCACTGATCCAATCCTTAAAATGCTTGAGATCGTAAACCTAGCCAAATCTGAAGCTCGCTAGAACCTCCGAAATCTCCCCGTATAAAAATCTTTGAATGCAGCTACCAGGCTTTTTTAAGGAGAGGAAATGCCAGCTGCTTCCTCGAATCCGTCTTATCTTTACGCCTGTCGAAATTGGGTATCGTTATTTTCATCATTTCGATTTGCGACTGGGGCAAACGTTGACAGCAAGTAGCAAAAAAAACGGCAATTCGTACGACCACTTTTTCTTGATCATAACAAAAACTTTAAGTGACAAACAGAACGTCGGACAACGTTAATTCCATCATATGAGATTAAAGCTCAATATTGCAGCTACTTTGTACACAGAAAAAGTCCACATGATTATAAAATGAACGTGAAACCAACTTCAGTAAACAGACAAAACCCACGAGACAAACTGGAACATCCATTGTCCAATCGCGTAAGAAAAACTCAAAAGCAAACAAACAAAAACAATAGAATGGGTCTGACTAGGTTCCGTCTCATTCACGGGTTATGAAAAACAACTCGAATACGGCCACCCCATATGCGACTGATGCGGCCGCACTTTTTGGTGACCATCGGTGGCCGAATTCTCGACTGTAAAATTAGACTTTTAGCAGATCACGCATTTTGCTCTATAAAGGCGATTCTGCGGTAAGTTAAAAATATTCCTTCTCTTACCTCCAGAGATACCATTTGTACAGTGATATGCTGTCTGTAATATGTTCTTTGTTTAAGTAACCATAAAGTTTTGAATGCAGCGTGCCTCGCGAATCAACCAGCGCTAGTCACATGTACTCTTAAACGATTTTCGAAAACTATTGAAGATTAACGCCTTATGTTTGTTGCTTAACAACCGTACAACGTTTTCGTGTTAACTTTTTGTTCTTCTGGTCACTTTAAACCAGTGTAAAACGAGTTGGATCTCATAACACTTTGAAATATTGTTATCACTCTTTGCCGACTTTAACGCAGACAATGAAACAATGTAGGAACGTGCTTTTATATCGCAGTGAGATGGAAATATCATAAGTGTTGATTTACCTTAGCATTTAAGTTTATGATCAATAATTTGCTACTTCAAATGTCTTTTCCATACATTTCGAACCTTTCATCCGACCGAAAAAGACAGTGTTTTGTTTGAATTCGGTTTTATGAGCACCGCCTCTTTACTTCTTTCGGTAATGTGAATAAATAATGATCAAGTAATCACTGCCTTACCTACCTTTAACAACAAACCTAATTTGAAATTAGCATTCACCAAACATTAATCTGATATGTCCTCTTTCAAGAGACTTTGAACTATTGGCATTCAAACAGTAATATTTGTCGCCTTAATGTAGGTATAGGTGAATTGAATAAGGCCGAACAAATTTGATGAATCTGATTCTACCTCGATTGATTAAATTAAAGCGTGTTTGTCATGCGCTTTTGCTTGGCGTATGAACACTGGCTAAAATCTGAATCTAGACTTAAAATACACTTGCCTCTTTCCTCAACGCAGGGTTCTGAAGGGGCGCTAGGAAATTAAGGCATAGTTCTTCTTTCGAATTCATCTAGAATATTGGAGTTGTCTACATTTTGAAGATTAAGGCTTATAATGGCATAATTATGATTTATGATTATCCGGGACATACGCCTACGAGGCTTGACATCACACATATAGCTTGCAGCGATCGTTCCTTGCCGGCAGGCAGCTTTGCCGACTTTCTGGTAATTGATTTCCAGATAAATGGTCTTGTAGCGTCCACAAAATCATGAGCGAAGAGGCCATCGCGGCGGACACGCTAGTCGCTGTTGGTTGTTGATAAGATAAGCGTCACTTAAGGACGTTCGCGCTAATTGTTTCTGCGTGAAAGGCATTCGTACAGACCTTCACTCACAGAGATGCTCCCACAATAAACTCCGCAATAAACTTGTTTATATGACAGCTGGCGTGCAAGTTCTCTTTTGGGTCCCTGCTTCTGAAGTCCGAGAGGAGATTTTCTGCATCGACTTATAATGCGACGTACAAAAAGGGATTTAGTAGAGGCAAACTTTCGACAGAAAGGTGGTAGTTCTGGATCTCTCGCCTCCAATGTAGTCGACGTTTTCAAGTTGAGCAACACGCAAGTCGTAGATGAGGTCATTTAGAATTCCGGACATAAGCTCCTCTGTGCAGACTTCTGGCCCAGGCATTCTTAAGAGGTAGCGCGTGTGAAAACGGATGCCTTTAACTGGAAGGTGTGGTATGTTTCATGGCACAAGAGGCTATTGGAGGCTATTGGGACTTGTCAGAATGACTTTGGCAAGTCTGATAGTACCATGTACTTTCACTCTCCAAACCAAGTTACACGTAGCACCTGTATCGAGAGTAAGCATGGCCTTGGAATAAATTCTCTGGTCGCTAACCCGTTTGGAGTTTGATATTCAAAATGTCGCAGAGATTTGCTCAGGTGGACTACAACCCGAATTTTTCTGAAAAATGTCATTCATGGAAATGTTGCTTCACTATGAAATTTCTGGGGATGGCGGAGCAAAGGCTGGTGATCTGCATAAGCGACGTCTTAGTGGAAGTTATTTTGAGCAGCAATGAGTCGCCGAGTCAACGGATGGGCCATCTTCTGTCAGCGATCTAGGTGGGTTGGTGTTTGTTCTGCCACTTGACCTCCAAAAATGGTACAAAGTTCTTGTCTATGGAGAAAGAGGTACATTAAGTTTTGTCTCTAACTTTCATAGGAGGTGATAGTTTTGTGTTTCTTGAGCTATCACTGTCTGAGAACCCAGAGAGCGGAGCCCATACTGATCTTGTGCATCGGTCCCGGTTTACGCCAAATTTGCTCCGATTAATCGTTGTATCACTCCGCGAGGTCACAGTTTCCTGAGGCTATACTTTGGTTAGAGCCCTCGGTACGCGGATCCCATGACGCCTTTTTTGAAGGCAGATTGCCGAGACACCACTGAGTCAGACCGCATGGAACAACAACGGTGGGGTAGGGTGCACGCATGTTCTTAAAACGGCATTATGTAATAAGGTTACAACGAAGCGGCTTTGTAACCGTTGTTTTAATGAATGTTATGTTGAAGGTCATTTCTTGTTACCGCTTTGGATTTTTGTTAGGCCGTCATTAAATTGCAGGTAAGAGCTGAATTGGTTGTGTTTTACTTTCACGCAACTTTCAGTAAAAGCGACTAAAGGGAAATTGGCCCTGGCCCATTAATGGCGGCTATCTTCAAGCTGTGAAAAACTTGCATGTTTCAGGGGAAGCGTTGATCATAGACGCGATTGTTGGGATAATTGAGGCGAAACAATGATTGAATGGACGAACGGTATTTTTCACAATCCCAATGTCTTTGTTTGACTGTATTAATATAAGCTCAATATTTTCGATCTGCCTTCTCTCGGGGGTGTTCAGCTTAAAATGGTCACCGGCACAAAGCGTGCTGTCTTGGAAAAAATAATTTCGGTGTAGTGTTATGATGCATTAGCCAGCGACTAAATTTTTGCTACAGAACTTTTCCGACTAAAACAAAAAACCGATTGAAATCATCTGCGACGTTTTGTGGTCCTTGCTGAAAGTTCTCTGATGTATATCTATAAGGGAAGCAGTGGCTAATTGCCATCCGGACGTTACTAGAATTTTCTTCATCTCTCAGGATCTTCTCTTGTATCCAGCAATTTTTTTTTTTTTCTCCTTCAACTTTTCTTGAGGTTTCTGTTAGCCTTCCAAGTCATTGGGTCATTGGTTTTCCTTACCTCTTTGCGTCAATAGTCCCTGGGTTTCATTAGCATGTGGACATTATCAGTATGGGCTTGGCTTACCACGAACTTGGAGCGAAGTCCGCATGCATATGCTATTAAGAAAGAATCAATTCTGAGAAAGAACGGTTATATTGGTTCGTCGAAGCCGTAAAAGTGATAAAAAGTGATGGAACCTGCCTATTGCCAGCACCTTAACACATCAGCTTCTGGAGATTTTGTCGAAAAAACACCTGTTAAAACTAATCGAGTCGTTTTCTGGTCGCTTAAACTAAAATCTACAAAAACAATTTATAAAACTCCGGCTATTCGCTGGCTTTTATTACAGCTGCTAAATTGCAGCTTTGGATGTTCGAGCAGACGCAAACGGCAAAATTTTGGCCATTGATATCTCAACCGCAACCGCGACCTGCAAAGATGTCATGTTTTGAAGACGATGAAGGACATTTACGATGCAGTTTTTAAAGATGCAGTGTTTCAATCCAGTTGCATACCAGGTGATTTAGTCCTGCTGTTTTTCATTGCTGTGGATCAGAGCTAAAGCTGTGTACCCCTTCGTTGTTAGGGGACTTAAACCGCGCTGTAAATTTTTACGGAGGTCATCATTTGAAAGAAGTGGCTTGTTATTTCCGCTTAAAACAGCTCTTGATTTCAGTAAAGTTCTCATTGCAAACAAATTTAAGGGCAAAATGGACGTCCGTCATTTTTGTTATCTTGTCTAAACTTCGTTGTCTGACGGAATGTGTGTGGTGGGCTTTGGATTTTTGATGCCAGTTCAAGGGAACTGCTTTTGATGTTGCAAGTTTGAAAAATGACTTTGAATCTGTAAAGTAAGCTGCTGCCTACAAAGCAACCCTCGCTATTAACCGCTTCTTCAACCAATGCAATGAGCTGAAACAAAAAGCGCATCACATGTGTAAGCGTTTCTTTCTCACAGTGTCCTGATTGCGCATGAAATGTTAACAGTAACTCTTCGTTTTAGCCTATTTTGTACCGGAAGAAGGTGAAAGTGACAGGTCCTGATTGGTAGTTTTAAAGAAGCTAAGAGAGTTGATTACAAATTTAAGAGACTGACTCCGAGGCTTTCTGGTCATTTTTTCTATATTTGGTTCGGTTTTCTTTGTGCTCAAGTCTCTTCTGGGAATTGCGAGACAATGGAATCGTGAAAAACTTACAATTTTGTCCTTAAAGCCTCGGAGTCATGTTAGAATTTTAGTATATCAAAAGTGGGCTATTATCTTTCGGTTTTGTGTAATCTACTTAGTACTGAAGCCCCCTGATTAACAGTTTCTTATCAGCAAAAGAAAACGTTAAACGGACCTATTTTCTCTAAATTTAAATCGATTAATACGGATTTCCGCAAGAACAGACAGTATTTCGGGTACCTCATTAGATGTCGTACAGATAAACCGGTTACTCTCGTAAGAATCTGTTAAGTATTCAGCGAAGAATGTCAGATGGGACTTACCTCAGATTTCGTAAAAGTTTAAATTCTCCTACTCGGAAGACGAATGAAATCACACGATATATAAAAAAGGCAAAAAGAAAACTACTGCTATTTGCATTAAGAAAAAGAAAAAAATTAAAAGATTATTAGTACGCGGGAGCTCCTTGAACAACGACAACAAAATGACATTAGCTTTTTACAATCGCTAGCTTTCTATCTTGTATACTTTACAGACACCATCCTTTTAATAAGGGCTTCTGGTCAAAAGCCTTGATTTCATTTATTTCTACCCCTTTTTTTTCAAATCTAGCCAACATTTTATTCAATCAAAAAACGGCTCAAAGGTATTCATTGGTCCAATAATTGTGTGAGAATTTTTGGATGATTTTTCCAGTGGTTTTAATAGATGAAAAATTGGGAGGGAATGTTTAAATTATGCGGGAAAATTGGAAAATGTTGGATTTGGGGGTTGATGAAAATTAGAATATGAAGGGAATAATTAGTAGACAAATACCAGGATATTCCACCACCACAACAAGGTGCCTCTGAGCTAATCAGCGGACTCACTCAGTCTGTTACTACCGTAAATCCTCTATTAAGCCCCCTTCTCAAATAAGCCCCCTCCCTCTAATAAGCCCCCCCTTTTCAGGGGAAGAAAGTTAATAAGCCCTCCCTCTCTATTAAGCCCCCCTCCCCCTTCCCCTCCCCTATTTATTCTTCACCAATAAATGATAGACTGTATTAATTTATCACGACTGTAAAACTTCGTGTGGACTGATCCGAGATGGTTTATTTACCAAATGGAAGATCGGATTTGATCCAAGTCCTCGACTGCATGACCTAAAATGTCTTGTACTTGAGCTTTTCCACTTTGTATTCTAGTTCTTTACGGAGAACTGATACCATCGTCGTTTTTAAATTAAATAAGCTCCCCCTCTCAAATAAGCCCCCCCATCTCTATTAAGCCCCCCCTCAAATGGGCTTGAAATAAATAAGCCCCCCGGGGGGCTAAATAGAGGATTTACGTTAAGTGTGTATACCCCGCCTTTTCTACCCTAATTTCTTTCAATCTCAGCTCCTATTTACCCCCCACTGAAAACAACCAGACTGCCCCCTTAAAGACAGTTGTAAAAAAAAACCGTTTGCTCTTGGAAATTAAATGTTGTTAAGGATTTTTTCACGTACTTTTCTAAAACAAGGGCGTCCTTATGGCAGTTGCTCGGTCATTGGACGAAAGAACAATGTACAGCTCTTTTTTTCCTACGTGGGTGTAAGCCAACCTGCACAGGTGATGTTTGTTTTCAGTGAAATAACCTCTGAAATACCAGCTTAATTTATTCGTTCTTCTTGACAACAAACTTTTCACGCTGAAGGACGATGCTCTTGTTGGTATTTTACAATTTCATTAGTTATCTTTAGGGTTGATTTTTTGCATTCATGCGGTGGTTGTGAACTGATATGCGGCTTCCGGCCATTAAAGTGACTTGTATCTCTTTAAACCGTGACGTTTTGAAAATATAGCAAAAAAAAAACTATCTTTTGTGTCTGCCACTTACTCCTTACTTATATAAAGACAACTAAACAATACTTTTACACCTGTGAGAAAAGAACAATGTGATTAAATGGTCTGATAGATGACGAAATGTTTGTTGTCAGTCGGAGGAAACTTCACTTCCTAACGTAGATCTAGAATGCACTGGCTCAGTTTATTTCTGACTGAATTATATGTTATGATAACATTCCTGAAAATCTTATAGGAACATTCCAAGAGAGCTCTTAAAACAGACTCTTTTAGATAGAAGATAGCTCTTCTACATTTTGCAAACTGTTGTGAAATGATTCACTATTACGATCGCGGAAAGCACTCAGATGGTATCTAGTTTTTAGAAAAATATTACCACTAAAATCACTTCACTGCTAGTAATTCGTCTTGGCTGCAACACCTAATTTATGATTTTAATGATTGTTTCTTTTTTGAGAAAATCGGTGCATTGCAATTATATATCAGTATAAAAACTGTATTAGAACTTTCTCGTGTCGTTACATCATGTATCCCAATTTTGCGATGACTCACTCTTCTCTAAACATTGTTGTCATATTATTGAAAACCATACCAATATTCAAAGCACGTATGATTTGATTTAAATTAGTCATACCACTTAAAAAAATATTTTTCATTAACTTCTCTGCAGAAACATTTTTTACTCACGTTTTTCATGACTCAGTCAATCTCTTGCTCACCCGTGTCTCTTTAACTTTTAGAGATCTCATCGTACAGGTTTTTCTTCCTTTCATTATGAAAAACAACGAAAACATTTCAAATTTTGCTTTCCTCCTCTTTTCTCCTACCGGAGGAAATAAGATTGAGCAATTTCTGGTTTTAAAATGTGAAAATAACCGATTTTTTTACGGTTTCTCCGCTTGCTCTCGATTGTTTGATGGAAATTCAAATTCTTACAACGCTTCTTTTTTGTAATTGACATTGTCATAGCAACACTGCGTCGCGTCATCGGGTTTTGTCACGACCATCACCTTTCAACGGTTTATCGAGCAATATTTCGTTCGAATTTCGAATTTTTTAACGCGGAGCAATCGATCGACTTATGGAACTTTGTTATTTACAGGAGAACATTGCTTAAATCTGTCCGTGGAGATCTCAGAAGCTTAATTATTGATGCGCCAAAAAGACTGGAAAAGTTATAATTGTTGGGGAGCGGTTCGATTTATTCAACTACAACGTGATTGCTGATTCAGCGCGCGATTTTTGTTTTTTCAAGAGAAGGAAATTTAGTGGGGACACAATTTTGTTGGAGTTCACAGGGTGTTTTGCCCTTTGCTTGTGGTTTTTAAAAACCGGAATGGATTACTCGGGAATCGTCGACAGCAAAGGAATGGAAAGCAATGGTTGAGATCTATGGTAAGTGTTTAGATGGGAGATACGAAAATATTTTCCACGAAGGCCTTTCACTTCGGCGAGTTTTTGAATTTGGCGGTCGATCGCATCTACTCGGGATCCAGACTGCCCTGAAGCTCAGAAAAGAGAGAAAAAGAGAACGGATGCTTATCATCCGACAATGTGAGGTGAAAGATCTTCGTCCGAACACAAGGTGCTTCCCAAGTTCGGAATACTGTCAAAACACCCTTGTGGTTTATTTTTGCTAAAATGTTAATGAGCGGAGAGAGTGACAGCGGCTTTGGAAATCGCATTGTGCCCACTGTTTGCAAAGTTTATAACGTAATATGTGTTTCTGATATGAAAGGTCGTGTTTTGTTGGAAAAGAATACCCGTGAAGCATGTAAGAAGCCGCCGGTTGTTTGCCGTCGGCGATTGCGCGGGATTTTACTGTTACACATTTGTCAGCTGCAAACTTGTGTTGGTTCTTTCGGGGGAGCATTTGCCGTCGAACGGCGAACGAATTCCCTATTTGAACAATGCATCTTCTAATAATTAAGGACTGAGCTAGAATAAATCCTTAAAGAGGCCATTTGGGACGTTTTCTCTTACCTTCTTTATCGTTTTTTATGGGAAGGTTTCATACAATCGACTCAACAGTAGAATTTTTGACACGCCGTGTGCATTGGATTCGCGAATTTTGTCGATTGTCGGACAGGAATAACTTGTTATAGTCCGTCCGTGCGTTTATTTTTTTTTGTGTAGTATTTTTTTACAGCCGTTTCTTAACGATTCTCGAAGGGTTTGAGATTAAGACAATATGGAACAACACTAGATCCCGCTTTGATCGAACAAGACTATTAGTTCGTTGCGCAACTTTCTAATCCGCGATGCTCTCGACTTCCAATAAAGACGTAATTCTCAATAAATTTTGCTTGAAAGTAAGATCCAGATCTCACTAGTTACGCCTAGTCTTACTTGTTCTGTGAGTTCCGGTAAATTGTATCATTTAGAATCAAGAATAAGGTGATATGTCCAAATCCGTAACGTCGTAGTGATGTTGGCCCGGCCCGCCATGTTATTATTTTCATTCATTTGAAATTTCTTCTTGCTGGTTCGTGTGCCAAGATACATTTTCCGTCTTGCAGAGGTGTTGGTTAAATATCAGGTTTTTAAGCCTGTTTGATCGGTCAAAAGAGGTCTGGTTAGTTGAAACGTTTCAGAGACGGTTAAATTTGTGCTGGGTAGAATATTTTAGTTCTGAGAACAGGCATTCGATCGACGGAAAAACCAAAATGATTTGTCTCTAGTTTCAAGTTCATTCCAGACGGCTTCAAACGAAATGATTACAATTTGAAATCGCTGATCATTGGCAAAAAAAGTACTATTGTCCTCCTAATAGTTATAGCTGGTTTAAAATGTAATGTACCTTTTAATCAAGTATATTACCCTTTTTCATTTATTTTCGCTTTAAGAAGGAAGTGGTTTGTATCCTCTGCCGTGTCGTTTCACCTTTTGACATTTTGGTGCCAAAAAATAAATGCACCATGGAGAGCATTTACCGCGAAAAGCGTTGCCCTCGCTGACATTTATTTAAGCTACTGCTATAGCCTTTTCTTGTTACAATGTGTTCAACTTGTAGAAATACGCAAAATTTTGATGTTGTTTCAGATAGAAAATGGCTTATATCGTTATCTTGGTCAGTGCCCTGTTGATTATTGTGAATATGAAATGGACAATGTTTTGATTTAGTCCGCTTGTTTGCGAGATTTCATCTCAAGATGCAGTCTTTAAATTGTATTGCCTTGGGCAATGATAGACCAACAGTGTTACATGTACACTGTATGTAGCAAATATTCGATGTTCTTCCTATAACCAGGTTGATCATTACATCATGTCTCTTCGATTCATGAATATGCATATAAATGTAATCCTAGATGATACGTTCCCGTGCATACTTTTTCCTTTCGTGCAGTAATAACTGAAATTCAATGCAAGGTCCCTCGACATACTTCAGTAAGCAGTTAGCTAAACAGCTTCACCCTAAAATGTTTTTTCACAAACAGTTCTAATTTTGCAACAGCTACAATGAAGTGCATGGATGAAAGTAAATTGCAAGATGTTGGCACCTCTCTATTTCCATACTGCCTTAATTTGGCAACTTCCAAATCCGGATTCTTGAGTCCAAAAATAAATTTTGTGTTTCTTTGCTAAAATCCAAAAACAGATTTTGAATCTAAAGAATCCACAGTCTGAGTTTTTTAATTAGATCAAGTTAATGTTAATCCCTTTTAGCACTGATCCAAGTACAAATGTGCTTAAAGGAGCAACAGGGATGGAGCAAAGGAAATACTAAACAGGCTTGTTTACTCAACTGTACCTTCAAAATTACCCCAGGTCTTTGTTTTCCAGCATAATTTTAGCCGCTGGTAAGCTCCTTTTCAGGCAATGAATTAGCGGGTCACTGGCTCTTGGCAACATCCCTGGAAAAATGCGGGGAGCCCAAAAGCTTTAATTTATGAAATCCTCTTGGAATATATTTTGTAGGCAAAAATGAAGATTTTCTTGTTGCTCAAGGCCAAAAATCACTGCAAGCAGACCAGAAGTCACTGCAGCTTGAGTAGAGATTTGGTGCATTTATTTTGTCAGAAAGAATTGTGTACAACAAGCAGTCTTCCTGTAAAAACATGACTCTTACCATGTTCCTGTCAGTTTCCACATATAGCTGTTGCACTAAATTAAAGAATATGTTATCAGTTTTTTATCACTTGGCTTAACTAATCCAAGTCTGAATCTTGAATTCTCCCGAAGAAATACATGTACTTCCTAAGCTCATGCCTTACTTTTATGAACAATGTGGTACCCTGACATTGCTGAAGTCTTATACAGTGTCACCATTTATATTCCGCAAAAAGAAATTAACTTAATTGAAATCACTTGCATGCAAGTAACATGTGTCAAAGATCATACAAGAAGCAAGGAAGTTTTTTACATTGCAGTGTTGTTCTGGGAGTCATGACATCCATCAAGAGCTTAGTTTCTGACTAAAAATGTGGGCTGTCAGTGCTGTACAGAGTGAGTGTGGAAGTCTGCTAATGTGATGTAGATTGGACGTGTGGGTGTAATAGCTTGAGAGCTGATGTTTCAACACTAGCATGTAATCACAGCAAGTAACATTGAAAAGTGCTAGTGCTACTACCTCAGTATTGGAGTGTTTTTTGGTTGGTAAAACCAAAGTGAAATCTAGTCATGCGTGAGTTATAGCTAGTGTCATTTGCCTTGTTCCAATTGATTGATCAATTAGGGCTGAAACTAGCGTGACGGCAATTTTGATGAAAAACAAGAATTATTGGTGAGTGGAATTCTGGTTGTTTTCAATATACAAACAACCAAAGTGGTTTTAAAGTGATTGTTTAAATGTTATGCAATAGTGGTTTAACAGCACATTAAGACAGTAATACATTGTACATTTTGTTAATTGCTTCAAATCTCTGTAAAAGATTAAAGGCCTTGCTTTTTTGACATTTCGAAAGAATATATGTGATGAACAGTAACATATATGTACGGCTATTTAGATTTGTCTTTTATTATATTAGTTTCCGTTTAACATACCTGCTGTTCTTTTGTCAATTTTAAATGAAGTCTTGATCATTCCAAAACTTGCCATAGTATATTGATATTTTACTCTAGGATTTTTGCCTTTATACTGGAGATAAAATTAAAACTACAGTTGGAAATTGAAAAACAAAATTTGATGTGTATATAATTTCCTATCATTTGCTTCTCTGTGGCAGAAAAATCTTATAAAAATTACATCTGATGGAATGTCCTCCTTCCATGAGACAATTTCGAATAATTTTCGGTGATGCATAGCCTGCGAAAAGCAGACGTATTTGCAGGGCTCGAAATTTAAAAAATCCTCAGGTTCAACTGGAGGAATATAGTCGCCAGATGCAAATTTTTAGTCGCCAGTTTGTTTAATGTAAATGATGCAGCTCATAGTATGGCGCAACCCATCAGAATTGATTTTTTTGAAAATATCGTGGACAAAAGTCAGTATAAATTTGGAGGTAAACTGGTTTTGTTTATGCGATTTGGAACATTTTTATGATGAAAGCAAAGCAAGATAAGATGAAATGTTTGTTTTAACTTTACTCTTTCACTTTAAATCTAAATCATAGAGAAATCTGGTCGCCTAAGTGGCGACTAACGAGAATGTTTAGTCACCAAGGAGAAAATGTTAGTCACACTGGTGACTGTATCAGTCGCAATTTTGAGGCTGTGATGTATAGTATAATATCCATTCCTGACCCAATGAGGGTCATTGGAAATTACAATGGGGGGAAGGGGGGTTAAATACCAAAATTTTTAGAGAAAAGTATGAATCTAAACTGTGAGTTCACATGTACAGCCTGTTCACCTACAGTAATAGTTGCCAAAGAGAAAATTCATAGAGATAATCAAATATCTTGTTATACTTGAAACAACTATAACTATCTTAACTATCTTGCCAGAGAGGTTTCATTTGAATGGTAACACCATAGGATTTCATCCGCAGACTCAAAAGTTAGAACTACATACTAAATAAATAGCACGATGTGAAAGTACTGCTGAAGTGGTTTTATTTGAATGGTAACACCATAGGATTTCATCCACAGACTCAAAAGTTAGAGCTACATAATAAATTAATACAGTGAAACTCTATTAAGCGGACACCTTCGGGACCTTCCCAAGTGTCTGCTTAATATATAGAGGGTGTCCCCTTAATAGAGGCTGTAAAAATTGCGCATCCAACTTTCAACGGTTACTCTGTACTGTGATAAAGTTGCAAGTTGTTAAAGAAGCCATCCAGAGTTCAAATTCATTACCTTTCATTACTAACTTTAATTTGTTTGTAAATGCAAAAACATTAACTGTCTTAATTCAGTACATATTTCAAGGACATAATCCAATAAGTTTACTATTATCAATTCAGTCCAATGTCCGCTTAATTGAGGTTTTTAACAATAGAAATTAGCCAAATACAACATATTTTAGTGTCTGCATCCGCTTAATAGAGGTGCCTGCTAAATAGGAGTTCGTTATAAAGGGAAACATCAGATGTTCGTTTCGGCGCCAGGCTTAGTACCCACTTAACAGAGGGTGTCCGCTTAATTGGGGGTCCGCCTAGTCTAAGGTTTCACTGTAGTACCATGTGAAAGTACTGCTGAAGAGGTTTGTTTTTTTTTAATGGTAACACCATACATATGTAGGATTTCACCACAGTTGTAAAATAATCTCATGCTAACTTCGTCCAGGAGTGAATTATGTGTTAATTGGTTAAAGCTGTACGTGACTTTTGAGAAGTTTTGAGAAATTGATAACCTAATATCAAGACAGAAATGATATTGGTGATTTCCTATTTCTAACTTCTTTTCACCTGTTTACACACAGGACATGTACACATAATTATAATTCTGTGTAATATTCTTCTTGTGACTGTGCACATGTATATGTACATGAATTGTGTCAAAAATGCCTAGTATTTTTGTAATGTGCAATTTTTAATTACGTAGATGTTTTGTTGTATTAGTTTCTTTTTTCATAGCCATTGCATCAATTGTTGTCATCAGGTTTTCCAAAAAAATATAATAATTTGATTATTTATGAAGAGTAGTTTTTTTTCCTGTAAATTTGAAGATTTTTGCTTGTTTTCAGATTTTTTACTTTAAAGTATCATGATAATGATGCTGTTTGGTTTTGTCAGACTTGGAGTTTATTTGCTTAGTTTGAATAAAACATTAACTTAAAGAAGCTACTATGATTCAAGAAAATTAAAAAAGGGAGAGTTGAGCTTGCTATCTATTCAGGTGATCCGAGCATTTCATTTGCTGTTGTGTGTGTTAATTTTGCTTGAAGTCAGTTAATTGTCATTGGTTGAAATTCTTGATTTATTATTAAATACATCACAGTCACTTGTTGGTCAATGAAACTTCTCTTGCATCAATCAAAGCATACTTTTATGAAGCAGGCCTAAAAAGTTGATCTTGCAAAGTTTTAACCTCTGGCTTTGATCAAGTGTCACTGCAAATGTCCTTCCTTTGGCAGAAAAAGAAGAAAACTGTCATACTGCAAGTTCTTTGAACGTGAGTCGATACCACAAAAAAGTTAAAATTTCATCAGTATTAAGCAGTAGTAAGGCTTGTGGTTGACTTGTGAAGAGTTGTGTGTGAAAATGTGCAGTTTTTTTTTCAAAGATGTGAGTGAAAAATCCATTTTGTACAAAAAAAGGATGCAACTTATATCGTTGATATCACCTAGGCTAGAAAACTGGCAACGATAGGATTTGTAGGTAGTTTTATAACAGGTAGCTTTCAATACATGTAAATGCCAAGATTCACATGGTGATTGCATTAAAATTTATGCTCTAGTAATTCCTTTCTTGCAAGGTGTGTCTTTGTAAGTGGAAATTTTTGGACTTTAAAGCCAGTTAAAGTTAATCCTTTTTTCATCCAAATTTTTTTTGAAATGATGTTTTCGAGTTTATGCCTTTGACTATACGAAAGAGATTTTTTGCTGTCCAGATTTTAACTTAATAACAGAACTTTTTTGTTATATAAAATCAGTGAAGATTTCTATTATTAATCTAGAAAACTGTTGGACATCAGTTTAGTTTGACATTTAATTCCTAGATTTTCACCATTATGATTATTATTATTGTTGTTCATTAGAAAATTGCCATTATACAATCAAATGTTGCACACATTGTGAATTTAGTCTTATGGCAATGTAGTAATATGTTTCATGTGAAACATTTTTCTGGAGCATGGTGTTGTGATCATGACTGAGTTTTGACAAATTGGTGTTTTATTGGCAGTGGCTCTTCAAACATTTTAATTAAGGCTTTATCAAAGTGTTAAATGTGAATACTTTTTGCCATTTTTAATTAATTTCTTGTGTTGAATTTGGCCCAGATCTAGGGATGGCATTGCTGATGACAACTTGTGTAAACTGCACTTTCTTTTGGGAATATTTTATTTCTGGTTTACAAACACTAAAATGCTTTGAATTCAACCTAAAAATTTGTGTTACTTAGTTTCTTTTGTGAATAACATCACTTTTATTGCGGTCACCAATTCCACCTGCGCAGTATTCCTTGAGCCACTACTAAGAGTACTTCATTTTCAATGCCCTCGTGAAAGTACTCAGTGGCGATTTTGAGTCCCATAATATTTTTATTTATTTGCTCCTTGCAAGCAATTCCCTCAAATTCTTTAAACTGTTTTCATGGAAGATCCTTTCAGAACAGCTTTATTCTTATGATACCTCCTTGATCTGATTCTGTGATGTCATTCTGTATTTAACTAGTCTCTCAGGATCACCCATATAAATCCCCGGGAAGCCTGAATATTTTTCAAAGAATATGGACTGGAATAAATTCCTTTTATTTGTAAATAAAAAGACCCTTTCATTAAAATAAAAGTACAGTTGGACCAAAGCATTTCAAAACACCATAAGAAAGTCTACTTTTTAGACGTAAAAAAAATGTGAGAAAAAGTCAACTGACTAGAGAGAAATTTATTTTTTCTGTAGCTAAGATGCTTTGTGAAGGCTGATGGATCCTTTAAGGGGTGCAACTTCTGACAAAGGTGAGCCCTTTTTTTCTTTGTAAAAGTAAATTAGGACTGTTTAACTTAGCATGTTTAAGATGTAAGCGAAATTCTTGGTATTGTATCTGATTTTGTGTCATAAGGCAGCTGGAAGAGAGATTATTTACATGTAGCAGTTACTCTATGGTTATATTGGCTAGGTTATTTTTCAGAAGGCTAAACCCTGAAGTGTCTCTGAAGTTATAGACTTGGGTTAGAGAACTGAGCATATCAAGTTCCAGTGAGGGTCATTACATACTGAACAGGAACTTGTTTTACTCAGTTTTGTTACCCTAATCAGTAAACTTCAGAGTCATTGGGTGTGCAGCCCACCTCTTGCATTCTGCAAAATAACCCTTCTTTATGATTGTTACTATTAAGTAAAAGTAACTCAGTGCATTTTCCTTTTTCATTCAGTCAGCAATGACGACCAGGCCAGGGCAAATTTCTTAGCTCCTGACATGAATTACGTTGCTGGGAAAATAGAAGATCAACAACCTGATGATGTGGATTTTGCTGGAGTTCAAAATTTCTACAGCAAAATCCCAACGAAGTTTCGTGACCCAAGCTCTGCACCCCTTAGAAAGCTCAGTGTGGACTTGATAAAAACCTACAAGCATATTAATGAGGTAATTAAAATGTCTAATGGTATCATTTTGAGACACACATGTAAATTAGACTAAATGCAAACAGACTTCCCAAGTGGAGCGGACCGAAAAAGAAGATCGGTGATCAAAATGAGCTGAGTGTGGCCTGGGGAAGAAAAAGGTCAGGGAGCCTGTAGACTTTGTTTTGATGCCAACAATTCATGTTACAGATTCTGGTATCACAATCTGATTGGCCAGATCTGTAGCTGTTGACAAGTGAGCAATGAGTAATACCCACGTGCACACAAATGTTATCAAAGCTGATGCATTCAAGCCTAAAAACATCATAATTTGACAGGTCTAATTACCTTATTGACTTGTTATTGACACATATGTTACAGGATAATTGCAAGTGGGCGGTTGATCGACACCAAAACAAAGTCTTCATGCTCCCCCGCTTTTTTTTTCTCTCTCCCACTTTGCTCCCTTTTTTTCTTTTTCTTCCCGCACCATTTGGGAGCCTGTTTGCAGGCTAGATTAAATTAGATGTAAAAAGCAGTGAAATTTCTCCTCAAATCAATTTGTATGGTTGAATTCATAACCAGGCAAGATGAAGCAAATCCTGTGTCTACCCTTGTGGGCAAAATGGACTATTTTGCGCATTGGTCCCGCAAAAAAAAGTTCCCTTTTTAGCCATCACAAAGCTTGTTCAGTCACTAAGATGGCTGGATATTGGCCTTATTTATTTATTTATTTTTTGCATTTTTATTGACCCTAGCGTCATCTCAGTTTATAAGATGTAACAACTAACGTGGCCAATATCTACCCATCTTGACCCTATGCTTGGTCAATAACAACTATATATTCTGCTTATACCTTGGTATAACTTGTACTGAATGCCCTTCATGGCACCAAAAGCTGCAATTTAGCGGTGTTCTCCTTATCAGGCGCTAGCCAGTAAAATTTACCGACTGAAGCAACACTTCTTACCGTCTGCAACCGCTTGAAGGTTTACTAAAATTAAATAAGTAGTTTTAAAAAATACGCAAGTTGTGATCCGATCCGATCAAGGAATTGATGAGTATATGGGAAAGAACTACAGTATACACAGCTTTTCTTTTTATGGGCCATGCATTTTAGACAGAGAACATTGAAGACAGAGTATCATTATTGGGATCAAACGTTTTAAATTGTTTTCTAAAGATAATAACGGCCGATTTGTGCAAAATAGGTCTTAAAATGAGGGAATGACGTTTCAAAGAACCTAGCTCCTCCTAGGGTGTGGCCATGTTCCTCACTCTACTAACCCTCCCCACCCCCTCCCCCCTGGAAAGTGCACCTCTGGGGCATATTTTTTACCTTACTGGCCATGAATGGTCACTTACCTGCTGAGCTGAAGTTTAGGGAGAACACTGAATTTACATGTCACCCCTATTAAACTCATCGCTAATGATGAGCTTGGGAGCAGGTGCCTGAAAGGTTAGTGGAGGGCCAAATGCCTTGAGCACAGAGGAGGTATCAATGGCAACCCTGGAAGCAGGAACCACCCCAAGAGCGGCCACTAACCGGCACCGTCACACTGAATAAATTCAGTGGAAATACTTACCTTGAAGAATACTCACCTGAGAAAATACTTATGAAAGTACCAGGCAGGGAGGGAGGAGAGGGAGCAAGAATCCGCAAGTGAATAAACAACCCTTCCCCGTTTCATACCGGATCTTCCACTCTCCATGACAGAGTGCAGCAAAAGTGCTGTCCAGTAGCCTAGGGCTAGTGAAAGACCCTCTAAGCTAGCATGTGTTAATTACTACAGTTGTCCGTTAGGAAGGGAACGTTTCCCAAAGTAAATGGCAGGGGGAAAAGTTTGTAAGCCTGCACAACCTAGTAACATAAAGACACAACCACTGGTAAGAATGCTTTAACCATTAAGCTACAGGGAAACTTATGGTGAGTGAGGTCATTTACCGGGTTGTTAAAAATATTTTTTTCAGGTGTACTATGCTAAGAAAAAGAAACGGAAGGAGTTAGAGAAAAATGAAGAGGGTGGACACAAGAAAGAAAGGCGATTATACAATGATGGATATGATGATGAAAATTTTGACTATGTTATAAAAGCGGGAGAAAAGTGGTTTGATCGTTATGAAATAGAGTCATTGATTGGAAAGGGATCTTTTGGTCAGGTATTTAGAATATCCTTATAAATTGTGTTTTTCTGTGTTTTTGATGGAGTAATAAGTAAATTACCATATAAAACAGATTTTTTCCGCATAATTTTGTCACAATTTTTTTAAGATATATTTTTTACATTATTTTTGGTGGATTATTTTTGTTAACTTGTTTATTGTAGCTTGATTGCTGAAATGAGAAATTACAGCTTGATCAGAAAACTTCAGCCATGGGATTAAAAGAAAAGCAATTTCTGTTCAAATGTTTAAACATCAGTTTTAAATGGTTTCTTTCTTTGTTGCAAAGCTGTAGGCAAACAAAGAGCTTTTTATCAGTTGACAATTTTCTCTATTTTTGAAATAAGTCAATTAAAATTCAGGTTTTTCCTTTAATGCAAATTTCGTTTGAAGGGGTTTTCCCTATGGGTTTGCTGTCTTCCAAACGAGAAGTTAAGATTATTCAGATTTTTTCCAAATGTTAATCCGTCAATATATTTTGGTATAGCCTGTTGTTAACATTATTGTTTTTCTTAAATGGATTTTGATGTGTACAGTATTCCTAGAACTAGGCTAGATTTGATCTAAAAGTTGACCCACCAGAACGCACAAGTTCTCTCTTTTGTTTGAGTTGTCTTCAACTATTGTTTCATTTGAAATTGGGATTTTACCCAGAGAAGTCAGTGCAAAAATTAAATCACCTTAGATATGGTACCCTCCTATTAAGTTTCTTTTTGTTGCTTTGGAGAAACGAGTTCCCGGTGATAGCTGGAAGTGATTTGTGTGGAGCAACAACAACGAGTGCGCGCATTTCGGTCGACAAACGGCGATATCAATTACATGTTTTTCACTCTATCTGTTATTTTAGGTTTGCAAGGCCTACGACCATCAAGAAAAAGAGTACATTGCCATTAAAATCATCAAGAATAAAAAGCCATTTTTAAATCAGGCCCAGATTGAAGTTCGGTTGCTTGAACTTATGAACGCACATGATCCCGAGGGAAAATATTACATAGGTAAGAAATCGTAGTCAGTAGAGTGGAATCTTGTTACATAACGAACCCTTTTGTAACCGAGGTGACAGAATAACAAAAGCCGGGGGGTGGGGGATCCCCCCTACTTAAAGTAGCTATGTCACGCTACTTGCCATCTTTTTTAACAGCTGGAACTTTTTTTTTCCGCTTCTATCGAATTCCAACAATAATAATCCAGTTTTGTTATTCAAGACTAAATTTAGACATTTGATGCCAGTCCTGCAAAAATCACCAGTAAAATTATTATGTTGAGGTTGTTACTCCCTGATGAAAGAACAAAAGAAAGAATAAACCTGTAGGTATGTGTGCAGGCCATTTTTCTGAAATTATATGATGATGATATGGAGCAATCTGAGCAGGAGCTAAACGACTAGGAAAATGACATGAAGTGACCGTGAACGCGTTTTCCTACCCGGGATGCCAGAGGTTTCCTTTCTTTTTTACTTCCTTACGTGCGCTCGGTTTACTTCATTCGTGAACGGACCTCTGCAGTCAGGGTAGCGTTTTCCCGTTTCAAGAGCTTTTCGTTGTGTTGGAGTTCTCATCACCTTATAACTTTTACCCTCTCGCATGTAACTTTTCGTGATATAATACACTAATTTGGATAGGAGGCGAACACCTCGTAAAATGCGTTGCATGTTGGAGAGAAATGCAGTGTTAAATAATTTCTTTAAGATTGAAATCCTATCAGGTTATGAAACAGAAAATTTGTAAGGTATCCGGTGGAAAAAGTACATTTTTGAAATGGGTGGTGGGGGGTTAACTTTGAATTTTTCCATCCACTTTTGTTTAGCTAGGCCGCATCTCGTACTGAAATCAGAACGTGCAAATCTGAAATTACACTTGTGTATTAGGAGCAACTGCTCAAGGTCTCCAAATTTGACGATTTTTCTACATCAGCCATTCCATGCTGATTCCGGTTCCCACGCAAGTTTTGTCAAAGACTATTTCGGTTAAAAGAGCGCTCAAGATTAATCGTTTGCCATCGATCGAGCTCGCGCACACGAATATCAACACGCGGGTGAATGTTCGAAGCTAAACATTTTTTTCTTCAAGGACTCGTTTTTTGTCCTTTATTCTCTATTGACCTTTTTTTACGTTTAATGTTAAAAGTAATAGCACTGTCTTATGTTGTGTTACACAGGCAAAAGAAGTGAAGTTATCAATTTATCCTAGGGTTTGCCGAAAACAACACAGTTAGTAGGGAAAGGACTTTGGTCCATCTCTGCGTCCCGCTTTGGACTATGGACTTTTCTGGTAGCTTTTCTTTTCTCAGTCCCTGCGTGCCTGATTTTGATATGAGGAGAAATCAGGAGATGATCATTGTTGGAAATCATACGGCCAGTGCGAAGTGTTTAACGAAAGCCACAATATTTTAAATTATTTTCCTGATCTGTCGTTCCCTAGGGGCCGGCCGTTGACTGTTTAGGGGGTGGGATGGGCCTTTCTTTTAGAAGAATTTAATTATCCTGCGAACAGACCTGGAAGATGACGCCAAAAAATAAGGAAATAAATTCGACTACTGCACAAGAGAAGACTGGGAAAAGAACATCCTGTCTAGACCTATCACCAAGCCCCCCTCCTACGAAAAAGTCAAATGGTCTGCCCCCCCCTTCCTTATGCCTTTATACCGCTGGTTCTTAATGCGAAGCGCTGGAAACGTAACAGCATTTAAGCGAGAAAAATTGGCAGATGAAGCAAAACATGTTAAGGTTGCTCAAAACTCTCGAAAAAGAGGTAAAATTAAGGACAATGAGAACGAGACAGCAAATGCCACAGCTATGCGAAAGTAGTGTCGTTTTTGTTTTCTTTTCCATTTATGTGCAAATCCAAAATGGTCGTATTTGTGAGAGAGAGGGACAAGAATTCTAATGCGTAAACTCCAGCGGGGCGTACGTTCATCGTGCTTTATTTTTTGACAGTGTCTATCTTTTTTTTCCAACAGTGCGACTCAGAAGACATTTTATGTACAGGAATCATCTGTGCTTGGTTTTTGAACTTTTATCGTACAACTTGTACGACCTTCTTCGAAATACGAACTTTAGAGGAGTATCATTAAACTTAACGAGGAAATTCGCTCAGCAGATGTGTACGGCATTGCTTTATCTTTCTACTCCGGAACTTAATATTATTCACTGTGACTTGAAACCCGAGAACATTTTGCTGTGTAATCCCAAGAGAAGTGCTATCAAGATTGTAGATTTCGGAAGCTCCTGCCAGCTAGGACAAAGGGTAAGTATCCTTTGCTTTATTTTATTACAGTGTTAGTTCCTGTAGCCTGTGAATCCAGACTCATTTCCGTATTCCCGGGTGGAGAGAAGCGACGACCGGAAGTACGTTTGGGTTTGCTTGCTAGTTCCTTGGTGATTACATTCTCGTTGACAGAGCCTCTCGTCCCTCTTGGTAGGCGGGGGCCGGGGGGGCCGCCTCACGCGGGCCTGGGGGAGCCTCTTGATCATCTTCGAAGGCACGACCACTACTCTTGGTCATAACTGAAAATTAAACATAACGTCTTTGTCCTGCAAAATTCTAGACTTTCGCGTGGTTTGGGTGGCATAAAGGTGGGTTAGGTCTTTCGTTGTGGGTTTTAAAGCCTGCTTTCTATTTGTTCTTGACAGTGAAAGTTAATAAGAAATTGTTGTAAAGCGCGTGAAGTGCTTTTTCAAGAAGAGAGAGCATTAAAGTTTGATTTCTGAAAACAAGGCCAAACCTGCACTGAAAATAATATCATGGAAGATGGAAAGGTCTATGAGAACCTGAAACAAAAGGTGCAAATGTAGCTAAGCGCAGGAAACTGAACGTCGTGACCAACGCGGGAAAACTGCACTTTGTCTGAAACGCTGGCAAACTGCAACTGGCGTTAAGCAATAGGCAATTTTTGAGTTGTTCCAGGCTTCTGTTTTCAGGCGAGGCAAAGTGTAAAGCCATTAAATTAAAATAGGCTTTTATTCTCATGCAAATAAAACTCATTTTCACCAGAAAGATTTTGCACTAAGCCTCGTTGTAAAAGTGACAGTCTTTGCAACTTGGAAAAGGCGACAAGGGCTTGAAAAGGAGTGACTTCTGCTTTGTTCTGATTCGCTGAAAATGCTTTATATCTGTTTGGAAGAGATGTGCGAATTCTTAAAACTACCATATGTAAAATTCTCTGATCACATTTTCACTAAAAAATTGTTTCACAGTATCCTTTTAAAATCCAATGATAGAAGCCAGCTATTACTTACCGCAAATCAAAACAGGCAATATTAACACAAGAAATTCTGACATCATAACTAACAGCCTAAAGCAAGTTTTTGGGGATAAGCCAATCACGATTGTCCTGTGTGTTTAGTGACGTTTCACTCAGACCGTTTAGTTTCCGATTTACGTAATCTAGAATGATCGAATCGATAGATTGACCGTCTTCAGGCTGTTTTGCCGAGGCAATCTCTCTATGTTCGTTGGTTGGCTCTGAGCAGGTGCTATATATGTCAAACATCGTCTGAAATCAGAACTAGATACAATCTGAACTGTTTAGCTCTAACGCACGATCGTTTAGAGTTCAATCCAAGATTGGTTTGTTATTAAATCTGATGAAAAATCTTATTTAATGGATCGAAAATCGAATACTCGTTTGCAAAATCCAAATTACATTCGTTACGAAAACGTCATACCTATGTTCCCCACAGTTTTTTTAATCTGTTAACAAATTTGGCGCGGCGCGCGAGTTCGCCTTTAAACCGAGTCACACACAATTTTTCAGAAAACTAATCTAGAGAATGAGGATGTAAAGGCTATGATTTGTTAAAATTTCAACAATGTGTCGAGAACTCCTCCCGCAAGCTGAGGTTTTGTTGAGATTGTGTCTCGTGATGTCTTCAACAGATCACTGCGGATATAAAAATATATTTATTTTGGTTAATTTTTTGTTTGTTTTTCGGATTGAAGGAGTCAATTGATACTGTTGGATTTGACCACCTTATCTTAAAAGGAAAAGAAATGTTTGCGCACAATGTGTTGTTTTTTCTAGATGGAGAGATATAGTAATATGTATTTGGAAGTGGTGTCTCGTAATACGCTAACCACAATGCACTCACTTCTGTTAAAACTAAAGCATTTCGCTGACAGACTTCGATATCCTCTTCTTAGCAAGACATAGTGTCTAAATATAAAAGCTTTTTAGCTTCAACTGGCTGCCTTTTAAGCAGTATTGATAGTTTTTAATTGTCCAGCTGAAACCACAGTGCTATAGCACAGTAAGTAATGTCACGTACATTACGCAAACGTCAGTCTGCACCGCGTGACCAAGTTTTTCCTTTTCTTGTCGTTTAGTGTTCATCATTTCTACACAGAAATAAGTAGATTCATGTCAGTTTCATCCATAAGAATTATTTTTGACAGTTTTTATTGGCTCATTTCATAATTTGAGGAATGTCAGGAATCGTCGGAAAACTGTTGCCGCAAACGTGATTCCAAATCTGTATATTATAATAGACGGCACAATGAGTGTGTGTACCACCCAGGGAGCGGATGTACAAAACTTTGAACCTTCTTTCATTTTATTTTGAATAGACCACGAGTCTCTAAATTCATTTTCCTACTTTTTTTTTAAGAATAGAAACTTCTTTCTCGCTGTTAGCTTGTGTTCTATACCTCTCCATATGTCTCCCTCGAAAAGGCTCCGTTCCCGGCACCCCCGCTTTCCCTTACTCCCTCAACCTTTACCGGAAGTTGTTATACCGTCCTGGAATATCCCTTGATTGACTTAATTTTTAGATACTCCTAGCAGTCTTTTTTATTGTACGTGTATACACACAAGCCTTTAGTCGAGTGTTTATACAAAAAAAAACGCCAAGTCACGAGTGGTCATACTTCGTGAAAGTATTGCATTACTAATTAAATTTATCCCATGCTACTCATCATTACGATGTAAAGAAACATCTACATCAGAAGTGAACGCAATGAAAAGTTACTTTTAATACTAAATATATAATCTGTAACCAAGAACATCCAAAATTGATCGACAGCTTATCAATGAATCAAGTTTGTATTGACAACTCACCTCTGCCGGCTCAGTTTACCCGCATCCTCATGAAAAGGACAAAGACGGTTGTCGTGTGTTTTTGGCGGGTTTCAGTTAGGCTTCTTGTTTCAAAATATGGTTTTCTTTGGTTCCAACTCGGTGTTTGCAACACTGGTTAAGTGGTTTGTTTTTTAATCGCTCAAATAATTTAGTTGACTACTTTGTCCGTTATAGACTGATTGTTTTTGTTTATATTGCAACTTGCCCTTCCAAGAAGTCGAAATGAAAGTTAAAATTCGGGTTTTTTTCTTTTTATACAAAGTCCTTCCCGGCATATTTTTGTCGAATGACCAGTATTGCTTGTCGCTATCTGCTCTGTTTTCGGCGGGAAAATGATGAGGCTGCAAAGATCTCTGGGATTTTTGAGAATACAATTCGTTGCGTACCGCAGAATATGCAACGTGTTTTAACTTGCTGATTGGCTGTATTCCTGCATGGCATGAGATAAAGCATAATACATGCCATGGGGAAAGCTGTTCTGTACTCTCGGTGCGTAATAAGAGACTGTCTTATTAGCACTTAGCTTCGCGATTTTGGCGAGAGAGTATTTCACGGGGTTTTATTTTCGCGATTTTAACACGCAAATACGAAATGTTCTCGATTTAAGCGTTCTCAGCTTCACTTTATTTTCTAAAAGAGTCTGAAAGTTTCCAAATTTCTAGGTAAACTGGAAAAACAAAGTGTAAAAGCTTTACAAATTAACGATATTTCACTTACTGAAGATACAAAAAGGAGCTTACCAGTAAAACCAGTTAACAAGTTATATTTTCGACAGATATCTTGTTGTTTGTTGCTATTATAAGTTAATAATTTTTTCTGTGATTTGAATTTTCTATATGAGTCTTCAATTTCGCAGGTTTTGCAGTCGCGAAAAATGCGAAATTAAAGACCCGCGACATTAAGTAACAATAAGTTAGTCAGTAAACATCAGTAGTGCAGGCGGAGAGGGGTTAGGTCATTGTTTTTGTTAGCTTTTGCGTTACTTTGACCTACACACGAGTGACGGGTCAAATTATTCGGTAGAAAAGTAAGCTTTGGGTAGTTCTTAAGAATCCTTTAAACCCTTCATAATCACAAACTGACCAGAACAACTCTATAAGGTCTGTAATTTTTATATGCCATGGTCCGGTTAAAATGTGCTGATCTTTTCAATCAAAGGGCAGTTTTGTTTTTCTAGGCGTTATAGATAAATAAAGCCTAACTTCTTAAGTCTAATAGCTAAATTTACAGGCAAGAGCATTTAAAAATAATTGAGTTAGTTGTTTCTAAGACCAGGTCTACGAGGAAATTTACTGCTTTCTTCACGAGAGTGTATTAACCCCTTTAGAACCTTTTGCATGTCAACGGAAACTGTAAATGCGCTAGTTTGCATTCCTACGCGAACTTTAGAACTATTAAATGTAGTCGTGTGGAAAAAGCACAAAATAGTTCGGGAAAAGACCCCTACCACCGCCCCCTTTTATACTTTCTTGTCATTACCTTATATTTTTTCCGTCCACGGTCTGTTGGGTTTTGGTGTTGGATAAAACACGCTTTGGGATAATTTCGGTTGCTCTCTCAAGGGCCGTAGCAAATGCATTTGAACGGCTATCATGTCCGTCCCGAGGAAATTGGTTATGCCCGAATTCGATTCCAAGTGACAACCATGAAAAATGTCAATACTAATGCATGCTTTGTTTCGGTGGAGTGAGCTTTTTGTTTTTAGATGCAAATATTTGCGTATTGGCCTCGTACTGTTATTTTAATTACTCTTTGTTTGTCATGATGAATGCAAGGCAGTTCATAAACCTTGTATGCTGGAGTTTGTTTACGGTAAATGTTTGAGATTTGACACGTTACCCTTAATCTGCACAAAAACAGGGGTGACGAAATAAGTTCAGGAAAAGAAAAACAGTTAAATTGCAGGCTTCATTTGGTTGTTGTCTTAGGCAGAAAATGTTGGATTTCTTTCCACACAACACCTCATGCGTAGCACTTAATTTTAGAGGGTTTTATGGCACATTACAAGCAAGCTTATATTTCACGGTAAGAGATGGTATAAGAAGGCGATCTCCCATTCATAAACCTGTCATTTAGCCGTAGAAAATCAATAAAATATCGAGGTAGATATCTGTGCAGGCTGGGCGAAATTGGATTTATTTTACAAGACTTCAAATGTGAAATAATCCATGTAGAGATGCCAGGGCAAAGCGGTGGAGGCTAGGACTTCCACGAAATTAATTTGTTAATAACACTGTTAAAAACTACGCGGGAAACAGCGAGCGAGAGGCTAAACACATTTCAATATCAAAGTGAATATTCTCCGCAGGCCAACTCGTGTTTTAATGACAGCTGATTTATAATGAATTGTAAAGACAATAGTCTAGAACAATGCCATACAGGACAAGCAAAACAATAGACATCAATATTTGAACAACTGCCCGTCGATTCCACCAATCCCTGCAGTCGCACCGTACAAACCAAGCTGCGTTTTAATTGAAAAGTGTCTAGAATCTATGCAAATTAACTTGTCGGTATAATATTGTTGGCTCCACCACACATTTTGCATTATTGATTAAAGAAAGGTGTTTGGACTTCGTTTCTCTCCTGAAATTTCTCTGTTTTTGACTAAATAAAAACTATGACAGTCTATTAATTTTCCTTCCTTCAATGTTGTTTTTCGGTTTTCAAGAACATTAAAAACTGAAATGTTGAGAGAGAGCGTGTTTTAACTTCCTCTCCTTTCACTTCATTTCTCTTGATCTTTTAATAAAAGACCCCAGTGCAATTATTTCCTCTCATAAAAGGTCAAAGCACTCTGCGATACTTGGAAATATAGCCAAAAAATAAATGTTCACATCTGACTCATAATTGCCTCTAGCTATTTTTTTTTAATGTCAGACTGCTTGGCGACACTACTATTCCCGGGTAATGTAAGATAAGAATAAAATAAAACCTGAACGAATTACGAATTGATTTCATCGAAGGAATAATCCTTGCAGCCTGCCACTGTCGACAGTTTGGTTTAACTGGGCTTGGGATAAAAGTTAGTTAAGTAACGTGCGTTCTTAAAAGAAGACGTCAACTTCCTGGCATATTGTAGTACAGTTACCTCTTCCTTTAGCCTAAACTGAAGAGGAATAACTTTTTTTGGCCTGCGGGGTCAATTTTCGTAATTGGTTATTCCTGTTTACATTTCACTTTTGAAGCTCAGCTTGAAGAAAATGGCAATTACATAGAATTATGGTGGTCACGCGTTTTCATCTTGCGCGCCTGACCTTTGGAACAATCTTCCTCTTGATGTAGGCTGCGTAGCAGGCGCTAGGAATTAAATGGGAGCAAGAAAAAACGCGCGCGCGAGAAGGAGACACGCGCACGTTCTTTCTTGCGCCCATTTACTTCCTAGCGCCTGCTACGCAGGCTATCTTGATGTGAGGATCCCCGCGTCTGCTTAGTCACCTAAAACCAGGCTTAAAACTTCTATTTATTGCGAGCCTGTATAATGGTTTGAGTCAGTACTTTTTAATTATCTAGAATTTTTGCAATTTTCTGTTAAATTTTTCGGTCGATTTCATATTGAAAGAGCATCGAGATTTTCATGTAATGCGCGAGAAATAAATTATTATATTTATTATTATTATTTTATATTATTATTACTATTATTTAAATTAAGGCACCTATATGACAGCTGTCAACTTTGTTACCCTGACACGATAGACAAGTGTTCTAAAAATATTACTTTTCATGAGACGTGTTCTATTTATACAACTTCAATTGATTTGTGATGAGTTGTCTTGGAGAAAGCAGCAATTTAAAATCGACATTTAGTCTGCCTGGCAAGCCTTTTGGCGGCATTGAAGAGTCTTCCGCTTCCCTCATTATTTGTTCACGCGCCAACTTTCTAGTTACAATGTCCCTTAGCCAGCTCTAGTTCCAGGTCCAGATTCTCGAGGTATCGACAATAAACGGGAGCGATTAAAACGGTGGAAGACTGGAGAGACCATAGGAGGGCTTCCTTTCCGTCCCTTGCTTATTTTTCTGTGGCTGTCCTTTTCATTTCATCCTGTTCTGCACTGTGTTAACGCTTATAACACACAGAACATGCAAGTGGCGCTATATGACGCAAGCTAAATAACTATTGTTACGTGCATTGTGTGAAGGCTTAAAACAGGCTTATTGGCGTTATGATACGTAAGGTGATCGACAATTTGTTTTCGTACACTGTGCAAACGCTTAGAATGGGCTGATTGGCGCTATGCTGCGCAAGCTAATCAAAAATTTCTTTCGTAATTGTGAACACGCTTAGAATAGGCTCAGTGGCGCTCTACTTGGCAAGGTTATCAACAATTTGTTTCGTGAATGGATGCATTAAAATAATTTCACCTAGTTTGTAACTCGTACACAAAGGCTGTTTCAAGGTGTCATTCAAATGCAAATTGATTGCACTCCCTTAAAAACTCGAAATATAAGAGGAACGTTGTGAAGTTAGACTGTTCACACTCCCCTATTTATCCGTAAGATCGCCAAGACCGAGCGCGTCGCGTTGCGGGCGGTCAATTCATCGTGGTTTCAAAATTTTAGGAGTCGAGCTTCCCCTGCTGCATTTGAAACTAAGATAGTTGCCGTAGCTATGAGCGTTCCAGTATCTAGAGGAACTTACGGAAAAATAGTGCACTGTAAACAGTCAATGGAAGGTGTTATGGTGCTTAAACCCTAAGCCTCTTTCTAATACGTGCTTTCTTTGTACGCAGATCTATCAATACATCCAGAGCCGGTTTTACCGCTCACCAGAAGTGCTTCTTGGTGTACCTTACGATCTCGCTATCGACATGTGGAGTTTGGGTTGTATTCTTGTGGAAATGCATACCGGAGAACCGCTCTTCAGTGGGGCGAACGAGGTGAGAATTACATGAAGAGCTAATAAAAATTGCACCGTAATTTTTAGGGAGTTATTATAACTCCAAAAATGGAGTAAAAATTTTGGGTACAGGATAACCCCTTTTTGGTGGGTTATTTTAACTCCTAATTTAACTCCGAATTTGGGGTCATTTTTACTCCTGAAAAAGAGTTCTTTTTACTCCCAGTCTGGGGTTAAAATAACTCCGAAATGGGGATATTTTTACTCTTTTTTGAGTTAATTTAACTCTGAGAGTGGAGTAAAAATTTTAGGTACAGGATAACTCCTTTTTTGGGGTTATTTTAACTCCTCAATACCTGGGGTCACTTTTACTCCTGAAAAAGAGTTCTTTAAACTCCTTTTTGGAGTTAAAATAACTCCCCAAAAAATAACTCCACTGTAAAGGGTTAAATTAGCCCCACCAGAGGAGTTGTTATACTCCTTGAAAATTACTGTGTGAATAGATAAGTAAATAAATAAATAAACGGATAATAAATACAATACAATACAAACTTAAATGATACTCTCTAAAGAGAGTAATGAGGGCTTTTTAGTGACAGTCATTTTTAATTTACAAGATAGTACGTCAGAACGATAGTAAATCTAAAAATTACAGTCATACTATGGTTTATATAAAAGAGTAAGAAAGCTAAAAATAGTCGCTAGAGTTACAAGGTAAAAACTTCATATAAGAAATGAATGGGGACGTTTGTGACACATAATTTAACCCCTCCCTCCCCCCAAAGATTATAAGCTAAGACCGACAAGAAAGAAAAGCGGCGAATAAATTGGCTGTGAACAGAGTTGCAGAGTTTAAAGGAATAAATAAATAATGATTTAGAGGTAGGACATCCACGAAGTGGTTCTCGGTCTACCTGATTCCTGGTCGAACTGGAATTTGGAAATGTTGGTTTTTGGGGAGAGGGGAAAACCGGAGTCGCCTGAAGTAAAAGGGAAACAACCAACATATGGCGGCGACGCCGGGATTTGAACCCGGGCCAGGTGGGAGGTGACTGTTCCCAGCACTGCGCCACCCCTGCCCCCTCTCCCCCTTATGTAGTTTTGGTCGTGACTAGAATGGATACCTTAAAATCAGGATGGGCACCTTATGTTAATTACGCAACCGTATACTCCTCAGAGATAGCCATTTATGGGTATAAGTTTGGCAGATTTTTGAGAAAAGTGGGGAAATCAGAGTAAGGGACAGTTGTGTAAGGAAAAGAGTTGAATATAAGGCTTAGTACCGATGTACAGTCACTAGGGTTAAGTACTCTTTTAAAAATGGTTACCTTTCAATAATGTAATTATCAATGTCATATAAACTGCGTTAAAATTAACTGATGTCGGTAGTTAGCCCTTGATGGTGTAGTGGATACGGATGTTGATTAAACTTCAGATGGTGCGGGTTCAAGTCCTACATACTACCTACTGTTTTCCTGCGTTCTGTTTCTTCTCTTGTTAACTAGTACTTTAAGTTATAAGACTCCTATCATGTATTTTGAGTAAAGGTGACCATCTGATTTTAGGGTATCCATTCTAGTCGCAACCGTGTAGTTTTTCTTTAAAATTCTGACAGGAAAGTTCCGCTTTCATGGCGACTATTATGACGGAAAACAGCATCACGTTTATCTCGAGTCTCTCAGCGCCGGTTAAAAGCTTTCAAATGGAGCAAATTGTTGACATTACATTTTTTGTTGTAGTTTGATCAAATGATGAAAATTGTGGAGGTTTTGGGCCTTCCACCGAAACACATGCTAGAGGGTGCCCCCAAGGCTAGAAAGTTTTTCGATCGATTGGCAGATGGCAGCTACGTCTGTAAGAGTAGCAAAGACGGAAAGAAGGTAAGGAAGTGGTTTTTTTTTTATTATTTTATGTATTTTTTCTTCAGTCCTAATGACTCCTGTCGATGCGTTGCGAGCGTTACGTGTCCACGCGAAAGGCGATATTCCGCGCTTTTTGTTGTTTATCTAAGAAGAGATCACAGGACCGAATGGTCTCGTATCCTCTCTTGGAGATCACTCGTAGTTAAGCCGTCAAGCATATGTTCCTTTAGTGGTCGTGCTTAGATACAGATTTTACTGTATTTCTGCTTTATAAAGCATAACTTTTTTGTAAATCCTGAAGAGAGCAGGTAAAGGAGACTTGTCTATCCCATGTCTCCGATATGTCTTGTCGGCTCACACGGAGTCACCTTGTAAAAAAAAGCGGTTCAGTCATTCGAAGTGTACAGTTAAATAGGGTTTTGTTCGTTTGCAAGCAAGCTCTCTCATTTAAGAGCTTGCTCACGGGTTAGGGTTCTTGAACCCCTGCCTCCATCTCCACCGTTTTTTTTCTGCCTCAAGCTTTCTCTAGCCTGCGAGTACAGCCTTCTCTCCTCGCTCCTCGCCGCTAGAGTCTTTTCTAGTATCAGCGAGCAAGGAGAGAAGGCTGTATTCACAGGTTAAGCTTTCTCGCGCCTCAGGCGCTTTGGATAAAACTAGTGCTGCCCAGTCTATTCGTGTAAGAAAAATTATCCACGGACCCTGTCTGCTTAGGGTCTGGTTTTCCTAGAAGACTATAATTTATGTAAAAACTGTGTTTTCCCCAAGGAATATCGACCCCCCGGAACACGGAAGCTCCACGATGTTTTAGGATGTGAGACAGGTGGCCCGGGAGGGCGGAGACAGGGAGAATCTGGGCACACGCTCCAGGACTATTTAAAATTCAAAGACCTTGTTTTGCGCATGCTAGAATTTGACCCCAAGGCGCGTATAGCGCCTTACCAAGCTTTGCAACATTGCTTCTTCAAAAAGACTGCCGACGAAAGCACAAACACTTCTCATTCTGCTAATTCTTCACCCGCCATGGGCGGAACAACGAACAGGACTGTTGGGGCGAGCACAAACAACGCTGCTTCTTCCAGCACTGGTACGCGCGCATGCTCAGACCCCACCAACCGCGGTACTGTCACGTCATCAGCTATGGAATGTGACAGTCCCGGTGGAAAAGGACCGCAGGCTTGGAGCAACGCGGGCGCGGGCATTTCTTCGAATTTTAAGCGAAACACAGAGAGAACTTGTAATAATTCTGATTCAAGAATCGCCACTCATGGACTTAAACAAACTTCTACATTGCCTGTCGCACATAGCGATGGCTCGTCCGCGTACAGTTCTTCCTCTATTAACGCATCTTTGCATAGTGGTGACGCAGGACGAAGCCAGGGGCGGGATTTCGGCATTGGCGGAGGAATGTACTGCAGCTCAGAAACTGCATCGAATTACTCATCATCCTCGTCTTGTAATTCAATGACTGTCGAGCCGCATGGGGCAGTCGGAGGGGGAGTGCTTCCCCCAGAAGCCTTCACACAGCTGAACTACTCTGCGACAAATTTATCGCTTAATCCAGGGGAACACGAGGTAAATTGCGTGGGATCCTCAACGACGATTCCAAATTCGTTGGCGAATCCAAGGGGACTTCCATTGGGACATCGCAGGGATTATGTTCATCAGCATTCAACGGGGGATGAATCTCCCATGGTGGGAGTTTGTGTACAACAAAGCCCGGTGGTTAGCAACTGAAGGGGTTAGCACAGAACGGAGGGTCGTCGACCATACCCCTGGGCTAAACCGGCCAGTCCCGTTTCGACATACCGCTTCCCATCAAATCCCGATTGCGTCTGTGGCATCCATACAGTAGTGGAGTCTATTGTCCAATGGAAGACGCCCTCGCCTTAAACCGGGATGACAACAGAGAATATCACTTCCCTCGTTTTGTTTCAAAAAACGCGCATGCACTTGCAAAGGCAGTTGCTGAACTAAATCTCTCCTGCAGATGGGGGCGCACAGCTACAAGTTCTTCCATGCATGTTCTTCCGCAGTTGGATTAATGTAGTTTGCTGCGAAACTACCGACCTACCCCTCCCCCAACTCAAAGTTAACACCTACTTCTCACCTAAGGCAAAATGTTGGCTTATGGGAGGGGCAGGAGGGCAGTTTCCCAGAAAGCTACATTTTTCTGCCTTTTATTCCTGTCTTTGATTTCTTTCAAGCAAAAAAAGGTCAGGTGTGGTTTCACTGGATCGATATTTGGGAAGAAAGATGAGGTGGTTTAGTCACAGGGAGTTGTTACGACGTATCTGTTTAAGGGGAGTTACGCAAGCACAGTGAGAACTTAAGAATTCCCGTGCACAGTCACACGGACCGAAGCTCACGTTTTCGAAGCGAAACTAAAATAGGTAGACCTAGTCATATACATGTCTTGATGCAGACCTTTCTGTAGAACATTTAAATTTCCTGGCCAAATGATGGGATCCTGAGTTTGCTTAACTCCCTCAAAACGGCGTCTAGGTTATTGGGTAAAATAAACCTTTTAAAGAAGTATTTAATATACAGTCAGAATTTAAAGTTTTTGTGGAGACGTTTCGAGACGAGCGTATTTGCCTATGTGGTGTCACAAGGTTTTTGTGGCTTTTTATTGGTTTAAAAATGAAAGAAAAATTCTTTTAGTTTTTATCTGTCACTCTTTTAGTTTTAATGGCCATATATCACCATATATTTTTTCAGTTTATTTTTAATCTCTCTTCGACATACTGTCAATCATACTTCTTTTGTTATCCATTCCTTATCTCCAAAAGGAGCATAGCTGGATTATTTTAGAAAATTTTTACAGGTAGTAAGACCTTTGTAGTATCATCGAGAATTTTATTAATTTTTATCTTTTTTTGGGCTTGTTAACGCTCATTTGCAATTCTAGAATACAATTTTATGACTTTAACTTTTTCTGTTAGTTGAGCAGAAGAAACAGTTGAGATCACAGGTACAGGTATAATTACATTGGTCAGAAGATACAGTTATATTCCCTGCCAGCAGAGGTCACTGACGGTGAGAGAAAAATAAGAGAAAAGAGGGAGACCGCCCTCCTTTTATTTTTCTCGTGTCGTTAGAAACCTTAGTCTGCTACACAGCCGTTTTTAGAGTCGTCACGCAACGCTCCTTTCCTCAAGGGCAGGAGACTGTAGCAGACTAGAAAAAACCTCTGCTAGCAAGGAATCGGTTATGACGTTAAGTGGGCTATGTCACGCTCTTTGCTATCCTTTCAAACAGCTAAAAAATTTTTTCGTACCAATTGAATGCCAAAAATAATGGTCCAGTTTAGTTATTTAAGAGTATATTAAGGCAATGAAACTGTCTTCTGTTGTCTGTCGCAACGGATGGCAAGGATTGACATGGATTGAAACTTAAAATGGTTGGGCTAGCTTTTACAAGTCTTAATGCTATGCCTGCAAAAATGAGCAAAAAAATTATTATGGTTAGTGTTCCCTGATAACATTTGTTTGATATCTTTCTAACTCTACAGGGGGATTTTGTGTACGGGTAAAGGCATCAAGTAATGACTTCAGCACAGAATTGACCTTATAAGGAAGCAATATCCTCGTGACATAGCCCCCTTAACCCTTTAAGCCCCAATTGATACGCATACAAATTCTCCAAACTGATCTCTATACATTTTTTTTAAAGAATGTGTTGAGAGAATTTGATAAAAGATCAAGGTATTTTCTCTTAGGTGATCATCTTTATTCATTCTCACAACTTAATCTCTTGACAATGTATGGATTTTGCTTGGAGAAAATTGACGTAGGTCACCATTGGCACTTCAAGGGTTAGCGTTTGAAACGGTTGATCCAATTGTCCGACTTTAAAGTTTAGTTTCAGCGTTTTTGCTTTTATTTATTTATTTTAAAGTCTTAGCATTTGCAGTCTCTTTTCCAAGGTTTTCTATGTGAGCAGAGGGTCCCACCACCAGATGGAAAGAATGACTGTAATAACAGGCATTTGAAAAAGTTATGACAAATAGTACATTTTGAAAGAAGTTTACTTTTTGGGAGAAATACGATGGTTTATTTATTTATTGAATGGCAAACTGGGAAAAAAAAATTGGGGAAAATATATTATACAATGGGTAACAGCTCTTTGTCAAGTCTTAAGATGAGAAGTTTCAAAGTTCACGCATTATTGTATGGTTATATTGCGCGTAAAGGAATGACGCATGCTTTGGTTTGTGGTACATTTGGTGCCAGATCCTTCCGTGTATTTCAATTACGTAATTTCCATCGTTTATAATGTGTGTTCTTTGTTATAGTAGGGAATAGCTCACCAAGAGTGGTAGCCTGGGATCCGGAGAGGGTTTTTCAAAAGTTTGTGGTATTTTCACTGTGGAAAGAGATGTCGTTTTGTGTTTTGACATTGTTCAACTACTGATCTTAATTTTCGCGTCTCTTCCCCCTTCCCCCTTACAGCTTCCCCTTCCACCCCCTCTACGGGGCGGCCTCGTTTTTCCCAGGCTACCACTCTTTTCCAATGTGAGCTCTTTGTGCCTCTTAAGAAAAAGCGATCACGCTCTAACCTAAGAAGATTAAAATCTCTCTTTTTACTGTCAGACATGGTCGTCACAGGTCAGGAAATGGTCAAGGAAAAATAATTCTTATAGGTCAGGAAATTTTATTTTAAAATTATACAAGGATTCGGGAAAACTGCAGTTTTGACATCACTGATTTAATGGCACTGAAAGAAGAATTTCAGGTCACTATATCTCAAGGTTGTCTAACCGTCACTTTCAAGGTAGAGGTAAAAACTTAATATTTTCATAATAGGACATGGGGAGGCTGGAGGCCGTTACTATATCTTTCATTCTGGTCAGGGAAATTTTACTGCTATCAGGTAAATGAGCGATGTTTCAAATTGATGACTGTGGCAACCGTGTCTGAAAAATCAGCTAAGATGACCCAGGGTAGGATTTGGAATGTCTAAGCAACAGGCGTTGTTATTTCATGGTTGTTGTTTCACATTGTTGTGGTTAGTTGTCTTCGTGAAAAGTTCGGGGATCGAAATTCCTTTACTGTTCTTAATCTGTGTCACGCAGTGTCTAAGCATAGCGTTCCGTGACACAGGTATGGTGTAGTATCTGGACTGTAACAAAAATGTCTTGATGTATTGTGAGGGCTTAAATTTTTATTTATAGTTTTTATTTTAACAAATCAATTGCCGGCTATTTGCTTTTAGTGCAGCGCGTTAAATGCTTTCTACCTTTCTTGGCTTGCCACGTAGTCCCCCAAACGAACGGGTAGTGCGTGACAAACCATGTAAACAACAGCTTAATTTCGTATCCAGTGTCTTCTCTGTGCTCAAAATGGCGGCGCCTAAGAAGGGCGTCAACGCACACACACGCAAATATTCTAGAATATATTGTTCCATAGACGGCGATGCAATTTTTTTTTTATCAGGATAAGATTTGTAGATTGTCAACAAACGCGGATGCAAACCTTTAGAAATTACTTGGTTTTAACATTCTCCATTTTGAACACGGTTAAGACCCTGGACGCGAGTAACCAGCACTAATGCTCTGCAAATAACACCGAGAAGCAATTTGATTAATATTATAGGCAAGGAATCATTTTTTAAAAAGAGATGTACATTTTAAGGAAAACTATACTGTATAATATTGTAAAACTTTGATTTTTAATTGGAGTCTTACTAGACGTGGTAAAATGTCGTGTAAGTCTTTTTTAATAAAAACAGTCTCAGGTCAGATTCGGTGCTTGTTTTGTTTTGTTTTTGTCATTTATTTTTTTTGGCAGTTTTTTTGTTTCTATTGCACATGTTTTATTCTGTAAATCCGGTACTATCTTTTGGATGTACTTAAAACCCCTTTTCAATATCTTCAAACCACCTTGCTGCTTAAGTGTAATTCTTGACTACGGAGCTGTATTAAAGGAAGAGTCGGAGTATAAAAAAATATTCGTTTCAAAAGAACAAGATAAGGTACTTTTATGCAGAAAATTATATCGTTTGAACATGACCCATCGGTCACCTCGAACTCTATGGAATGGCCCTTCAAATGATGAATATCATTAGAAATTCGGGATGAACAATTGCACAATTGAATGTGAAGATCTTAACAGTTATTGGCGCCACTTTTATAGTTGCGCACTAAAGGAAAGCCTGAACAAATTTTGGGGCTATACGGTTTTAGACCCTCTGATCCCCACGATACCGGTGGAGCACTCTAGCCAAATGAGCTAACAAACCAATAGAAAGACTGGCCTTTGTTATTGTACTTCTGCAGTAAAATCAATTCCTCCATGCCTGTAAGGCGACATGCGAGATGCAAGAAAACTCTAGGAAGGAAAATGCGAGAAATGAGACAGTTATGCTCGTGTTTTGAGAGTCCCCGTACCCAAACGCTAGATACAGTGAAACCTTGATTTAACGGACTATATAACGAAGTCCTCGATGCAACGAACGATTTTCTTTACCCCAATAATAGTAAAATATATGAAAAGGAACCTCGATATGACGAAACCCGTTATAAAGAACAAATTTTGTCAGTCCCTTGGCCCTTCGTTATATCTAGGTTCCACTGTATATGGGTATCCCCTCTTCATATTACGTTTAGTGTTTTGGCTCTCCCCGGTACCTTCCCTTGATACTGACAACACTCGTCAAATTTCGTTGAAACACTAGACTAAAACTGAGGATTTTTTATCTCACGTTTGCTCAACCGACTTATCTCACTTTTCCCTGTGTGTTTTTCATCTCCCCTTCCCCAATATCGAGATTTGCGTTATGTGCAAGTGCTCTGGTGTTGAGTATTACCCGTGGCATTGCAAAATTGTGTTTTAGTTACAATAGTTAGTTTGCTTGTTATGCGATCATCCGCGATGGGAAGAAGTAGAGGTCACCCATGCAGAGTGAGGAAAGGGAAATGGTAGGCACGCGCGACTTTTACCTCATGTTCACGAACAAAACCACCGAGACAGATTGACCATATCAGTGATAGAGGGGACTAATACATCAAGACAGGACTTTTAAATTGCCATGTAGGAACAGGGTCTAATCGACAAGAAGCACTTGACGATTCTTTAACAATCTTACACAAGTCTTCTACAAAAGCGCCGAAAAATTCTCCAGATTCTTCTTAGGAGTAATAGGAACAATCCGAAGTTCTTGGCCTTAAAACTTGGTTAAGATTTTCCTTAATGAGTTCGATCTTTTGAAAAGGAAGTTCCAAATTCGCTTGCGTATTTTGCAGGGTCATCATGCTTTGGATGGTTCCTAAAAAAAGACTTCACCACACGAAATATCTTGGGGTAGTCACCTGCACCCTGATCGATTAGGACTGTATAGTAATTATTCTAGTCACCAGGCAGATCAGTTCTCATTGTTTTCTTTTCAAGGCGACAACGTTTACAGCATGGCATGCTTATCCAAGATTTCAAGAAGAGTCGGGTTAAAGCAATCGGAGAAACGAATTAGCTCAGTAAGTCATTAAGTGCTAGTATTCCGCCTCTGCATCTGGCCTTCAAGAAAACGTTTTACTTACACACTGCGCCCCATGTAAGGGAATCCAAGAAAATCTTGGATTCTGGCCTAGTTGCACGCCGTGGATTCCGGATTCCAACTACTAGATTCCAGTCTTTGTCAATGGAAGTTGGATTCTGGATTCCAATGTTTAGCAGGATTCTGCATTCCTTGAGCTGTATTTTGGATTCCAAAGCCTAGGATTAATTCCAGATTTCACAAGCAAAAATTTCCCGGATTCCAGAATAGCCTGAGATCATCCCCTCTCCCTATCGTCCCTCTATTCCTCGCCCGCTCTCAAAACAAAAGCCTGATCGCAGGTTAGATTCCCTTTCATGGGACGACTACAAAAACTTCGCATGGTGATTCCAGTCTAAGCTGTAATCACCGCGCATGACTCTACGAAAACAAAGCCGGCGCTGATTTTCACCGGTCGCCTAAAGAGAGGTAGCAACGACCCATTTTGTAGTTTAAATGTTTTTAATAGCGAATTTTTTTATTTATAACTCCCACTGTCTAAAAGCTGTTGGTCTTGAAACTCGACATAACGAAATGTAAACGCATTTCTGGAAAAAAATAAAACTTGAACTTGAGTTTTCTTATGTTCCAACCAGACAACTTCAGAAGTAACCTTAATAAAGAAACAACGGATGACATATGATAAGAAAATTTGTATACAAATAAAGCATGCAATCTAAAAAAGGTTTAAAAGTTTTTCACTGCCTACATTTTCATTTAGGGAAGTTTCTAAATCCTTAATCAGCCTTTATCTTGCAGTGGATGTACGACCTTCCTCCTGCCTTTCGGTCCATTAGTGGTCCGTTTTCCTGCCATGCAATCTACTTTTAGTTTTACCTATGTAGAAATCCTGGCAGTCCCGACAACTAACCTTATAAACAACCCTGGACGTTTGCGCACGGGTGGGCCTGTCTTTGTAGGGAAAAAGAGACTTAATACGATACGTGCTTTGGAAAACAATCCGAAGGTCACAGCAGCCGTAGAATTTGTTGATGAGCCTTCAGTTGGTTGGTGAGGATTCTGTTTTGTAACCGTGAATAAGGTAGAATTTAGAGGACTACCTTTTTGGGGACTGTGGTGGTGTTGTAATTCAACATACCGCTGGGATAACCTTTTTGTTATGCGTTTATATTTCCTTATGTTTATCATCACAGTTTGCTTTTTGTTTCTTATCAAGCTAAGATGGCCAAAAAACGAGTGTAAACAATAGGTGCGGTTGCACACACCATAGGAAAAGGTCTTTCCCGTGGTAAATTTACCGCGGTAAATTTTTGCTCTGGTAAACTTGACCAAGGTGACTTGCAGTTACACGTAAATTTATTTATTATACATTGTACTCACTTTCCGTCTTCTTATTGGCTAAGAGCCTACAGCTAATTTTGGAAATCAGCGCAACCTAAAGATTAGTTATCTGCTAGCAGATAACTGACTAATCTGTAGGTTTTGCTAAAATTATCTGGTGTGTAAGCAAACGATTTCAAATGTTTCTCTGAAGACAATTTTGAAATGGTAACTTATCGAACAGTGCGAAATGCGGCCATCACAACAGATGGCAACGTGTTATTCTTCTGGTGTTGTTGAAAAGAAAGGCGCTAATTAGGCCCTTGATGATAAAAAAACTTCTTTGTCAACTGGAGCTTCGTGATTGCCCGTCTTACCGAGAGCAGCAAAAAACCCTTGCTAATTACCACGTTAAATGTCATGGGCGCTTTCTTTGTTCTTTTACGTATCCATGGATATTTCAAACGGGAAATTTACCTCTGGAAAGTCTGGTCACACATACCAACACAATTTCCTCGGTAAAAGGGTCATTTACCACGGTAAAAGTGTCCCGTGTAACCTCACCTATTGAGAGCCAGCGAGGCATGCAAGGCACGAACATGAACATGGAGCAAAACGTGCAAGCCATGAGCAAAACATGCGAACATGGCCTCACGTGCCATTGTTTCCAATTTCTTTCGCGATTGTGGCGTGCACTTTTCCGACAACCTTTCAAATACCTCGCGTGTTTTCAGATGCCTCGCACGTCTGCCTTACATGGTTCACCAGCTCGCACATAGTGCATCCTCCCCCCAAAAAAACAAGAGTATCTATGATTTGTCATCTTGTTGCAGTGAAACGAGCACGGTGACCCCGCTTTTTATTGGTGTTTTCATGGTTTTGGGTACACGAAAAACATATTTTAAGAAGAAAAAATTTGAATGGTAGAAGTTGTATTTGTTTCTTTAATAAAGACATCGAAACTTTGCACGGCGATCCACAGGGTTAGATGATGATTGGTGTCCAATTTTCAAGATCGGGCCGATTCAAAATTAATTTTACTGAAAAATTCTGACCCAGACAAACATATCAGAAGGCTCAAGGTTTCAGTAATATTGAAGTTTCTTTCCCAATTAAGAATTGTGAAGGTTGTTCAAGTTTCGACGGGAGCAGTTTACTAGTGGTTTGGAGCATTTCCGCGCAACTCAGTAAAATACACTAAAAATAAAGAGCACAACAGGGCAAAAACAAACACGGTTACCCCCATCTTTTTACCGTAATTCTTCAACATTCTCGTCCCCAGAGCCTCCTGGGAGCCTGAGCATGAGGACCAGGAGGCTCTGGGGAAACAGGATTTGAAGTCCTAGATTTAAGGACTTCCGTCATTTCTACCCTGGGTACCAGAGGTTTCTATCGCGTGCGGCGGGAATTTTCGGTGTTGGCCGAAGGCCGAGACGTCTTCGGCCGTAGGCCGAAGCCGGGTCACTATAAAGACTCGACAGAAACCGGAAACCGCGCTAGAAAAGTCTAAAGGCTTGACAGAAACCGGAAACTGTAAGTGAAAAGTCTCTAGCACCCAGGGTAGGTCATTTCTGATTTTCTAAAACGTTTCAAATCGCGTTCACTTGCTCTTGCAGAATTGTCAATGACTGTGAATTTAGGGTTCAAAGCTTTTAAAAGAGAATCCTCCAACTTACTTTTGAATCGGAAATGACCGGAAGTCCTAAACTCAAGGACTTTAAATCCTATGTCCCCAGAATTTGCCTTCAGAGGCTACTGGTTCTCGAGCTCAGTCCCCAAGAGACTCTTGAGACGAGAATGCTATTCATGACTATTAAATTTTGCCAAGTTTGGAAAAGATGCGAATGGTACGTCCTCTCCTTTAGTACAGAAAAATGGCGCAGAAAACATGAAGAATTGTTTAAATTAGTGTTAAAAGCACCAAATTTGGCAGAGGTATAGAGGTCAATACCCTGAGCAATTCTGGATAGGAAGTCAGACCCAAAACTGAATTCTTCTAGTTTTATAGCCATGGAATTTTAAATTATCTTTAAAACAGCAAAAACACATTGTTAAAGTCAAAGCACGGGTCCGAAATTTTTAAGAGCGATAAGGTACAGTATAGTGCATAGTACTAGTCATAGAGCCACGCCCTCTGAGGATAGTTCCAGAGTTACAGATGAGGAATACAATATAATAAAAACAGGTAAATGATGCAGTGTTTGTACATACTTTTTTGGTCTTGTCAGGAGTCCATCATAGGCTCCTGGTTTGGGCAATCTGATCCTTACGGCAAGGCGATGAAGAAATAGACAAAAGAATAAGGCAAAAAAGGATCAGTTCGCCGTTTTATATTTTCTACAAGTTATTATTGTACTGATCCAGGTCTAAAACCGGGAGATCCGGCACCACTCATTCGTTTGTCGCTGTGGACTTTGCTGACATTTTATATATCCTGGTTTGGGGCGTCCTACCTCTGCCAAAGTCCGTGGTTGCCGCCGAGTGGCTCTGGGGACGAGAATAGTCGTTCCGCCCCGCGATTTCGACAAGATTTCGACCGTTTCACGTGATTCGTGTTTCTCGGAACTCAGAATAAAGGGCCTTTCAAGTGCCTTCTGTTTCACGGAAGAAGCTTCGAGTTTACCCTTTCAATGTTTGCATTTATTGCATTCGTTTAAGACAACAGAAAGAAAAGACGGTGTCTGAGAAACAAGAAGACAATTATAATGGCTGGGAATGAGGCGGCATCTTTAGCAGACAAGTTGGGAAAAAACTTGGAATGCGCGGTGTGTATTGATCAATACACGGAACCTAAGGTTCTGCCCTGTCTTCACTCTTTCTGCAAACGATGTCTGGATGGACTTTTGACTCAACAAGGAGCAGCTTGGAAGATCCGTTGTCCAACGTGCCGCTCATGTGCTGAGGTGAGCTTTAAGCTTTAAGAAAGTATTATATCGAAGATAACAAGAAGACGATTGAATTGAAGGCTGGGTAGGATTAAGGGGAGGAACTGCAGACGGTGGAACCGCGGAACCAGCATGCGGAACCTAAAGAAATCACCGATTTGTTACAACTCCCTTTGGCTAATGTGGTAAAATAATTAGGTACAATAATTTTTTTGCAATAACTGAGCGATTTCTTGCCTGCTGATCGATCTAGACCTATTTTCAATAACAGTTTTTGTTTAGTGACACTGATCGAGAGCTTTGTTTTCGAGACAGGAAGTCTTCGAATCGCGGAACTTCGGCTTGTAAGTAGTCGTCGGAAGGAAACTAGAGGTATAGATTTAAATTCATTAGGATGAGAGAACGATGAGGGTATTGGTGCCTTCCGTGAATTCGGGGGACTTGATGCGAAAGCGATGTCAATTAATAAATCGGTCAGTGTAAGACGCAGACTGTGGACTGCAGACTGCAGACTGCGGACCAGGGGTAAAATGCAGACTGAGTGTAAAATGCAGACTGCAGACTAAGAGTAAAACGCAGGCTGGGGTAAAATGCAGACCGAGCATAAACTGTAGTCGTGGAAGGGTTTAAGGGCAAAAAAATCCCGCAAATACATGTAAACGAACACTTACTTGATGACATCTGCTTTCACAAATCCATTCCTTTCTTCTCTGGAACGTTGTCGACGACCTGAAAACATAATCGCAATCTTGAACCTTTTTTCCATCCGAGAGACTTCACGCTTCAACTTTTGATACAAAGTTTTTGATGTACGTGACCAGGGACCGTGAACTGGTACAACACCACGATGTTTACGCTTAAATAAAAGCTGCTGACCCAAAATGCTGTACAGGAATTATGGCGATAAAAATGGGAGTAAGTCATTCCAACAACAAAGAAAAGATGTTCTGCAGGAAATTTGGATGACCTTCTATGAAAGTATTGCAAATCAAGGTATGCAGACTTATGCTGTTTGGATGTTCATTGAAACTTCTGGCGAATGTGCAATTCACTTCGACTAGGAAGCGAAGTGTGTAACTGATACCGGCTAGCTATTTCACCGATTTGAAGAAGAAGGAGCACAAATGTTTAAAAAAGTCTACAGTCTTTATTCTGCATTTTACCCCAGCCTGCGTTTTACTCTTAGTCTGCAGTCTGCATTTTACACTCAGTCTGCATTTTACCCCTGGTCCGCAGTCTGCAGTCTGCAGTCCGCAGTCTGCGTTTTACACTGACCGATTAATAAATGTAGATGTAGACCGCTCTGCATCAACCGTACACAGGGAATCTTTGCCCGGGGGGGGCACTTGGGTATTTTTTGGGTGGGTATGTGCCGCCCGGGACTCCAAATTGGCACCCCATTCTAGAAAAAATTTCCCCTAAAATTGATACCCCGTTCTAGAAATGGGCTAATTTTTTATACCCCGTTCTAGAATTTGCCCTAAAACTGATACCCCGTTCTAGAAATGGGCCAATTTTCTATACTCCATTCTAGGGTGCAACAAAGAGTACGACGGTTTGCTTGTTAACACATTAAACCGTATTTTTAAAAGCAATCTGTCCTTAATTGAATACTTTCAAATGGCTGCTTACAAAAGTGGAGCTTTCGTGTGTTCGAAATATTATACCCCATTCTAGAAAACGCCTCTGAAATGGATACCCCGTTCTAAATCAGGAGCTTCAAAATCACGACCCCTTTGGGCGGCACATGCCCGTATAGGTAATGTATGGGAGTACTCCCCCCGGGAATCTTTGCAACCTCCTCAAATTCATTCTCACTATTAATGTGTTATTCCATCTCTTACCTAAATAAACCTCATCTCACTATTAAATTTGCATTAAACTACTCATCAAAATATCTAATGAGACGTTCAGATTGCATTTTAATGAACTAACACAAACACAATACCTCAACAGACGTGGATACAATCGCAGTCTCCTCAACCAGGAGATTCAAAGTGTTCAAACTACATATTACATACACTGACGCACACTAACCCAGCAACTTGTTGTCGGATACCACCCAGCCATTTGCTCAATATCATCTATTTATCTCAAGCACATTCACCTTCTCTCATCCTCCCAGTGTGGCCCTACTGTATTTAAATATAATACCTCTTGTTACCTTCCCACGTACTAATTAATAAGTCAGAAATCTGGGATTTGTGGATGTCCTGTTTGAAACCAGAACTCTCAATTAATGTTATGGTGTTATATACCGTTCAAAGTCCACTATTTTTCAGCAAGATTATCGAGAACATAATGATTGTAACTAATAACATGTTAACCAGAGGGAGTTGTAATAAAACTGTGACTTCTTTAGGTTCTGCAGGTTCCATAGTTTGCAGTCTGCAGTTCCCAGATTAGTCTTACCCCTGAAGACCCTTACATGGGATGTGTTGGTGTACATATGGACTATTTGAATTGAGTGGGACAGTTAGGTTCGTGGGTTGGGATTTGCAGACAGATGCAAATGAAGTGCAATGCCAAACAGGTTCTCCAACTAATATCTGTCTGAATAGCAAAGTTTTCTAACTTAATAGGCTCACCTGAAATAATTTTTCAAAACAATAGAACTCATAATGGTCAATAAAGTGTAACGAGTTTTTTAAAAGGGCAAAATTATGTAAATTCACAAAAAAAAATGGAAAAGCAGTGAAAATGAAACTCTGAATGAATTTTGATAAAGAAGACTACAGAATTCAATTTACTGCTTTCACTCAATAAAATTTGTGTAACAAAGAAGCACTGCTGAATCAGGAAGTTAAACTTGTATCATCGCCGGCAATACGGGTCAATACTTTACACTGGCCCTTAATTATATTAAGATAATCGTTTGAGGACTGTTACATGTAATCAAGTCATTGACCTAGACTTGCCACAAACCCATTTCAATGCCTTGGAGGACATAAACGCACTCATGCGAAAATTTAACCTGTTACCTCATCATTGGAGACTCAGGGGTGGTCAATTCGGTCAGAAAGTCAAAGACCAAGTATTTCTTGTGAGGCCAAAACTGAAAATCCAGTTCCTCGCTCTTTCTTTGCTCAGAAAACCAGGGGCTAGCTCCTGGAATGCGACTCTTGTCAAACTAGCTAGTTCCATGACTCATTTGAATGCTTGTCTTTGTGCTCAAGCAGAGGCCGGCTTCTATTGTGGTGCTTTAGTGACCTTCTTATATGAAGGAGTTTACTGCCAAACAACACTTGACTTTTTGCTGAATGTGTCTGGTTTGTACAGGAGAGTTTTCTTCCAGAAGAGTTTTCAGTGAAAATGGGGCCCACAAAACTGAAGAAATCCCAGGGGTTTCAATGATAATTGAAGTAGCCTGTAGGTTTGAATAGAGTAAGTGGCTGTGTATCAACAAGGGACCATCAGTCCCCCTTTTCTGGGGTGGGAGGGGGGGGGGGTGGGGTCTGGGTGTGCTCTTCCCCAAAGTATGTTGAAATTTCAAAGCCTTAACATGTGCTTTTCAGTGTTTTGGGGAGTACCAGTTTTGAGGTTTTTCCTTCAAGGAAATGTAGCTTTCAATTTATCAGTCACACAATCAATTCCAACAAGCAATGAACAAATGATGAAGACTAAATTACGTACTTTTGCATGTAAACATATTCTGCGGAAACCAAAAAGAAACTTGTAAAAAATGACTGAAATATAGCATTAATATGACGTTAAAGCATAATGGAAGACCAGTGGGCCTTTATGAAAACATATCATAATTACGTTTTCATTCAGATTTTATGATATATTTTTGGTTTACAATGTTATTCAAAGTAGTTGCTACTTCTTTGTAGAAAAAAGTAGCCGACTTGCCTCTAAGGAAAGTGGCTGATGCATTTCATTGGCGGTCGGTACATGTTATCAACATGCTATCCAGCTAGATTTTACTGTGGCACATTTTTTACATTTATTTTTTCAGATACACAAGACTTTGCATTCGCTCCGTTAGAAAAAATGCCAACTAAGAAGGTTTCAGTTTAACTTGCAAGCTTTAGACAATTAAGTACACTCCATTGGAAAGTATGGTTTAAAGGAGTTTTAACCATCACTGAAAATAACATTAAAATGGCTTCAGGATATTATGTTGTTTAAGGATTTTAAAACCATCTTATTTGCATTTTTATTGAACTCACTCAATGACCATTATATATGCATATAAATATTCAATACATTCAATACAACATCAAATGGCGCAAAATAAAACATGCTCGATCTTATTCAAATGTGACAAAGAAATGTGATTTGTAGTTCTCATAACAACTGTACTGAGTTTTACGAATAGTCTTTCACGCACTAGCCTTTATTTTAGCCTTAAGGCTAAAATAAAGGCTAGTGCGTGAAAGACTATTCGTAAAACTCAGTACAGTTGTTATGAGAATTATTTCCAAGTCTTTCGAGGTTTCAGCAAGAAAAGTTACCCAGAAATGTAATTTTTGTTTAAGGGAAAAATATTTTATTCTATGTAAACCAGAAATGTGATCTTTAAACAACCAAAATGAGCTTACATTGTGCGGTATGTAGACATTCTAGAAAATTTTTGTTGAAAAATGTCACGACCTATTAACCATAGCATCCCACCAGACGCACCACACTCCACTCCCAGTATGTATTGTTTTCAAATTTTCATATATCTCTGATTGTAACTGTTTTTCTGGCAGTTGCCTGATGATTGCTTCCAATGAAGTAGTGAAACTCTGAGTAGCAATTAAGCAATAAAGTATACAGGGATGGACACTGAATGCGAACTGGAGTGACAAAAAAGTAAAGACAAAGAATTGACTTGGTTGCTTTGAAATAAATTCAATGTTTCAGACTTCAGTACACGGTTTTTTTTTCCTGACTTGTCATGCCCTTATAACATGGTTCAAGTTATTGAGGGTAAAATTGTATAGAAATGATCTGAAGGGAAACAAAAATCAATTTGAGTAAGCAGGAGTTTTGAGTTATGGAGGGTTCAAGTTACTGTGAGGGTAAAATTACAGTAAATGTAAGATTAGGAAATCCAGGGGAAATCGACATTGGTTTGAGTTATTGAGGGTTCAAGTTATCGAGAGTCAACTGTATTTATAGCTATATAGTATTTACAATTATGTACCTAAAGGTGTTTACAAGTGGCTTATGAAAAAGATATAGAGGATATTTATTTATTTATTTTATTTGCCACACAATAATTACAACAAATATAGGAAAAGAAGAAAAAAGAAGTGGCGAGGAGACCTAACAAAAACTATATGAGCTTATGAGAGGTTAGGCCTCCTTGAACTATGGGCTATGGCTGTTTCGCATCACTTGAAGAAAAGATGCATGGCGAAAAGTCAAAGATTGAAAGATTTATGAACTGTTTTCACATTTTATACTCAATAATAATTTAATCGTTAGTTTTTTCTTAAAAGAGGAAAGGGAAAAAAGTAAAAAAAATTTAAAACAGGAGAAAAAATAAAATAAAATCCAAAATGTGGAGATTTAAGAAGAGTTACAGCATGAGGCTAGAACAACCAGATCTTGTCCTTTCAAGGAAAAAAGTCAAGTTGTTTCACAGAACACACCCAGGATTTATTACATCAAATTCAACTTCAACTTTACTTAGTAAAAATACTAAGTAATTACAATAGACTGGCCTGCAAAATAGCAGTTGCTAAGCTGGTGGCCCCGTCAAAAGAAAAGTATGGTGAACATACACATTAGCTTCTACTTGTTGAGCACTCTGAAAGTTGCTCATCACGTAAATGTCTTGGACCAAATAATCCAGGCTGGTCTTTGACATTATTATCTATTGCTCTAGTTCAACTATTGAGGATTCTAATAGCCGATGAGGATTTCAACTCAATGTTTCAATGGTTACATACATACATACTTTACCATTGCAAAATAACTCTACTCTTGGAATTCTTGGAATTCACTGTAAATTCAGACTTCCCAGTTTAAAAAGCTCTGGTTCTAAATTCCTAGAAATTCCCAGAAATTCCAAATGCAAATGAAACTAGAATTGGAATTCCTAGGAATTCCCAGTGCTGTTTTCACCCATTCTCAAGTATTCCCTGAAATTCCAAGGTTTTTCATCTTTGTTCACTTGCAAGGTCTTGGAATAAATTGGAACTGGAATTCCTTTCGCGAGGAATTTCAAGGTATCATAAAAATAAAAATACAGAAATAACACCCTGAAAAGGAAGTTAAAGAAGTTGACCCTATATGATTTACTTCTTAAAAATAAGCACAAAAATATTTTTTGTGCCCAATCAGAGACAAGCATTTGAATGAGTCATGGAACTAGTTCTATAAGATTCACATCCCATGGGCTCTCTCATCCGTTCTTGAAAACTTTTGCCGCCATTTTTTCTGACCCAATTGACCGCCCCTGGGTCTCTTAGGATGATCTTACCTACAAATATTTAGCCCAGTTTTTTAAAACATAGTCCATATAGTCTGCATTTTATGTCCAGTCTACTTTCCTCCAATTCATGGCGGCACTGAAATCGGTTTGTGAGTTCAAGAGGGTCATTGTTGCAGTGTCAAAATTGCTTCAAAATGTATTTCATATTTAAAAAGTATTTTGCTTGCAACGAGTTGCCTCTTCTATTGGTTAGTTCACAAGTGAGCTCACTGGTTTGATTATAATTATGAACTGGTTTGTTTGATTTGTTAAGGTGAACCTATCAGTTTGACAATGGTGGCAAATTAACCGCAGTCTAAAAATCACATTCTGTGCAGCTATTCATGGCTCGACACACATTACATAACGACCCAATTATCCGGTCAAACTCACACACGCCAACTTCCTCTTATATCGATTTGTACTTGGCTTTTCTCAGCATGCAAAGAAAGAAGTGTCCAGTAGCCTGGGGGTAGTGGATCTTGCTGTTGGACTAGTGCCCAAACAACAAGTGATGTTTTTTGGGGAATTCAAATCACAAAAGAAGGTTGAACTGTAATCAAACCTGCTCATCAAACATGGTTTTTCTTGCTAGCTGAAATGACCTTTGTGATAGTGCACGCCAGCTACAGCTTGCCTGAATGGCAAGCAGTAAACTCGCTTTCTTTGCACCCTGTCAGTAGCTTTTGTCTGTTTGTGTTCAGTCCAACCTAACTTGCGCGTGATGTGAAGTTGCAACCAGTAAAAATCGCACAATACTTTGGGACGGGCACGGGATATGGGAAAGTTAAAAAAAAGGCAATTAATGACTCCCATAAAAAATATCAACCAAATTTATGATGTTAGCCGACTACATCATCCTGCCTAATAAGTTAACACACCTAATCAATGTAAAGCCACCTGGGGGAGGCAGGGCATGGGGTGGGGATTTGACATTTGTCAAAAATTTTCCCTCAAATTAAATTCTCTGCCCACAGGCGAATCATTCCAGTCAAATGTACAAAAATGTCCCCACCCTGGGCTGCACATGGTTGCATTTGACTTAATTTAGTAAGAGCAATAACTGACACCTTTTATTGAAATGCCACAACAGTAATGTATCAAAACATTTGAGTCCCGTATAGCATTGTAGTCATTTTAAAACTTAACTATCAACCTTATACTGAGCTCAATCTAAATTATAGAATATCCACTAATGGCCCTGTCCCATGGATAAGATATAAGAATGTGATGTTAGGCTCCTTTGTGAATGGCACCAAATAGAATTTATTTTTTATAGTCTCGATTACTGACCGAGGGCACTTACTTTCTGCATTAATTTATTAACATGGTCACCTAAATTCAAGATTGTACTTCCCTCGAGTTAAAGGCCCCTTGAAAATTTAAACCAGCTCTCTGCGTATTTTCCAGTGATTTTGTTATCTCTGCATCCTGTGTCCCTGATGCACAAAAATCCCCAAAGATACAAAATAATTCGTAGCATGCATCCTGTAGGACACAAAGATTGATGGATCGATCAAAACATGTGTATTTGTAGAAATATCCAGCACATTCATGTAATTTCTCTGGCAGTTATTTTGGCTGTTGTTTAACAATGCATATTTATTTTAGCCTTTGATGTGCTTTAAAATAGATGGACTATATTTTAATTTCAGTTTAATTTTAATTTCAGTATAATGTAACACCGAGTTTTTGAGTCTGTCTTCAGATTAACTGTCTGGTTACATAAAAGCCCAGGCATTTTCAATTTTGGACTCTTTTTTTTTCAACTGGGACTCATTGGTTCGGAACTGGGACTCTTGATTTTTCACAAGATAAGTCCCAGGACTCACCATAAGTATTAATTTGTAACAAAATCTCTGATGTTTAGCCTGATAAGAGTTTTCCGTTTTGAAAATAGAGCTTCCATTGACTTTGCTACCGTAAAATCTTAAAAGGTTCAATTGATCCCATAAGCTCCTATAGTTTCTGTTAGGTCTCCTCGCCACTTCTTTTTTTCTTCTTGTCCTATATTTTGTGTAATTATTGTGTGCCAAATAAAAATAAAATAAAGTACATATCCCCTCCCCTGGGAGATCAGGATCATTCAAATGCCCCACCCCAGCGCCAACAAAGGCAATCAAATCGCCACCCTATGCCCAGGGGGATTCTAGTGAAAAGCCTTGTTTTTTGTTTATTTCTGACCTTTTTCTTCCAAATCTAGCCAAGATTTCATTCAATCCAAAAATGGCTTAATTAAAGGAACAGTCGCTTGTTTGAAAAATGTGTGATAATTCGTGGATGATTTTTCAAATATTTAATGATTAAAAAATTATGGGGGTGTTTAGTGTTGGAAACACGCAGTTAACAACAAGGAGCGCTTGTTTCACCTTGTTAACAACAACAACAACATTTATTTAAACACGATAAAATTACAGCGAAGCTGATGTGGTCGTGTATTTAAGACTGTAGCTCGAGAGCGGTCAGTTTAGTTATCTTTAAGCCAGCACCATAGATCGCCCGCAACACCGACTGCTTGCAACTTATTCAGCAGGACATGATGGGAAATAGAATCAAATGCCTTTCGGAGGCTTAGGAGTCAGAACCCCACACTTATTTGGATAGCGAACTCCTGATCCTAATCTAAAGAAGAATAAGGTCTAGGAGATTACAGATGTCATTTCTTGGGTTGAGGCTTTCACCATATTCTCTTGGTTTTTCTGCAGCGCACACCCTTCCAGGTAGCCAGATCTCACTCAATACAAGCTGCTAATTATCCACTTTGACGTTGCCTTTTGTAGGGATGAAGCACCATCTGGTCTGACAGATTGGCCCCACACAACAAGAATGTGGATCTTTACAATTTTCATACTCGCACTTCACCATTTCAGTCAGGCTCCTCCTCAAATGGCCCGCCTCAGGCTTCTTGTTCCTCTGCCCTGGCATCCAATTTCTACCAATCATGGAATGATGGTTCCTACCCTAATTGACCAGTATCTCCTCACAGAACTTGAAAAAGGTCAAGTTGCTGGTCCCTTCTCAATGTCTCCTTTACCAAACCTTCACATCAGTCGCTTTGGAATAATTCTGAAGAAATACCAGCCCAGCAAATGGCAGCTTACTGTCTAGTCCCCAAGCTTACAGTGTTATGACTGGATTTCTAAAGACCCATTTTCACTTCAGTACATGGAGTTTGACGATACCGTTGATGGCATCGTCATATCATTCCCGTACATTCTCGTGACCTTCACCTGTTAGCCATGAAATGGCGGGGGCTACTGTTTCATCGATTAGGCCCTACCCTTTTGTTTACGCTCTGCTCCTTTTATATTCTTTCCTTTGCAGACCTGCTTGAGTGGATTCTAAAATACAATCATGAAGTAAAACTTCTATTGCATTACTTGGATGACTTCATACCTTGGGCCCTCCTAACTCTCCTGTTTTGACGGGATGACCACCCGATTAGGCTAAACTGCGACTTTTGTTTCGACCTTACTTGGTGGAGAGAAGTTTTCCTTTCCTGGGACGGTTTCAGTTTTCTTCTTTCACTGCAGTGGGCGCCTCTACCTGACCTTCACATCTCTTCAGATGCTGCTGGTGCATGGGTTATGGGGCCATTTTTTTAAGGACCAGTGGTTTGTTGGCGCATGGTCCTCTGCTTAGGAACCTTTGTCTATCGCATACAAGGAATTATTCCCAGTGGTAGTGGGCGCTCATTTATGGGGCCATCTCTGCTTCTTAAAACGTTTCGAGTTTCGTTCGTTTCGTTTCGTTGTTGGGCCCTCCTAACTCTCCTGTTTTGACGGGATGACCACCCGATTAGGCTAAACTGCGACTTTTGTTTCGACCTTACTTGGTGGAGAGAAGTTTTCCTTTCCTGGGACGGTTTCAGTTTTCTTCTTTCACTGCAGTGGGCGCCTCTACCTGACCTTCACATCTCTTCAGATGCTGCTGGTGCATGGGTTATGGGGCCATTTTTTTAAGGACCAGTGGTTTGTTGGCGCATGGTCCTCTGCTTAGGAACCTTTGTCTATCGCATACAAGGAATTATTCCCAGTGGTAGTGGGCGCTCATTTATGGGGCCATCTCTGCTTCTTAAAACGTTTCGAGTTTCGTTCTGACAATATGGCTGTGGTCAGTGTCGCGTGCTCAGACACCTTCAGGTATTCTAACATGATGGTTCTTCCTCGTCACCTGTCGCTTATAGCTGCTCGTCGGTCCTTTGTTTTTACTGCGTGTCATACAGCCGGGAGGGAGAATTCCAGTGCTGACTCGTTATGTCGTTTTGATTTTCAGCACTTTCGTCGTCTTGCACCACAGGCTGCCCCTGGGGCCACTCTAGCTCTCCCATCACTGCCGCTTCCCGTGGTTTGACGGAAAAATGCTGATGTTACTTGGCAAATGGTTTGGCCTTGTCCACTTGACAGGTTTATGCCTCTGCCCAGCGTCAATTCTTGGATTTTTGCGCCCAGGACGTATATCTTTCATTCAGAATCAGCCTCCCCTGCCGGCAAGCAAACGAATGTTGATGCGCTTTTGTACCCACTTAGCGGGTCGCCTTTATCATTCATCCATCAGAGTATTTTTATCAGCAGTTCGCTCCTTGCACATTGTCTATGGCTTCTCTGACCCACTCTCTCATAATTGGAGAGTCTTCAACTCCAGCGTTTCCTTCGTGGGGTTAATCGCCAATAGCGTTCCAACTTGACCCGGCGCCAGCTGGTGACAGCAGATCTCAAGTCTGTTCTACACAGGTCTCTGGATCTTGGAAATCCTGACGTCATGCCATGGGCTGCCTGCTGTTTTGGCTTCCTCAGAGGTGGCGGATTTACAGTCAATAGCCCTTTTGATCCTTCTCTGCATTTGATTCTTGCTGACATACAGGTTGACGTCCCCTTGAACCCTTTCCGAACGAGCTGCTTCGTCTTTCTTGGTCGTGGTTCCCTCCCCCCTCTTTTTCCTGTGGTGTTCTTGGTAAATCATCTTCACCTTCGGGCCTAGACCTCTATTTCTTTACCAGGTTGGCACTCCTCTTTCTAGATCCAAGCTCTCTGCGTTCTTAAAATCTACCCTACGGCCAGCAGGTTTTCCTGGAAATTTCTCTGGTCATAGCTTTGGAACTGGAACTGCTACTACTGCTGCCAGCCGAGAAATTTCTGACCATCTTATTGAAACTATGGGTCGCTGGTCAAGCAAAGCTTATTTGCTGTATGTGCAGGCCTCCAGTGGACACGATTCTCTCAATAGACTTTCATTTGTTGATGAAGCACTGTGTCGAATACTTGATATTTCTTCTCAAACAAAATGATTTTAGAAAGAGAAATTAAGGATGCAAAAATGAGCAGTTTTTCATTTGATTTCCAAACACTCATTAAACATTAATTTCCTTTGTATTTTCTTTAGGGATTAATAATAAGTTTGAGAAGGCTAATTGACCAATCATATAAAGTTGTTTCGTTGTCAAGAGTCTTAATGCCTAGAATGGACATGGGATAATCTGCGTTGTGAGTGTTTTGAACAGCTTTAAAAATGTCCCGGAATATTTCCTTTCAGTAAGATTGCTAATTTATGCATCTCTCTTTTTAACATGTCAAATGAAAGCAGGCAAGATAACAAAGGTTGGTATAGGGATGCAAATGCATTGTGCAAGGAAAGGACTCATGCAGTTGAAGCGTCTACCTGACTTCCCAATGTCGCTATCCAGTCCAAATGAAAGAAATTTCGACAGTTGATAATCATGCAGATGGGAAAAAATGGTTGATTAGACTGACGCTTGCCTTGTTTTATGTTAGTTTAAATTCTATTTACTGTGTTATGAAGCAAGAGTGTAGCGTGATTGTGAGATGGCGTGATTTTATTATTCCTTTGATTTTGTTATTAATAGTTTCACTCGTCTGTCAGAGCGACAGAGAACTTGATGACAGATCGCATTAAAAACTAAAGCTTATAGATTCAAGAAAGTCACGATTTTGTGTAGTGTGTGAGCGAGCCATTGTACTGTGAGGATCGAAGCTGTGAAAAAAACCCTGTTTTGCTTTAAAACTGTGATATCGTGAAGAACGGCCCTTCGGCATTCTCGACAACTGTATAGTAGTGTCTTCACTGTTATTTAGTCCATCTATATATAAATCTTCTTTTGTAATATGTCTTCATCTCTCCCCGCCTCGATTAGTTTATAAGCTATTTGCGGGTGGGAAAGTAATGCAATAAGTTATTTTCCAATTTTCAATAAAGTTTGTTGTTGTTGTTGTTGTTGTTGTTGATAAGGTTTTAGAACTGCTAGGAAATGTTTGTGGTTTGTTAACATTACTATCTTGAACAAATTGGTTTGGTATTTTCTCGGTTGAAAGGCTCTTCGTTTGGAATAAGTTCTTACTGGTCAACGGTTTTATATTTGTTTAATCTAAAAACCTATTACCCAATTTGGTATTAAATTGCCAGATTTGTTTGTTTTTTGCTGATAGGTGGATATTTTTCTCAAAAAACTTGGCACTTTGCTTAACCCATTCACCCCTGGGAATTGCCAAAAGACGCGTTATAACTCTTTGCGTCCTGAATATGTGCATATTTTTGTTATGTAATTTTAAGCTATTGATAGTCAGAAGCGCTTAATTTTTCCAAATAAGGAGTCGCCATGGAAATACCTACGTCACATTTGCGTCATATGTTTGTTAAATGCGAGGAATGTCACGCAAGTCAACGGTCGGAGTTCGTTTAGCGGATTCATAGACTTGACTGTTGCAAGTTCATGACGTTATAAGTGTTTTTTTCCTCTGCAGAAGCGCCCATGCTGGCATCATTAAGCTGGAATGGGAGTAAAGGCAAGCCTCTGAAAGAATACAGAGGTGAGAGGTGGTTTCGCGCTAACTGAACCGTTAAACGTGCTTCGAAGCAGACATGGCGGTTCACGAGTGGAGTCATCTCCCTAGCCGTTCTGTGGACGGATTCCAGGACCTAACACGACAATTTGCGCGAGTTTTGACTTGTAAACAAAGCAATAGATACGATATTTCGCTGGTAGGACTGGGTGGCCCAACACTTATAAAAAATCTTTGAAATGGGAATAGGAGGCGTTCTACGCACACGGTGTGACTTAATTACCCAGAATTCCTTTCGAGCACGAACAAGCCAAGTTGAGATACGCGATACTTGCTCTAAGAAAATGGCTGAAGCATGTCCAGCGAAAATAGCGAGAGAAAAAAATTCCAGCTAGATAAAAAGATATGGCCTTGAGAATTGCTGTAAATTCAGAATTTCGATTTTTGAATAAATTTTTTGCCTAAAAAATGGACGACGAAAAAGTGTAATTATTGGAGATGATTTTCGGTCAAAAAAACTGCCTTTTTGGACTTCGCTGCCAAACGAACGGTGATGTAAAGTGAAAATTGGGAGTTGCAATTGGTTTGTTTGCTTTCATAATTGCAAAATCTACCATTTAGTGCTATGGATAAATGTCCAATAGGTTGTGACTAAAGTAAGACAAGAAACAAATAGTTAACGCATGTACAGTATCTTTTACGCATATATGCGGTGTTAGGCTTTAAAGGGTTAAATCTAGTCACTTTCTGGCTATAAAGAGCTTAAACGTACCCCAAAGCTGTTTACAGGCTATACACTACACGGCCTTCTGATCCAGATGCAAAATATTAGCTTGCGAAGTTCGGGTAAGTGCAATAAGCAATTTTTTGGGGGGGAAGGGGGGGTTAAAAGTGACACTTGACTTATTCTGTTCGCTTTCTTTCCTCCCCTTTTCGCTTTTCTTACATCATTTCTTTTTCTTTTGCTGGGCATTTAGTCGGGAAAGGTTTCTGGGAAAGCTTTTAGGATCTTGGGATTAGATGAAAGGAAATGGAGGTGGGTAGTGGAACAAGATGTTGATGGAAATTTGCGGTTCAGTGTTACATGGTTTTTGCCTTTTTCTCCTGGCTGAATTCAGAGCCCGTGATTAAATTCGTGAAGTCTATTGAACAATATGCTTCATGAATATTAATGCGTTTTGAATTGGTTTTAATCACAAAAAGTTTCTGATAAATGGGATAAATTTTCACTCGGTGTTTGTCATTTATTTTGTTTATTGTCACAGATTCCTCAAGGACAAACTGAGTTACTTCCGGTCAATTTCTTCATCAACAATTTATTATCACTGGTTGCTTTACATAAACACTCAGAAGGTAATTGTACAGATCTTGAATGTGATATCTGTGACAGTGGAGACTCCCCAGTCAACAGATGTACAACGTGCTCTTATTTCCTGTGTGACTTCTGCAGCCAAGCTCATAGACGAGGTCGTAACACTCGATCACACAGCCTAATGTCTCTGGATGAAGCAAGAAAGATGGGATCTGTAGCCGTTGCAAAACCATCACTTTGTAAGGAACATGATGGAGAGGTGATGAAGCTTTTTTGTGATACATGCGAGGAAGCTATTTGCAGAGATTGCACCATTGTCAAGCATCGTGACCACAAGTATACTTTCGTCAAGGATGCTTTTTCTAGAGGCCAACAAGACTTGTCAAATCTATTGTTTGAAGCAACAGCAAAAGCAGCTGCTCTTAGTAAGGCAGTGGATGGTGTTTTAGCAGTGGAGAAAAATGTATGCTCTTGTGCCGAAGAGACTGTTCAAGAAATCATTAACTGCTTTGCTGTACTGGCAGCTTGTCTAGAGGATCGCCAAGGAGAAATGATTGATAAAGTAGAGGAAATTAAAAAAGCAAAACTGAAATCCTTGAAAATCCAAAAAGAGGCGTTGGAAACTGCGTTAGCAAGTGTACAAAGTAGTGTGGAATTCACTGAGAGAGCATTAAACAGTGGGAGCCAAGTTGAAATTTTGAACATTAAGAAACAGATATCAAGCCGATTACGTGACTTAAACTCTGCCAATTGGCAGCTGAAACCGTGTGTTAAGGCACCATTAATTAAGTTCAAAGTTGATGATCAAGTGAGGCAATGCATTGCAACTGCTGGTGTTGTTACAGATGTGCTGACATGTGCCAGTATGTCAACAGTGACCATGGAGAATGGCCCGGATGGTGTGATGTACAGTACATTGTGTCACCAGCCGGTTAAATTCATGATAACTGCCAGGGATCAGAATGGAAATAAACGAATAGAAGGAGGTGATGTCTCCAAGGTATTCTTCTCGTGCCATGTTGAAGAAGTGAATGGAAGTGCTATGGCTGAACAGGAGCTGCAAGTGTATGACGACTGGAATGGTACTTACAGATTTTCTCACACTCCAAGGGTAAATGGCCATTATCTGCTGTCTGTGTTGTTGAATGGTCTTCATGTGCAGGGAAGTCCTTTTGAATGGGTTGTTGAGAGGTGGAATCTTCAAGTTTTTCCCAAATACAACACAGAGGGCCAACTGCATTTATCTGAAGAAAATTTGATGGCTCAGTTTTTTAAAACTGAGGTGGATGGCACGGACTTAACATTTTGCACTGATCAATGGGATCCAATGGACCAGATTGACTATGAGCAGAACCTTAATGGCTACCAGTGGAACTGGGGGAACCCTTTACAACAAAATTCTGGATTTGTATCTCCTGTCAATGTAGTGCCACATGACACTGCTTCCTATGCCGTGGGTTCTGCTGTTTTTTCAAATGGTAAACATATGTGGAAAGTTTTGATTCATGGAAGTTTGAAAGGTTTTAGTTTTGGCATTGTCAACACCTTCAGGGGCAGCAATGGTGACCTGTCCAACCTTGGAAGAATGTGGGTATGGGACTCACCGGAAAAAGACTTTGAAGAAGAATTTGAAGAAGAATCTTTTAGTGGAGATGAAAGTGAATGTGAAGAAGAAGTTGGCCTTTTCGGTGAATATGAAGGTGCAGTTGAAAATGATGGTGACAATCAAGATGAGAGTGAACATGATTTAGAAGAAGAGATGGGAATCCCTCAGTTTGTCAGTGGCGACGTAGCTGAACTTTACTTAGACCTTGATGATGGAACCCTAATGGTGTACAATGCAGTGAATGCACAATTGTGTGTCTGGGATGGAATTGAAGGAGAAGTGTCTCCAGTGTTTTGCATGTCTAGTAATGGTGATAAGGTTTCTTTAAAGTTATAGTGTAAACTTAAGAGAATTTTGTCTGGTCCTGAAGGTAAAGAAAACTTACTGTTTCTCAAGCGTTCTAAACATTGATGCTTTGTTCTGTGACTACCAAAAATAGAATATAGCAAACAACGACGTTCGTGCGTTGCATCCTGCATGAACTATCCTGCAGAGGATAAAATTGATTCGAGACCACATGATAACTTTTCACCCAATGACTGTCAGAATGACATTTAGAGAAACTGCAAATGAAAACAAATTACACAGGATAAAATTGAATTAAGGCCAAATAATAACTTTTTACCTAGTAATAACGGTCATAGTTACATTTAGAGAAACTATAAATGCATAACAAATTAGGCTCAAATTTTCCTTAGATTAACATTGTTGTGTAGAAGGTTTTGTAGAGTGTTATTAGTAGCCAGGGGCAGAAAGAGGCCATTTTACTGGCCCCTCGATTCTTCGATCCTGTATTAACAAATATCCATTTACCAATACAGCAACTCCTCAAAAAGAGGATTATTAGACGGCGTGGTAAAAAAAACGCAAAACACAAAACATCAATAACAAGTAACTAGTTGATTATTTAGTAGCTCAGTTCGGAAACAATGTGTTTAAAATCACTCCAACTGTTGATGGGTAATTCTAGACACACTGGGCCTGAACTGAGTATCATCAGCGAAGAGTAAATACATCTGTAGGCAGGGAGTTCCACTGAACTATTGTTCTAAATGGAAAGGCAGTCTGTGAGAAGTTGTAGAGGTGGAAATAAGGATGAAGGAGTGATGATGGACGTGTCTAATTCGGCAGGTTGATGAACGCAAATGGTCGCCTGGGTTCACTGCAACTAAGTTGTTAGAGATTCTATACAACATGGCCAGGCGCGCGTCGACTCTTCTCTGCTTTAAGGTTCTCCAGTTGGGTTCTTTAAGCATCTCTGTCACGCTTTCTAATCCCATCTGGTGGCCCGTCGCTGCACCATTTTTAAATTGTAGGAACCATTGTTTTCCACGCCTTTACGAGGGTCTCAAACAGCACTACAGTATTCCAACAGGGGGCGCAGTATTGATGCGTATGCCTTAGCTTTTAAGAGTAGGGGAACTTTCTCTCAGGTTTCGCTTAAGTAATCCTACTTCAACGTAACCCTTAGTGTCATCTTGCTAATACGAGTGTTCCATTTCAGGTCTTGGGATAAAAAAAACACCAAGGTACTTGGTGTTTGGGACTGTTTTTTAGCGGCACCCTATGGAGGGTGCAGTTAAACGGGAATGGGGTTCTCTTTCGGTACACTCGTATGATTTTACATTTTTTAGGATTAAAACTCATCAGCTAGTCTTGTTCCTACACCTCAAGGTTATTCAAAACTGTCTGCAATTGGAGAGAGCTATTTTGCGAGTTGATTGTCAAGTATAAGACAGTATCGTCTGCAAACAAGTGGACGGTGGAGTCAACATGCTCAGGGAGGTCGTTGATGTAGGTGGGGGAAAGAGCAGGTATATGGGAATCAGTCATTGTCTTACTGAATATTCCTTGACAGGGCCTTGGTGCAGTTTTCATGCATTTTAGTATTTTTTATGGGCAGTTAAAAACGCCCATGCTAGATCCAACTTAAATCACAAAGGCTAGGCGGCGAACCGTGACCAGCCTTTGTGTCTTCTAAATGACAGAGAGATTTAGAGTCGCGTTAACAGCAAACGGTAAACGTCAGATTCAAGGTGAGAAAATTCTCAAAATAGAAAATGAGCCGATGAAAACCGCTGAAAGCCATTGTTATTGATAAAACTGGTATGAATCTACTGATTTCCGTGTAGTTATTATGACCAGTAAACGACATGAAAAGGGGAAATTGGTCACGTGGTACAAATTCACGTTCGCCGATTGCCGTAACCGTGACTCAAAATCTGTCTGTTACGTTGATAGCGTGCGTGGCAGACGTTCGAATTGGAAGGGGAAGGGAATTTGAGTACGCCTTTTGCTTTTCTCGCTCGCCCGGAATCCTCTTCCCTGTTCCTTTCAAACGCCTGCCACGTGTGCTAGTATAATGCTGATGATGATGATAATAATAATAATAATAGTAATAATAATTAGAATAAAATATCAATATATTAATTACATTATACAGTGCCTGATCCAGACCCTTAGATAAGGGGCGGGGAGTCGGTCTCGAAAACAAAATTTTTCGGCCCTTCGGGTCTCAGTCTGGACTAAAAATAAGGGGGAGGGGCCGCCCCCCCCCCCCCGGTCCCCTCCCCTGGATAGGCCACTGTTATATGTAAAACTTTTTATAGCTTAATTAGATAAATCTATGAACAGATTAAATTTAAAGCGTCTAAAACATTAAGAATAAATTAATTTCCTAGACGGCAGGAACTGTTCCATTGTCCATTATCTAAAATAGTGAACTCATTACTGCGCTTTTCACAAACATGCGAACTCTAAAGTTCAAAAGCCGCCTTCACAATTGCGTTTTTCGCTGCCGTCAATCATAATTACAATCACAAGCAACGAACCTTGAAACATAGAAACACACAAAACGGATCGAAATCCACCAATCACAAACCTTGACCTTTTGAACCCGTTAAAGTAAAGTTTTGTTTCCTAAGAGGTCCGTTAAGATGATTGACGGCAGCGAAAAACGCAATCGTCAGTTGGCTTTTGAACTTCAGAATTCGCATGTTTGTGAAAAGCGCAGTAAAGTGTTTACGACAGGATTTTTTTCAAAAATGATTTTGGTCCCTTCATAAGTTTAATTAACAATTTAACTTTTAAGGTGTGTCTCCGAAACTCAGTCTTGAATTGTGACCGTCCAAGAATTTCTTTGTTTTGTATCTGGTATTGTAAATGTTGTGTCCTTTAACTTTTGCATAATAGCGGAGCTCTCGCGCGAGCGAAGCGCGCAAATCGGAGCAACATGGGTAACAAAATTTGGTAAACTATCCATACGAGGAAATTTGGTTTAATATGACGTAGCGTACGCCCACCCGTACAAACATTCCATGTAAGCCGATGTCAACTTGATACTAGCCTGTCAGTTATGTAAGCCTGCTCCGTATGACTATGATTAGATTGACAGCTGTCAAAATCGGACATCCGCTGACAATTATCACATGACCATCTCGCGGGCTCAGATGAAGAACCAGTCGTTTTACCCCTACATATAAACTGATATAATATGTCACACTTACCAATTCAACATAAAACGAAACTACGCCTGGCAGGGCTGCCAGTAGTTTAAAGTTATATGTGCAAGCCAAATTAAGGTCAATTGACAGCTTTCAAAATGGGACATGTGTAGACCATTATCAGAAACTATTAACGTGGGCGCATTTCATAAACAGTTTTATAACGAAAGGGAAATAAAACCTGAACATAACAAATTCTCTATCATGTTGAAGCGTGCAAATTTGGTTTTGTCAAAAGTGAGAACCCGTCCGGCTAGCCGAAAAGGTGATTTGGGGAATTTTTTCATCGTTTTCACTAAAAGCCCACAATTCATTATTACCCTGCATATCACACAGGACCAGATTTTTCTAACTGAAAAGTCCCGGCATGGAATTCTCTCCATGAAGCGCGTGCTTCGATCGTCCTGGATATTGAATGAGTGCAATTTGTCTTGCAAAATTGTGTAAAACGGCAGAATTATAGGTTTAAATAGGGCAAAAGAGAAAACAATTCTGTCCGAGGTCTGTATGATAAAAAAAATAGCACGTCATAGTACTGTTTACCTCAGACGTGATGAAAAAAAGTATATTTAAAAGGCTGGTTTACACACCACCAGATTTGTCGCCAAGATTTACTTGTAGAAAAGTAATGTAAACTTGTCGAACACAAAAAATCCTGACCCTGATTTTTTATTTTGGCCTCCCTTCTAGATAGAGGAATGCAACGTGTAAATTGGCCATCGAAGACTATAGTGTGTTTCATAAAATTATATTTCGGGGCTGTCCAATTGTCCACAGTCTCTCCAACGGAATGGTTTGAGAGCTATGAATTAACCTTATGAAATTAAGGTGGTGGGCGACTGGGTTATTTTGTCTGGAAAGAATTTGTTTTCCAGGCCTAATCTAATGTGATCGAACGTGACTGCTATTTTTGGGTGTACATATAAGACTATTAACTCAATGTAAAATTTGTTTTACTCTTCGACTGTCAAATTATTTTTCTCTAAAATCAAAGCCTTTGCCTCAAAAGTTACATGAATGTGCCCTAAAGTTAACTGATTTGTGGATTACAAGGTTATTGTTTGACTTAAATTATTAATTTAATAACGGGAGCTTCGCTTTTAGCCGTGGCTAAATCTATATACTAGGCATCAATAAACCTAAATACCGGTATGTTTTACCGGGAGCTGATTCTCCTGGCCCCACCTTTCCCCCAAAATTGGTGTTACATTACACGCATACCTCCCCGTGCCACCTAGTCAGTGGCTACCTACCTCCATCGCCAAGGTGGCCGTTGTAGTGACGTTGAGCTGTATTTTACTACAAGTGTCTAATTGTATGCGACTCCTATTACACGCCAATCATGTGTCAAGGGACGGTACAAGAGTTATCATCTGGTCACCTGGTATCGACGCACGGTAAACGAACTAATGTATAAACGCCCGAGGCGTCTATTTAATTTTAGGAGCCCAAGCTCGGGCGTTTCATAGATAGGGCGCGTTTAAAAGAGAGAGGCGTCTAATTCTCATTACTGTAACAAGCTCAACAATTGCTTTCGGCAAAAAATATCAAGAGATTTTTAAAATAGCAGAATATCCACTCCATCAATTAATACCTTCAGGTCGTCTCCATATTGCTCTTTAAAATCTTAAAGTCGATGTCTGAATCCTCGCTCAGGGTTATTGTGTTGCCATCGTTAGGCCGTCCTTACTTGAAACTTCACATTGAGCGAGATGAAATACGCAAAGCCTTGTTCATCAAGCAAGAAACTGAATGAACGGAATGATTTTTTTCCTTTTTGTTAATCCCTACTAGTTTGGAGTAATTCTCAGATAGGGGGTGTCTATTAGACAAGGAACGTTTATTAGAGAGGGTCATTTAGGAAAGACTAATAAGAATTGTGGCTCCGTGCCTCCCTTCCATACTTCCGACTTTAACTAGACTAATCAACTCCTCGTTTGCCTGTTCTGAATTCCCTAGGGCTTGGAAAACGTCTGTGATTGTACCCCACCTAAAAGACAGTAATCATGAGGTCCCCAATAACAACTGACCGATCTCGTTGCTACCTGTCCTTTCTAAAGTAGCTGAGAAGATTGCCTTGATTCAATTTAATGACTTCCTGACTAAGCAAGACAAACTCACTTAACATCAGAGCGGGAACCGCAAGAACCATTCTACGGAAACTCAGAGCGTTTTGGTTACTGATAATATCTTCAGGGCTATAGACCAACAGCAATTGACGGCTATGGTCCTTATAGACCTCAGCAAGGCCTTCGACAGTATTTGCCACAGTACACTTCTTCTCAAACTACGCAGCCTAGGCACATCAAGTCAGGCTCTTAAATGGTTCAAGAGTTACCTCACCGACCGCAAGCAGTCTACTCGATTAGGCACCTCTCTATCTGATGAGCTTACGATAACACATGGCTAGCCTCAAGGCTCCATCTTAGGTCCCATGTTGTTCAACTTATATATAAATTATCTACCCTCCGCAGTTACGTCCAGCTGTACCGACTCCTAGTACGTTGATGATACTAAGATCCACTGCTCCTTTTCGGCTAAAAACATGAATTCTTTTTCTTGTAAAAATGACGGAAGACCTACGTTTCATTGCTTGGTGGTGTTGCTCACACCAATTACTGATAAATCCAAGTAAAACCAAATTCAGGGACAAGGCAGCTCCTAAGTAATATATCAGACATCAGAGTACCTTTCCTCGACCAAGAACTCACTCCGAAATCCTCAGTTAAAGACTTAGGCATTACACTGGACTCATACCTCAACTTTAATGATTATGTAAACACGTTCACATCGTCTCTCCTGTCTATGTTATGTCAGATTAGTAGGATTAGTAGGGTCAGACACCTGTTTACTAAACCTGTCTTGTCAACTATTTTGAATTCTCTTATTTTTAGTAAACTTTTTTACTGTTCCACTGTCTAGGCAGGCACCTCAAAGCAAAATCTACAGAAGTTACAATTAGTGCAAAACTTCGCCGCCCGCGTATTAACAGATACCAAAAAGTTTGATCACATCTCGGCTTTTCTTCGGGAATTAGGGTGGCCCTCCATCAAAGATCAGCTATTAGTCCGTGATACTACCCAAGTATACAAAATTGTTAATGGCCTCGCCCCTTGTACCTGAGTAGTAAACTCAGTTAGCGATCAGATACACCACTGCAACACGAGGAAAAGGGACAATCTAAATCTCCCTCTATGCAGAACAGTTACCGCGCAACGGTCATTTTACTATCGCGCTGTAAGTGCCTGGAACTCTCTGACCGCAGACACTAGAAATAGCCCGTCACTATATATGTACCTTTAAGAGGAGCGTCAAACGCGAATTGCGGGTGCAGACCCCATGCGTTAAATAGTTAACATTTGATTTAGTTTCGATCTCCAAAGAGATAACGTAATTGTGCGTATAGTTTAGGCTTTTAGTTTTGTACCAAGATTGTAATTGATTTAGCTTTTTCTTCTTATCCCCTTCTTTTTAGCATTTGTAAATTAACTTCAGAATAGCCCTTTGGGAGAGTTAATAAAAATTATTGTATTGTATTGTATTGCTTCAAATTGCCTAAAAGATGAAATAATATTGCAGACCCCCATTCCAGGCCAGAGAGTACAAAGTGAATCCTTTGGTGTCTTATTGATTTTTCTGTCACTCTAGCCTGGAGACATGACTTACAAAGCACCTTTTCTGAGTTGACAGTTGCGTTGCAAGCTGAAAGGTCACTTTACTATAAGGTTTTGTTGAAAAGTTTATATAGTTAACAACAATGGTAATACTGCTTACTTAGCCAAAATTTCGTCTTTTCGAATACTCCATTTTTTTTACCAATTAATCTTTTTCTGGTCATTATCTTGTTGAAGTTAGTCTTTCTCAGCCCTCTAAAAACTTCCATCTTTTAACATGTATGCAGGCTTATAGCTGTGGCTGCCATCTTCATATTTCAATGCAGGATTAGGGTTAGTGTTGTGACTGTTACCCAGTGGTGTATAGCCCTCATCATAGAGGCTACAGTAAGGGACATCACATTCCTTGATAAATGACCAAACATCGGCATGATGCCAATCCAGAATTGGATTCACTCTCATGTAATGAGGCCAGTCTGGATCAGTTGGAGAAAATGTACGAACTCCATCAGAAAAGGGGTCATGTCCCAACAAAATTGCTTTGATTGAGGGTTGAGTTTCTTTCAGTGTCAGAGCATCCTTAATGTTCCCATTCATAGTAATTAGATTCAAATTGTACCTCTTAGTAGTTTTAGAGATAGATTCTTCCGATTGTGGAAATGGAGAGTTGTAGCGGATGTAGAGAGCTCTGAGCTGTTGATCAGGTGAGACAAGTTTACTCAGTGCAGCACGTAGAATGAGTAACAGAACTGTACAGTCTTTGCCACCATTTAAGCTGATATCGAGCCTAGAAAAACGCTAGCCAAAGGGTACGTATAAAGGCCTTTTTCGCCATCGTAAGAGCATAAATTACAAAATATTTACTGACAAGCGTATAAAAGCATGTGATCTTTTAAGCGTATATGGAGCAAAGGACAAGAAATTAATACAAAAAGATGAGGCTTTTTAAGAATAACACGATTATTTAGAGACAGAAATGGAAAAAAAATTGCCCTTTTTGTGAATATTCACTTGCTTCCCATCTTCCCGTGACGTTTTGTGGTACAGTCGAACCTCCATGGACGACCACCTCTCTCCGCCGTAAGCGGCCATCTCCCATAAGCGACCACCAATCCAAAACACCAAAATTTTCCCAGTCAAAGCGTTAAAGTTGGAACCGCTAGTAAACGACCACCTCCTGTAAGCGACCGCGACCACTTTTTGGGCCTGACGGTTGATGATTTTACGGCATTTTTTTAAAACTCTTGTAAGCGACCACTTGACGAATTCTCTGATCTCTTTGTTCGCTGTGTGCACTATGCTATTAAGAATATACGAAGAACTTTAAACTGACAACATGGAAATACACATGGCGTAACTTAGACATTGCATGCAATAAATAATTATCTTCCATAAAGTACACGTGCCTGGACCTCTTCTCGGAAGAGACTACCTGTGGTTCGATTCTTGTAAGCCATTACCTCCCGTAACCGAGCACTCAGTCTTTGCATTTTGCCTGGTCGCTTACGGGAGATTCGACTGTATTTGCTTTGAGGGAAGAACACAGTATGTGACTGATTCAGCTACAGGTTGTGTCAAGCTTGTAACCCCTTTGGATGGTACGGTTGAGTTCCTAACAGATTTTGGGGAATTGTTCCTTTGCGAGGCCAGACCGGTATAGATTCAGTACCCTTGTAGACGCGTAAACCCCAAGGTGTTACAAGGTTCCTTAAAAGATGTGTCTCAGCTGTAAACTTGCAGATTGGCTCAGAAAGAATCACAAATGGACCAGAGGGCAGAGTAGTTCAACCAGACCATGCAATCTTGTGAGCTTATGTTAAAAAGCATTACCCGTCTTCTAAAAACATCAGAGTTCATGAGTCCAGATGCTGCAAACGCGATCAAGCTACAGTCTCTGTTGACTTTGCTTGTAGAGAACCTTTACACAACCACGAAGATGAAACACCCAACACCAAGTATGTTAGACTACTGCCGAGATTTGGAAAGGCAATGAGAGAATCTGTTAAGTGAATAACAAATACTTCACCCACCGGAAATCCTATTAACTCGTTCCAGAGCTCGCAATTGATCTTTCTGCTACTGCAAAATTAAATCCGATTCCAGTAGTGCCCATAGACAAGAAGAACCTTGCAAAGATGGAGGAATGGGCCAGTGAACATGGGCAGTGTGTTCGACAGCTTACTGTTAGGCAGCAAACAACCCAATTTTCAGCTGGTACATTGCCCATGTCAGTCTATGGGCTATAAACCTACCACAAGACTCGGCCTCTCAACAGCGATGTGGAAGAAGAAGTCATTGAAAGAGAGGAAGGAAATCGAAGGAAGGAAGGAAGGAAGGAGTCATTAATTAAGTAAGCTCGGACGTCAGCATACAAAGACGCCACTGGCAGCCGCTCTCAGTCCATTTATGAGCTTACTGCATGTACCCACCCAACCCATGATGTGACTGATGTGTCAAGGTTGGCCACACCACGGGGGTCTACGTCCCCTACAGTTTTCGAAAAGTGGTGTGGGTTCTTTTACGTCCCACAAGAACCAAATATTAAAGTGAAATTCAGTGTAAGACGGGACCCACAGTTCTTCGTCCTTAACCGAGAAGACTAGAAAGTCTATTAAACCGTTTGTATTACAAAGGCAGCACTCTATTCTCAGTTATTTATTGACCCTGAGTGTTGGTCCGGCCGGGGTTCGAACCCGCGACCTCGCGCTCAGCAGACCGGCGCTCTCCCAGCTGAGCCAACCAGGCGGCGGAAGAGGAAGTTATCGAAGAGTATGTCTCTGACTTTGATTCCAATTAATCTTTGCCTCAACTATGAGGATGAGGAGATGGAGAGTGATGTGGTACCTTCAACCTGGAATACGCGAAATGGAAGTACAAATAAAAGCTGTGGTTAGGCTGGATTTGTAAGACCTCTTGTAAGAAACCAATATTCTTGCTGCTTTGATATAGTGTTCAAGAAAATTTCAAACTGGAAAGTGGGATAAAACTTATTCAGTTTTGGGAGTCTTGAGAGTAAGTGATTTGTAAAAGACCTACCCTATAAACGGCCATAAACGACTGCGGGACTCAAAACATGCCGATTAACAGCTAACTAAACGTTTTTTTTATTTTGCTCTCTACTGACTAAGTAGCGATTTTTCAGCTGTTTACTGACTAAGTAGCATTTTTTCAGCCATTTACTGACTACAGCTATACCCCATTCGCACCCTCTAGCCTGAATTTCAGGCATTAGTTGAAGTCGCTCAAGCGACTCGAAGTAATGTTCGAAATTTAGGCGCGAGAAAAACGCGAAATTAAATTGCGCTTTCCATTCAACCAAAACTTTCGAAAATTTGGAAACGGCGGCAAATGGTACAGAAATGTCCCCGAAAAGTTTCCAGAAATCCAGGCAACTGTTGAATTTCCGAATGCGAACCATTCAACCGAAAATAGTAGATTTTCCGGCGGCAATGTTGTATGGAAAGAAAACTTCCGGGAAAAAAAATTTCGAAAAATTGTTTGGGTATACCCCGCGAAGTTTCCCTGTTGTAAGTTGATGTTTTTTTTTTTACCCATTTTTAGACCTGGTCTCGGTCTCTAACATCCATTAGCGCGATGTACATTTTTACATATAGGTGTAAATTATATCATCATCGGTTAGAATATAACGTTAGATAATATACTGATTTCGGTTATTATTCGCGTGTAGCTGAGTAACCTCTCTACCCTAAATACAGCCTTTTTTGTATTGCGGAATAAGGCAAATCTTTGCTGACGTCATTATTTACAGTTTTCCTCATTAGCATACGACTTTAAGGTGATTCCTTAGTAAAAGAACCTAACATAGATTGTAGATGGAACTTGGTACACTGATGTAACAAGTCAAGAAGACGATGAAAAAGTAATAAAAAGTGGGGGTCATAGTGCTCGTTTTGACGTCACAATGCTGACAAATACGGCTATTTTGGACCCTTTGACAAAACCCGCGCGCAGCCCAAAACTAGACAAAAAGGAGAGATTTTTTTCGATGATGCATGTGGTATCGCACAGAATTTGACTTTAATGTATTGTTCATCCACTTACATACCAGAAAAATGCCCTTTAATGCCCTTGCTTTTACTTCACGCTCCAAAATAGAATTGAATTGGACACGCGCTATTCGACCCGCGATAGCTCAATCCGTACAATTTAATAAAATTGCAAAAAACTGAACACAGATTTGTGCCAATTTTTTTCTCATCGAAAGGAAGCACTGTCCTTATTAAAATCATGAAATAAAAAATGGGGGTCACCGTACTCGTTTTTGCGGTAGAGCTGCAGAAAGTGCGCACCAACTGCATTTTCTCCGATTTTTGAGAGAGGACTGGGGCGAGTTTCAAAATAGAATGTATGTGAAACGGGGAAGAAAGTATTAAAAATCCGTTTTTACAGAATTTACATCGAGATATCGCATTTAGGACACAATGTGATAAAGAAAGCGTTTAAATGAAAATCAAAGTGAGTAAGCACAAGTTAAACATCCACTATCGAGGTTCTCCGTGAAGAAGAACTCAGCAACATGCGTACTGCTTACGTTATGCAGATTCCCAACACATTGAGTCTCACCTCGGCAAGAAACAACCACAAGCAAAAATTCCAATAGCGTTTCTCTTCAGTCAACCTAATAATGCAACTTCACATGCTCTTTTTTACGGCGGCCATCTTATGCGCAGTAAGAGATGCGCAGTGCAAAACCATGGAATCACCTTACTCATAGAAGCCGAGGCCGTACATATGATCTGAATGCAAAAGTTGAAAGAGCTGATTAAGTTGGGCAATTTGTGCAATTTTCAGCTCTTTGCAAGCAATATTGAAGGAAGTATCCGCCATCAAAAACTACAAAATTGTTGTGTGGCAAAAAAGTTAATGATCCATACATTCTAGGTAAAATTTCGAGTTTTTAGAAGAGAATTTCTCCGTAACCATTCGGTGTATTAGGCTTAAATTTGTTTGTGAGGCAAGGAGCTGAAAGTACTGTTTTATGTGTCTTTATGCTAGTCCGCTATCCGTTTCTCTCAGTTTTACCTTTCTACAGCTGTTTTAATAAACCCAGTCCGCAGTTCGCGTTTGGAGCTTAAGCAACGACGACGGCGAAGGCAACTAACGAGAACGGTAAAAAAGCAGTAGCTTTAGATTGGCAAAACAACAACTTTGCACGTGCATCACGCTTTTTTGTACATGTCTTTGCCGTCATTGCACGACTACAACGTGAAAGCTGCCTAATTTCACGTTGTGTCGAGGACGTGAATTTCTTTTTCTTTTCCTGAACTTTGATACAATCTTTTAGAATTTATCTCCAGAATAATTTGCCAACATTTGACGAATTGAACGAGTTGGAATAAGCACGATAGAGTTTGAAGCAGCGCGAATTAATTTTTTAAGTTATGTTTTCGTAACCGTCGCCGTAGGCCTAGATACAAATTGAGTTATTTGGACGATTTTGAGATATTTAGAAAATCTCATGATATTTAGGAAAAAATGGTGATATTGAGAATTTTGTTGCGAAAAAAGTACTGAAATCATGTTTTTCTAGGAGGCTACTTCAATGCTAATTTCAAACAAATCTCCACACATGGACCTGTTGTAAACAGATTCAGCAATATTCTTCATTTATAATACATGCAATGTGGCTAATGTTCAACAAAATGGCTGAAATTTGTGTTGCCATGATTGTAGATGACCTGCTATTTTTGTGTTTTTATTGCAATATATATGAAATGAAGCCAGATATTTTTGAGATATTTAGAACATTTTCGAGATATTTAGAAATAAAGTTCGAGATATTTAGAAAAAAAAGTCGGGAATTTCCGGAAATATATTTAGGCGATTTTTCGTGATATTTGTATATAGGCCTTCGTCGCCGTTGTTGTTGCTTAAGCTCCCAATCTCGTACACAGAGTCTTCTGGCTTTTAAGGTGATGTTACACGGGACGATTCGCAACGACGATTTTTAGTGCAACACGTCGTCGCAATATTGGACCAGTGTTGTGACTACTTGGCACAATGTTGCAACAATGTTGCAACCCTGTGTTGCGCTAAAAATCTTGGTTGGAAATCGCCCCGTGCAACATCACCATCTAAACACGTGACTACTTTTTCCGGGAAGTGGGAACCACCCACGAGTGAATTCGAAGAATCTTCGAATGTCGATCGTTTGGTAGTCATTCATCGTTTTTACAGCTTTACATAGCTCTGCGCAGTCGTTTTAAACTCAAGGAAACGAAACTGAAACGAAAAAAAGTCGTCTCTTTTTGCAAAAAATGGCAAAGGCGGCATCTTTGGCGGACAGCTTAGGGAAGCATTTAGAATGTGCAGTGTGTCTTGAGCAGTACAAGGAACCTAAAGTTCTACCCTGTCTTCACTCTTTTTGCAAAAGATGCCTACAAGGACTTTTGACTCGAGAGGAAGCAAAGTCGAAGATAAGTTGCCCAACATGCCGCTCGAGCGCTGAGGTTAGTTTATTTGAAACAAAGCTCTAGCTGTTTTCAAATTTCTACCGATGTTGGTGACGCAAAATTGTTCTTAATATGTACAAGTCCCACGAATTACGAGGAAAACAAGTAAAATACATTTTTTGCTTCTCGGATTGGAGTTTGGATACACACCTAATGTTTTGACTTTTACGTACAGTGCTAGAAACAACGTTTTCGTGTAGCTAGGCTGCAAGACAGTTCTTTGTTCACTCTCTCATGTATAAATATCTAATAGAAGATTTTTAATGTTTCACCCACACCTCGAAACCATACAGTAGGGCGACTCAACACAGTTTTTTTAATCCTTTTTCACTTTACACGTGACAATCTTTATCATGAGATTATATGCAACTAATAAGCTTTTGAAGAAAAAGTGCAAGGACAAGCTAAGGAAAGACCAAAAGTCATAGAAAGTTGTCAGTAGAAATTTAGTCTTTATTCGTTGCGCGCGTGATCACAGCGCGCGGCTCAACGCGGAAGTGTTGAGCATGCGTACTAAGGCAGCAACAACATCTTAAAATCTACTTATTAAAATTTAACAAAGTTTGGCGAAGAATCCTTTTCCTATTTTAAGTACTGAAGGTTACTAAAAATATCACAAGCTGTGTGCAAAATTAAAAAGAACTTTAATAACTGGATTTGCAAAAATCTAATAAATTCAATATGTCAGGCATGATTATCATCAAGCATGTTACCATGGCAATGACCAAAATCTTACTTTTAACCTTATAAATGTCATGTCTCATAAATATATTTTTGCCAAATGTTAAATATTTATACCTGTGACAAGTCTTGAATACAACCTCAATGAATGGTAACAATCCAGAACCTTTCAAACTGTGTTAACCTACCTTTACTTGCACAAGATATTAATAGCTGAAGGCATTAGGCATTTGTTAGAGTGCTTTTTGAAAACCATATTGTTATGATTTATTGTGTGCAGATTCCTCAAGGAAAAATTGATTTGCTACCAGCCAATTTCTTTGTTAACAACTTATTATCTGTGGTTGCTCTTCATGAAGATTCCGGTGGTTCTTCTCTTGAATGTGATAACTGTGAAAGTGGAGATCCACCAGTCAATAGATGTGCAACTTGCTCATATTTCCTTTGTGAGTTTTGCACTATATCTCATCAACGAGGGCGTAACACCAGCTCTCACAGTTTGATGACCCTGGAAGAAGCAAAAAAGATGGGATCAGCAGCTGTAACAAAGCCAGTAATATGCAAAGAACATGATGGGGAGGTGATAAAATTGTTTTGTAAGACATGTGAGGAAGCTATTTGTAGAGACTGCACCATCGTAAAGCATCGTGATCACAAGTACACTTTTGTGAAGGATGCCTTTGCAGAGGGCAAGGAAAGCCTGCATAAAATTCTGTCTGACACAGAAACAAAAGCAACTGCTCTCAAGGAGGCCATAGATGGTGTCTTGGAAATGAAGGGAAACGTAAATTCTTATGCAGTTGATATTGAACAAGAAGTTGAAAAGTGTTTTAAGAATCTCAAAGCTTGCCTTAATAATCGTCGTAGCCAGTTGATCACTGAAATTAGAAAATTTAGTGAGAAAAAACTTAATTCTTTACAAAGTCAGCAAGAAGAACTGGAGACAGCTTTTGCAAAGGTACAAAGCAGCTTGGATTTCACCAAAAAGGCACTTGAAAATGGGAGTGAAGTTGAGATCTTAAACATGCAAAAGCATGTTTCCAATCGATTGCAGGATTTGAACTCTACCAAGTGGCAGCTGGAACCATGTGTTAATGAAGGCATAAAATTTACTGATGACAAACAATTGGAACATTATATTAAAACATTTGGAAATGTTACTGACAAGGTTTCTTTAACTTGTGCTTTTTTGTCAACAGTAACAATGGAAAATGGAGAGGAAGGTGTGATGTACAATACACTGTCTGGACAGCCAGTGAACTTTATTATTAATGCAAAGGAACACACTGGGAGAAGGCAAATGGAAACAAGTGATGTCTTTAACGTGTTAATAACCCCTGTTAACTCACATTCCGGGAACACACCTGTGAATCAGAAAGTACAAAACTGTGGAAATGGTACATACAGTTTTTGCCATACTCCAACCCAAGCAGGCCATTACAAGCTCTCTGTGCAGCTGAGGAATGGTCATGTTAAGGGAAGTCCATTCACATGGATTGTTGAGAAGTGGACTCTTCAGACATTTTCTCCAGAGGGCAGTGAAGGTCAGTTACAATTACTTGAAGAAAATATGACAGCTCAGTACAAACAGGAATCCTCCAGAGGTAGGAGTCGTCAACCTGTTTATAATGAATACGGTCACAGTTCTTGTTCTGACAGAGGATCCTACATCAGTGCTGTGGGTTATGTTGGGTTTACTAGTGGGAAACATTTCTGGAAGTTTCAGATTCATGGGGAGCTCTCGTTTGGCGTCATCACTAGTAGAGGAAGCAGTCATAGGAAAATGTTGCTCACACAAAATAGCAAGTGGCTGTGGAATTCTAGAAAGAAGCAACATACAATGTGGTCATATTATGGTGAAGAAACTTCATCTGCAAGTGGTAACATTGTTGAACTCTACTTAGACTGTGAGCGGGAGACATTAGAGATGCACAATCCCTGTACTGGACAATCAGATGCTTGGGATGGAGTGAAAGGAGAAGTTTCACCATTGTTTCAGTTTGCCAAAAATGGAGATAGGGTTTCTTTGAAGATAAAAAATGTACTGCAAACAAATCAAGCATGTGCTACCAGAAGAGACAGAAATATGCACATGGTGAACCAAATAATATTTCAGAAACACCAGTAATTGCTGGATCCTTGGCAAGTGTTGTGTTCATTTCTTTATTTCATTCTTTCTTCCTTTACAAGAAAGGTCAAACACTTAGTGTTCTGTATTGTAACTTTCTTGTCCTTTAATTTACTTGAATGCTTACTAGAAGTTTCTCAAACTATCAACTAATCAAGCTCGTTCTAAAATTGACCTTTAAATGTTCATGAAACCCTAGGCATGTTCATGTAAACTGTTCATGCGAACTACCTTAACCTGAATTATTACTACGTAATATATTAAACATAGGGAAGTCTGAGTGAAACATAATTAAACCAAAATTGGAGATCAATTTTATCTGAGGCCTTCCAATGTTGACATTTCTATTACAACAGGCTACTTTAGCAAGAACGATTACATTTTAATAGAAATGTTATTTGAAGTCATCAAATTGTGTGGCTAAAGCTGTTACTTACCCTTACTATTTATATAAGTCTGTGTAAAGCAGTCTTGATCACTGTGAATACAGAGCACTCTGTTTTCATAGTGAGAATCTGCTGTGGGCTAATCTGTTCAGATTTAAAGTACAAACATATTGGTAGATTCTTTTTCAAATAACGTACCAGGTAGGTGTTTTATGGCATCAGTTTTAACATTTGACAAGCATAGAAAAAAGCAAACATTTGTGAGACTGAGTCGTTTGGTCCATTATCAGGTGTTAATACTTTGTGCTTAACCCCAAATCCTAACCCTAAATATCTGTAAACTAAGACTATTTTTTTCAAAAGATATAATGAGACCAGTTTAATAAAATAATTTCGTACCAGTTTAAAAATAATTGTACCAGTACAAAGACAATTTGTACCATGAGCAAAATTGAACTACAAGATGTATGCATAATGGAAAGATAAAGGGGCAAATTCCCCTGAGACCTCTATTTGTTGACAACAACAATCCTTCTTTGCCGCCATATTGTGTTGTGAAACAAATCATTCTATGCCATGTATGTCAATTTGGCCACGTGATGGGACGGACATTTTTGGAGGCAAATAAGTTTGGCAAGATTTTTGATTAGCTTTAATTTCGGATACAACATATTTTACAGACATTGAAGAATTAAAAACAACAAAAAAAGTTTGCGTTGTATACAATTAAATGAGGTTTAACTATAATTTTGTACAATGTAATTTGTTACAGAGGTCAGTTGTAAGCACAGTTAAGTAGGGTTTCCAAAATTCATTAGTTCTATCTTAAATAAAAAAGTCAACCTAGATTTTGAAAATTCATGTTTACAACAAGCTAATAATGTGACAGTATGTTTATGATGAGAGGAAACCGTCAGTGACATTGCCAGTGCCAATTATTGTTTAGTATTCACTTCTGGCCTCAGTTGTTCAAAAGGTGGATAACGCTATCCACCACATAAATCACTAGGGCAGTTGGTTTTCCTAATACTTACCCCTGTATCCACTGGACAGTGATTTATCCGATGGATAGGGCTATCCAGCTTTTGAACAACTGCAACGTGCCAGATGTTTAAAGCTGTATTTTGACTTGGAGTAATAAATTATCATGTAAAAGTTAAATGTCCTGTATTAAATTACTTGCGGGTCTACATCTGCAAGATTTTGGGAATACTGGTGCTTCCCTCAGTGTTATAACGGAGACAATGCCCCAAATTTACACCATACTTGTAATATCAGCCACAAAACAATCATATTCTCGTTTCACTCCCTCTGAACTTCTTTGCCAAAAGTACTAATAAATTTTGTAGCACTGATGTTAGTCCCTACCAGCCCTCTCCAGATGACCATCTTCCAACATGTATGCAGGCTTATATCTGTTGCTGCCATCTTCATATTTCAATGCTGGATTGGGATTAGTATTATGGCTGCTACCCAATGATGTATACCCCTTGTCATAGAGGCTACAGTAAGGGACATCACACTCCCTGATAAAAGACCAAACATCAGCATGATGCCAATCCAGTATTGGATTCACTCTCATGTAGTGAGGCCAGTCTGGATCAGTTGGAGAAAACGTACGAAGTGCATCAGAAAAGGGGTCATGTCTTCTTGTGCCCAACAAAATTGCTTTGATTGAGGGTTGAGTTTCTTTCAATGTTTTCAGACCATCCTTAATGTTCCCATTCATAGTAATTAGATTCAAATTGTACCTCTTAGTAGTTTCGGAGATAAATTCTTCCGCTTGTGGAAATGGTGAGTCGTAACGAATGTAGAGAGCTCTGAGCTGTTGATCTGGTGAGACAAGTTTATTCAGTGCAGCTTGTAGAATGAGTAACAGAACTGTACAGTCTTTGCCACCATTAAAGCTGATACAAAGTTCATCCATCGAGTAAAGCTGGAGGGTTTGCTGTATTATGGCCCAAGCACCTTTGACACAGGCACTAGTGTTGGATTCGTTCAATGGATCTAGCAAGTTGTAGACTCTTTCAACATTTTCCAACAGTTTACAATCCTCTGGTTGACTCAGTGCAGCTACAACAAAGTTAAACAAAATTTTAATACCAATATCTTACACCTATTTTTAGATTGGATTCTGTCAGAGAACATGATGTCAGTATCTAATTCAGATCTTCAATCCAGCCTTGTGAGCTTCAGTTCAGCTCAAAAATAAGGTAGATTCCGGAGCCTCATGGAGCCCACTTCTTGAAAGTCTAAGTAACTTTTCGAGCCCAAAATCAACATACTCAAATTAAAATTTAAAGAATAAAAGAACGGGTCCAACAATAGCTAACAAACCAGTGCATTTTGTTTTGTTAACTGACAGTTGTGTCATGTTAACTCAGTGAAACTATTGAAACCTTGAATGTAACCAACAACAGCTTTCTGGGCCTTGAATTATTGGGACATTTGAGAGATGCACCCCTGGATGTGCATGCAGTCAGGAGCCCATTACCCGGAGGGAGCAACTCCTATACTAGGCCTTTGTCATGGCTTTTTTACAGACCAGTGTATTTTTAGACACATTTTAGGACACTTTTTCTGGAGAAATTAGAATCTCCCCCATGTCTATGATTGCATTCAAAGTATAAGATATCAAAAAGGAATCTAAACGTTATTAAAAGGCAAAAAATATCATTTTTAGGTCTGTAGGTCTTGCTGACTGGTTTGTGGCATTTAAAAAATATTCAAAATTTGTGCCAATACCATTCTAAAAATAAACTGGTCCGTGAAAATACCGTGACACAAGCGCATGGAAGTTGCTCACTCCAGGTTATGGGCTCCTGAGTACAGTACAGTACAGTATATCAATCATGTCCCAGTCAATGACATTTTATAGTCACCTTTCGAAAAAACAGCGTCAGTGCTGTCAACTCTCCCAGATGACACGGGAGCCCCAGTTTTTGGACCATATTTATTACAGTATGAAATCTTCCAGATGATCGCTTAAGTTGACCATTTCTTCAGTAGACTGGACTTTCAGACATTTATTTTCAACGTTAGCATCAAACGTTTCCTTATAAACTCCAGTGTGCCAAGGAAACAGAAAAAGTTTGAGTTATCGAGGGTAAAATTATATAGAAAAAGTTCTGAAGGGAAATGAAAATTGCTTTGAGTTAGTGGGAGTTTCAAGTTATAGAGGGTTCGAGTTACCGCAAGTCAACTGTAATGTGACTAGTGGGAAGTAAACCAATCAGGTCAAATGTTACAATATTATGCCAACAACATCTTTTTTGTGCCGTTCCGGGTGTAATCGGAAATTTGTGACGATCAGAGTCGATGATTATTTTTTGCACAAATGACATCATGTGCTGTGCATTATGACATCATCTGTAATCTCTTTCCTATCAATTCTCCATATAAAGAAGTGGGGGGTTGACAGCCCTGTGTGTCTATTCAGTCCTTACCATTTGGAACTGCAACATCACAATCATTTCCCTCTGTCTTCACAACAATACTCTTAGGTAGCCTCTCCAGAAGGCAGTGCCATGCCTCTTGCAGAAGGTTTAAATTATCTGACTCCACAGTCAGCTTCACTTTGAAGTCTTTATTGCAGAAATCGGGATAAGACCCTAAGTGTACTGTTCCTTTGTATTTCTCATCTATCTCATTTAGAATAGAGGCAATAGAGGTTTCCTCTGCTGAAAGGTAGATCTTTCGGAGGAAAAAACGCTTCTTTGGGTTGGAAGTCAAAAGATGGTTTTCAAGAACACCAAACTCCTGTTCTAAAAACTGTGGAACTCCTGGAAAGATGTACACGTTATGCACAGAAATAAGAGGAAATTTGCTGGGTTTTCCCCATCGATCTTTTCCATAACTTAATTTCAAAGCGCTGGGTACCCTAGCCATCTTGTGGTGAGAGGAGTTGAGCTTGATTTTGTGTTGGGAATCAACGTCGAATTCACCGGAAATTAACTTCAATAAGTCTTCGTTCACAACCAGATCTTGTTTTAAGGCTTTGGCTATGCCTGCCATAGTGACATCATCGTGAGTTGGACCAATTCCTCCCGTGGTAATAACAAAGGAAAACAGAGAAGAAAAGGTTCGCACCTCGTTGGCAATTTCATCTACATCGTCTGAAATGACAGAAACTTTCCCTACTTTGATTCCCAAGGACCAAAGCTTTTTCAAGAGAAAGTGGGAATTCGTGTCTTTTGTATGACCTTTTAAGATTTCATCCCCAATGATTATGATTCCAGCCGTACACTTCTGTGTATTTTCTGAGATGTCGTCCGCCATGTTGTTGAAACCCGGGTTGATCGATTTCTGATCGATCAAAACTGTATGGTCACGTGACTATAACTTATAGCAACGAAGTCAAACAAAGATGGCGGACGTTTTGCACAGATGTACTTGCTTTTGCGAGGATTCAACGGATATGATTTTAGTTGGCGCTTTACGTGTGAATTCGGACGTACTCTGTTGGTAGGTTGTATGTTCTTTCTCCTAAGAGGATGAAAATAATTATTGCAGTTTTGATCAAAAATGACTTTTGTAGTCACAGTGACATCTTCGCAAGTGGGCGCGAATTCCAAAATTCTCTGATTACAAATGAGTTTCTCCAACATTTCAATCTTTTCTGAGAATTTGCTGCTGTAAAAGTTTCCTAAAAAAATATACACCGAAGATAAGAGCTTTGCACAAAGCAATTTATTGGCTTAAACGTGTTTTTATTTGTTCATTTCACAGCCAATTAAAAACTTACTATGCCAGTTTCAGATGCAATAAGTCTTATAAGAGTTTTTGAGAGATATTTCCTTTTGTTGTCATAGCTTAGGCGTTAAAGTTTGGTAGCTTTTTATAAGTTTTCAGATGTCTGTTATAAGTACTAACTGAACTACATCAATGTATCTTTTAGCACGTATTGGCTTAAATCTTATAAAATGCAAATGTCACGAAGTTCTGCACAGCCTCTCACATACAAATAAGACTGTGATAGATGTATAGGAAGTAAATCATGTAAGAACTGCGCAATAGAGAACTAAAGTGTGACATCATAAAAATGAAATTTCTGAAATTATGGGATTTGTCAGGATATTCTGAAAGAACAACGTCCAAGAGGCCTACTTGCCAAAAATGAGCATTTTGGGGCAAATAATTGTCTCTGAGATCGTAGCCCAGTTATGCTTAGAAAACTCCATACGAACCCTTCTCAATTTTTTTTGGGTTGACCCAAAGAAAAATTAGAAGGGTTTGTATAGAGTTTTCTGAGTATAACCGGCTAACATCTGGGAGACAATTTTCAGCTGACTGACGACTGTTTCAGCTGGCCAGTTCTGACTTTTGAAAAGCACTCCAAGGATTGAAATTTAGAAATTTTTGCATTGGCCACTCTTAGGAAATAAGGAGTGAAAGGCTTAACTCGGTTTGCACTTGACAGAAAACAGATTTAATCTTGTGGCAAAGTCATGTACTGTTACATCCAAGGTAGTTGACCCATCACTATGCATTTAAGTTTGCTCTGATTCCAACTGTCAGGTAGGGGTCTTGTGTAGGTGGGGTGTATCTTAATCTTATAGTCTGTTTCAGACAATAATAATAATTAAAATTATTAAAAACTGAATCATTGGATAATGCAATTCTAGCATTTTGATTGGCTTAGCCGTTATGGTATATGAGCTAATATACCAGGCTCTCCATATATGGTCGTGTACGCATCAGTTTAAAATTGGAAGCTAGCTGAGATTATATTTTTCGCGAAGGATAGAACGGCGCCCGAAGCAAATCGTTTTAATTCATTTCTTAGAATACTAGAAATGCAATTTCGTCGAAAGAAAAAAGACAAAAACAAGCAAAAAAGCCACAAGAGCTTGTTTGAAAGTTTGTCGAAAACACATGAAAACACATGGAACAAAAAGTACCTTGACCAGCTACGAAAGAAGAAAGTGTTGTTTCTTCATGATCGCCAAGCCATTCGCCGATCGAGTCACTCGCCGATAGATAACTGCGGCTTGTTTATCCGACATCAAGAATATAAATCACAAGTAACCGGCTACAAATACAGGCTAAGCAGCCATTCACTAGAGTAATCGAGGCGGCAGTATAGCTTCTTTTCTCGTTCAGCAAAACCAGCTTGTGGCTTCAAACAACTTCATAACAAGCGGCCGAGGTAATAGTTTTTCTCCGTTGTTCTTACTTTTATACTGCACCGAAAATCCAAATTCACAGTAATTTCGACGGCTGTCTCTTAAAAATTCTTTTCCTTCACATTATCTGCCAGGTTTTTTTAGCTGTTCTGCTGTGTAAAATCCTAGAATCCCGATGAGTTTTTAAAAAACTAATGTCCATCGCTACAATGTTTTGATTTTTCATTCATGCAGTCCAGGCGAGTCCGTTCGCACGTTGACAGTTTTGATAGACGTGTGACATGTGAATAGCGGAAGTCCCTTGTCTTTTCCTGTTTGTTCTAGTCGGGGAGATTCAACAAGATTTTGTGGGCGTTTTTAATAAAACAATTATTCCACTCGCGTTTGTTGGATATGAGATGATTATAGCCAACTCGGCGCTTCTCGCCTCGTTGGCTATCTATCATCTCATATCCAACGCACCCTCGTGGAATAATTGTTAATTATTATTGACAGAAACGGAGATGCAAATTCATCTATTTTCGTCTGGACGGGTCCAGAGTCTTAGAATCTTAGCAGCACAAGTCCCCTAGGCTCCGATTATAGGGGACTTGATGATCAATTCCTTAAATTCTTACTTTTTTAGAAAAAAATAATGAAAACAAGTTGCTCTAAAACAAGCACATCATAAGTAATAGTCATGGAACTGGATGAGAGATTGAGATGGATTGAAATCCGAGTGACGTCATCTCTAAAACCCAGGGCAGAAGAACTCAAGCATCTGTTCACCAATGAAAAAAGCAGGTGAGGACTATAGGTGTAATATATAGATTTAGATTTTTTCTTTTAAGAAATGTCTTTCTCAATTAATTCAACCTTTGCTGTAAAGTTGCAGTGCGATCGATTTTGGATGTTTATAAACTGACCGAGAGTTGGGGCGAGTCAAAAATGATTCCAATGGAGAGGTTGACGCGTGAAAATAGGGGAGGGAGAGGGGGAGGGGAGGAAAAATTATGCTTGCACGCAGTCATCAGTTATTGTTGAAGTAAATTTGTGGCTTCCAGAACAATAACTAGATTTTTATTGGCTGCAAATGCATTTCCAGAAAAGCAGTCAGTCACAACTAATTAAGGGGCATTTGGCAGATTCATAGGCTCTGCTGGCAGGTTTTTTTTGTTTTTCTCCATGCCCCCTTTCGTTGCCTGCTCCTCCTTCATGTACCTCTGGGTCACACTTAAAAAAAAGTGCCTGCTGATGCTCTGCAGACTACGGATAACTTTAAAAAAAAATGTCACCTCGTCCTCAATGATTTGTATACATGAGCCCAAGATACAATCATGTGATGATGGTCAGTGGATGCTCTTGTTTGACAGCTGTTGTTGTTGTAAGCATATCCATAGAATTGAAAGAAAAAAGCGAGGTGTTTAGCAAACAGTGTACGTGTCGAAAAACATCTGATTAATTTTTATCAACAGTCCCTGTTCAGTGTTGTTATCTTAACTATAAACTCATCATGACTTGCATTTTTCTTCTAACCCGGATAACAGTAAACACACATTTTACAAATAATTATTAATAATCTGATGAAGTTGTGTTTAAATAGTACATGTCAATTAATCATTGATCAATCACTAATCCTTTTTTATCTAGGGAGGCTATGTTTGAGTTCTGCAACAATGAAGAAGTGAAGAAGCTCTTTATTTTCTTCTCCACGTCATCTGGTGGCAAAAATCTTGTGGCATCACTCCATCCACCCAATAGTGTCCAAGAAAAGTCTGTTTACTTTGTCAAGATTCACAATGCTGGAAAACTCTCCAGGGACAACATTGTTACTGATGTTGCCTTTTGCGACAGCTCCTATCAGCCTTTATCTCATGCCAGCACTTTAACAAAGGATGTGTTTTTGCCGCTGTTGAGTATTGAAATGGGTGGCGGTGTCAGCGCCGACAAATTGATGGACTTGGTGCACAGGCTTGTTTCACTTATGCAGGTCGCTGAAGGAGGAGCGAAGAGTCAGGTCACACTACCTCTGCCATCTATTGAGGTGCTATCTGAGGCTGCAGCCTACAGCAGCAGGAGACCGGCTGTTATTCATGTGCTGGAAACAGCTGTGGTGAACTGGATTAAGCAGATCAAGGTAAGGCAATAATAAATAAATAATGCTTAAAGAACATGAATGGCTAGACAATGAAATGAGGGAAACCCTCTACCCTCCCCATTTCGGGGTGTTTCCTGGTGTTGTGGGAACTATTCTTGGTCTGCTTTTGTTTTGTGGCGTGATTATTGTCCAGTGTTTCAGTCTTTTGTAATATGTCTTTAATGCTGAATGCACCTACAGTGTATCTACAGCACCAGAGAACTTAGCCCCATTTTCTTGCACTGTCTAGCTTTCTCTATTAAGAAACTAGAACTGAATAACATAAGCTACAAGGTGAGAGAATAAATCATGAGAATATGCAATTGAGGAGCACATGTAATCCCCAAAAGAGTGTCATATGATCTTAATCAACGAATCACATTACATGTTTATTATTTCTCCAACATTCTCGTCATCCTAGACCCACTCAAGGGAGCTTGCTCAGAGGCTATGAACAAGTTGGAATAACCACCAAAAAGTTTGAAAAAGACTTAAAATTATTTTAGTTTTTGTAATGTTTCATGGGGGCATTGCCTTTGTCTGATCATAAGGTCCTAATAATGTGCCTGAGGAACCGGTGATATTATAGGTGAAATTTAAGGGGGCCTGTTGATTTATGAAAATGGAAGGGGAATTTTTTCATATCAAATTACAGAATAATATTTAAATTTTTTGCTGTACTAAAAACTATTGTTATTGAGTTGTTATTCTCTTTGCATTCTGAATGATGTATTATCTTGGTTTGCAGATAACACTTAAGCTAGATCCAGAAACTGAGATAAAAAAATATGGTCCAAGGCCTGGTCCATTAGATGAAATAGAGGTAATAGTAATAACTTTTCTTGATAATTCCTTAAAAAATTCAAAATTTTCCTTGTACATGTAGTTATAAGTTGGTGAGATATTTGTTGTTGTTTTTGCAAATCAGATGTGGTCCGAGAGACTGGAGAAGATCACTTCAGTTAGTGAGCAGCTCTGTTCACAGGTGGCCCTCAACATCTTGATGAACCTGGAGGATGCTCATAGTACATATGCGCAGTCATTCCACCTTGTTAAAAGAGAAATTGCCAAGGTTAGGACCTGACAAATGTTATTCAGTCTGACAGTCACTTGAAAATGTGCTAAAGTAATTGTAAATTCGTTTTCTGAGTAGAACGTATTTCGTAGAGTGCTCGACTCAATTGATTGAGGAGCATCAGCTATAACTTCACAGAAGTTCAGGTTTCACGAGTAATCATCGTTTTATTGCTACAGAACTGTTTCGTATGGTGCAAGGACCACACTCATCAGGCAATTTTGACGACTGAATTGTTGGAATTGGAAGGCTGGCAGTTAAATGCGAAAATTTAAATGGTTGCTATGGTAGATGCGTTACATTCAGGTTATATGAAACTGTTGAGAGGGTTGCTAGGTAACAAAAACATTATATAAGGGGGATTATCTGTCGTTATAAAAAATGTGATATAAGCGGCCTTTAAGCTACGTTACTCTAAAGTTTCCAAGTACATATCGATTTCTGTGGGGGCATGAACTTGCTAATTCGTTTCTTCTGTTGAGGCTACACAGTTCTTTTTTAGAGATGATCATGAACTTTTCATTCAGGCAAAGACTACATTTTTTGTTAATGTTGCTGTAGGGTTTACATTTCTTATGAATTTTCCATTTAATCTGAAACGGTTTGTTTTTGTTTTGTAAGTTCCAAACATATTTGGAGAGTTCTGTTGCGTTTCTTCTTTTCGAGTGTCGAAAGGATGTTTTGTGGTTCCTGTAACGTTCCTTAAAGTTTGTGGCTAGTCCAACGTAGGTTTCAGTAGCTGTCTCAGTGGTAACCGTGGCTTGATAGATGATGTTAGTTTGAAGGCATTTTCCTTCTAATGGACAATCAGACTTTTTCCTACAATTGCAGGTGTCGGGTTGCGGTGTTGGGGCATTTGCATTGGAAAGAATGTGTTTGTTGTGTGACGATATGATGGATTTCATATTTGGCATACATGAGTAGCTTAGCTTGAGAGTGTGTCTGTTGAAGATCTTGTAGAGTGGATGTTTTTTCTGGAAGCATTTATCGACGATGCGGAGGAACTTTCTACCAAGGTTGGTTTTAGCATTCGAATCGAAAGGAGGATTGTACCATGTAATTTCCCTTTTTCTCTTTCTTTTGGTTCTCGGAGTGGGTTCAGGGTTGTATGTCAGTTTGTGATCATATCCACTTTCTTTAAGTGCTTGCTGGTAAGGAGTAATTGATTCGTCAAAAACTTCTTTGCTGGATGAGATGTTAGTTAGCCTTTTGTTGATGTTGAGTGGTATGTTTTTTAGTAATGCCGGGGGGTGGTTGCCCTGTTGGTGGACGTACGAGAGTTTATTGTTGGGTTTCATGTATGGCTTGTAACTT